>CM033732.1:25450015-26050015 GCA_019671005.1 Hibiscus mutabilis
GTTACGTTAAATTGTATTTTGAAAGAAATAACCACCTTTTAACTAAATCCTGGTAACACCCCTTTTCGTATTCATACGACGAATATGAATCAAGAATGTAACAACTTTTCTAAACCCAAATCTTGAGTACTGGTACACCTTGTCCCAAAATGCATATTCTTGCATTTTTATATTTCTAATTCGTCCTAATTCAATTCCCAAATGTCTTCAAATGTTGTGTATGCTTATAGGGAACAATTGACTATCATAAAACATGCATGCTCTCAATTATCTTAGCATGCAACTCATCACTTGAGGTTACTCTTAACTTTGAATCTTTCCAGGAATGCCAATTATCTTGAAACCATAACAAACTTTAAAGGCCAATCACAACACAAATAGGTTTAGCAAGTATACATGCCACTATAAAAATAAAACCTCAATTAGGATGTCATCTTGATTTACCTACGTGTGCACATTCAAACAGATGCTAAGTACAAACTTAGTAAGGCAATAAAGGAAGGAACAACAACAATTTAAACTTTATTCAACTTCATGGATATATTTATATAACATGATATATATGCCAATATACTAACTTTTATATTGCATTGGTAATGATTTGCTACATGCCAATGCCATCAAACTTTCACTCTTGTCTATCTTTCATAATATGCCATATATGCATAAATGCATCATGATCACTAGACATGTATTACCATCATGTTAATCATAAATTAACATAATATAAACCGGATATAAATTTCTTACTGATATACTTGCCATTTATTCCAAAAGCTCATAAGCTTAATCACATGTTTATCTTTTATTAACCAATCAACCATAGCCCAAATATAAGCCTATGAGGACCCTGGGTACACAAGTCAAAACCGTACATAAGGTTGTGCTAATCATCCGCACATAAGGTAGTGCTAACCATCCGCTCTAAGTGTCTTTTATATACACTATAGTGCTAAACTGAGTATGCAGCGTGCTACTGGATTCTATGGCATGCCAACTATACTCTGTCCCTCATTAACATACTTGGACATATATTCCATATTTATTCCATCCATGGCAATGTATATCAACATAATTTAACATTGGGCAGTTCTTACCCGAAATAACATTCATAATATACAGTCATATATAACTAGCGATCTATGCATTTATGTTCAACCTTTGACATATTTAAAATGTGTCAATCATATGATCAATGACATAAATATCATGACAATATATAAACAAGGTAGACTCATCGCAAGTCTTCCTTACGATGTATAAAACATCCACGTATCATGTTATGTATGTATTGCACTCACCTTGGCCACTTAACACAATGCCTCACTAAATCTTAGTTCGATCCTTTCTTTCATAGAACCTCGAACCTTCTTTGATTCGGACTTGACATCATTAATCACAAGAATAAAATAAAATATTTATTAGATTCAAATCAAACATTACCTTAAACATGTTGTCTAATATAGTCATTCGAATATAAAATTTCCAAATATTTTTCCTTACTTCTTTATACTGTTCAAAAACTCATTATGGTCCTTAGTGACCAATTTGAACTTCCAGTAATTCTTTCGAGCTTGCAAACTAACTTTTAAATACAAAATGTTTTAAATTCCATTTTCCGACAGCTTGCGCTACCTTCAAAGATTTACATATACATGGCAAAGTACATCATGGATCTCAATTTCCTTTCTACCGCAAAAACTAGATTCGATAACGATTCTAAAGGTATAAGCCACATAAATTAATAAAATATACAAAAAAATATGAAAAAACCTTACATTCAAGTCACAAAGCTATCCAGGCAAAAACTGTTCTGTAATTTTTTTTACCTTCATTCGATTAAAAATTCATATCTTTTAACGAAAAACTCAAAATCAGTCTCCATTTGTTGGAAACGAAACTAGACTAACAAATATTTATAACAACATAAAATTCATCATATACCATTTTTTGTAGAATTTATGGCAAATTTTTAAACTTACTGCCATTATTCAAATTCTAACATAACTTTCCATAAATAACTTCTAATTAACACCAACTTCTCCTTATTTCTTTACTTGTCAATTTAGTCCCATCACTTAACTTTAAATGACTAGAATAAAGCTTGTATTCATATGTTCTGTTTACATCCTTCATCAAAGTAAGCTTAAACCTTTACTCCTCTAATTTCTCTTGATTTGTCAAAACGGTTGCCAAATTTCCAATACAAGGATTCAAGCTTCTTAACTTTGCAAATTATTCCTCAAATCAACATTACTAACTTAATTCCATCATTTTAACTAAAAAATCAGATTTACTCCTTCTACATATCCTCTTTACCGAATAGGCCATTCAAGTTTGACAAATTGTCAAAATAGTCACTAAAGCGATTAATCGTCGGTTTAGCATTCTAAGTTCATTTTCATGTCACTAACATCATTAATAACATAAATACATTTCAAATTCTAAAATTCAGAATTGAACCCCTAACTTTAACACTTTGCTAAATTAGTCCTTTACAGTTTAAATTTAGGTTTTTGATTCCAAACAACAAATCAAGGTTGCAAGACTACTAGCTCATCATCATAAACCCTAATTTAAGGTTGCATCCCTAAAACCTAATCTTCTTCAAGGCTTCTGAATTGTTTAGGGTTTAAATCACAACTCAAAAACATAAATCCAACATCATTCTTGCTTGATTTCAACATAAAATCGAACATAGATTCATAAAATCCCCAAATTGAAATTAAAACCTAATTTCTCTCTCATATCAAGTCTCATCAATCAAGCATGAAATCCATGAATAATTTACATCAATAGATAGAGATCGAAGAGATGAACAACTTTGTAGTTAGGAAGATTACCTTAAAATTGAGATTTGGGGCTTAAATCGAGCTTGAAAATTTCCCTCTTCTTTCTCCACGGTTTTGGAGATGAAATTTCATTGATAAACCTTCATATTTCATATATATAAGTCACTTGTATAATTAAAAATGAACTTTTAATTCAATAAATTCCACTTTCCAAAAATACCCTCCAATTAGATTTATATTTCTAATTTTCCATTTTGTAACATTCCAACTAAACTTAGTTGGATTATAATCAGCCATTGTTCCTCCATAAAAGAAATATAAAAATTCATTCCATGTCCCTATTGGGTGAAACGACCAAAATGCCTTTTACCGGTCAACTTATTCACAAAATTGACATTCTATGTCATTTCAATCGATTTAAATTTTTCCTGACCTTTTTAACATCCAAATATCCATAATGTACCACATGTCATCATTCTTCATCCAATGGCCTAGATTTAATCTTGAGTTAGTAGTTTACCAACTTTGCCCTTGTGATTTTTCCAAAATTACGATCTTGCCTTTTTCATCCAACGGCTCATATTTAGCATGGAAAATCAACTTAAATCCAAGGGTTCAAATTCTAACAACACAAAGAAAAAATATTAGACATGTAAAATGACATAATTATCCTTGCCTTATCATCCTTCAAAATATCATGGATATTAAATTCGATTCTTTATAGCAATTAATACAAACTCCATACGAAAAATATAGATAACACGAAAAATTCATTCTTGGGGGTAAACTATTCATTTACGAGGTTAAAATACACAACTTTTGAAAATTGCACTCTGGTCCCTAAACTTTTCCAAAGTTTATACTTTGTGCACCAAACTTTCAAAATTTACATCTTGGCCACTAACCAAAAATTGGGATATTACAATTCTCCCCCTTAAGAAAATTCGTCCTTGAATTTTCAACACATACCTGATTCAAAAATAACGAGGAAACTATTTTCTCATATCTTTTTCTCTTTCCCATATAGCCTTTTTGACTTCATGATTTCGCTAAAGAGCTTTAACAAGCAAGATCATCTTATTCCTTAGTTCTTTGACTCCATGTGCCAGTATCTTTATTGTTTCTTCCTCGTAACTCAAATTCGATTGAATCTTTATTCCTTCCGAGTAATGATATGTAAAGGATCTGATCGATACTTCTTGAGCATCAATACATGAAATACATTGTGAATCTTGTCCATTTCCAGAGGTAAGGCTAGCTAATAAGCCACCAGACTAGCTCTTTTCACGATCTTATATGGTCCAATAAATCTCAGACTCAGCTTTCCTTTTTATCCAAACCATAACACCTCCTTCCAAGGTAAAACTTTTACGAAATACTCTATCCTTATCTTCATATTAAATATATTTTCTTTCAAGATCAGCAGATAATATCCATCATTCTAAATCAATTCTAGATTGCTTCAAACCATTCTTACTTTATTCTCTGCATCCTAAAATAAATCAGATCCAATCACCTTTTAGTTCTCTTTTTAACTCATTATCATCAGGGATATAAACTACCCCTTGATAATATGAACATTCTTTAAAATTAACATCGAAATCTTTAATTTTCCCTTTTTACCTTACTGAATTCTTTCCAGACATATCTTATCTTTCATCTGTAAATATTTGATCCAATTTGTCAAAGTAGATTTGAGTTGAAGCTATGTAATAAATATACTATTTTCTTCCAAAGGTAATTGGGCATTTAATACTTATAAGCCAAAGAATGACTTTTGGCTAAATACATCAACTACTACTTTAGCCTTATTACATCAATACACATCCCAACCTATTATGGGACGTATTATTGAATAAGGTAGAATCCTTACTATATTCATACTGCACTAATACTAGTGCTACTATCAAATCTTATTCTACTAGTCATAATGTATTCATAATTTAATCTTAAAGGAATATTACAGCTTCTTTTAACTGACATCACTGGAGCTTCCTAAGGTGATATTCTGGGACGTATAAAACCTCAATCTAATGACTCTTGCAACTAGGTCTTTAGCTTTCTCAATCTAGTAAGAGCCATTCTGTAGAGAGCAATCGATGTAGGTCCAATATTGGATTAAATCCAATCCTAAACTTAGCCTTTTGATTAAGCGTCAAGCCTAACAAATCCTCTTGGGCAAACCATTTAAAACTCCAAACAATAGGAATGTAACGCCCTAGTTTTGGGCCTAGCAGTTTTGAGGTTTGTTAGACGGTCTAGGTTAGAGATTCGAGTCAGATTCAAGATCGTGTATTTTTCGATGGGATAAAAATATGGAAATGCTTAAAATTCATGTTTTAATATATGATTAATATTGGTGGAATCAATTTTGGAAAATGAGATTTGGAGGTATGACATTTTGGCTAGTGACCAAAATGCAATGTTTGAAAACTATTTTTAAAGTGACTAAAATGAAAAGGGGTCAAATTCTTAGAATCCTTAAGGAGATAATTTACCAAGTTTTTACTGGTGATTTCTCCCTTCAATTAAATCATTTTAACAAGTGTTTTAAAAGTTAATTAAAATGGATTTTAGATATTGAAGTTAGTTATTTGGTTTTAATGAAAATTGACGTAACTTTTCTCTCAACTTTTCTCTTCGCTTCTTTTCTGTCAAACACCCAAGTTTTCATCAAAAACAGAGGTCAAAGATCCTTTTTACTTAGATTCTTGATCTACAATTGATTATTTGACTTTGATTTACAAAACCTCATTGAAGTCTTGTATTTTCCTAGCTTTAAACAAGCCAATTGAGGGAGAAATCATACAATAGGGGTAAGGTCCGTGATCTCCTCTATTGAATGGTTCTTTATTGATATTCCCAAGTATTTGATCCTTTATTTATGGTTTATAATCTGACTTTGTGTTTTTAAATTGAATTAACTGATTTAATTGGGTAAAATTGATGAAATATCAAAAGATCCGAATTGGATCTGTTTTCCAGTAAGTTAGATTGGTTTTAAACATATTATGGATATATAATAATGTTGATAAGTCATTTTTAACAATGGAATCCCGAAACTCTTGTATCTCTAATTGTTCAGGTTGTTAGAATTATGTTTTTGTGGAGTTGTGGTGGCTGTTTGGTTGCTGGAGGTGTTAGGTTATTTTGATTCTGCTTTTAGATGTTATTTGATGATAAAAGTGATGTTAGATTGATAGGTTGTGGCTGGGTTGTGTTTGGAAAGGATTAGATGGTGTTTTCGGTTGTTGTGGAGGGTTAATTGTGAGGGTGTTGTGGAAATCCGAGAAGGATTGTGTTTGTTGTGTTTAGAATGCATTATGATGCATTAATCCTCTGTTCTTGTGTGGTAAAAATAGTAGAGGTTGATCCAGAGGTGTTTGGAGAAGCGTAGGAGACTTCAAATGCTTGTTTGTGCGTCGGCAAATTGAAGTTTCGCATATCGGTGAGTGAAAACATGGTTTAAAGTGTTTTTCTGTTTTGAGAATAGAGTTTGGGAGTTAAGGTAAAGCTTGAAACGCTTACCTAGACTCGAAAGTAAGTATAAATTGGTTTTACTCTCGCGGTCGTGCTAGTTGAAATGGTTTTATGCACTTGTTTTGATTTACATTGTACCTACTGTTTAAGCATGGTTTAAAGTATTTGATGTACTATTTTTAAGCATGTTTTGCTGAAGGATGCACATGGTAAGTGATCCTTGTAAATATGGTTTATACTTGTGTTTTAAAGCATGGTTGTTGCTTTGGAAAGGGCAAGGTTTAATGCTTGATATAAACAGTGAGGTAAATGTTGTTTGGTTAATTATATTGGCAAGTGATGTGTTTTTAAAATTGTTATCGGATATAGTTGGTCGGCCATAGGATTGAGTGCACTATAAAATAAGTCACCTTGGATGTTGAGGGGTTTATACGATGTACCGAATACTCCATCCAAGTACCCTAACAGTTGAGAGGTTAAACAGTACGGAATACTCCCGTTAGTGGGTTAAGTACCTAACCGATGAGAGGGATTGGTATCCCTGTGGGTTGAGAGTGTACCCAGTTGGAATTGTACCCGGTTGTTATTGTACCGCGATTGTGATTGTATCGCTATTCCGGTTGAGATGGCTTGAAGTGTTGGGTTAACACTTATTGAATCCGTGTATCAGATGAACTCTTTTGTTAATGGACTTGTTATTGATCACTTGAAAGCCAATATAATTGTTAATGTATCATTGAAATGTCTTATGTTGTATAATGTGATTTATACATGTTTCTCCTTAAGCTTTGCATTTGGTAGTAATGCATGGGAAGGCTTAAGTGGAGGGTTAGCAATAAGATTTGCTGTTGATTAATGATCCAGGTAGCATATGGTTTATTATGTTGGTTTTAATGATGTAAAGTGCATGTTTTAAAAAGGGGCATGATGATGATGTTTTTAAAGGATGATGTTAAATAAATGGTTTTAAATGCATTGATGGTGGTTGTTTTGAGCATTCCTCACTAAGCCTTGTGTGCTTACGCTCTTGTTGTCCATCAATGCAGATAATTAAGGTCTTGGAAGGCAGCAAGAAGCAAGAGGATCTTGGCAAGACTTGCTTCCAAAGTATGTCTTGGTTTAGACTATAATGAATAAGGGCAATGGGGTACCTATTGTGTTCTGGGAGATGTCTTGTGGAACTCCCTGTTTGAGCATACTTCTCTAGTTGCTCTTGGGTTGTAAATGGCCTTTAAAGTTTGTTTTGATGCTGGTTTACCTTTTTGACATGTTGCTTGAATGGACATTAGGAAGCATGCCTATAGATTCCCTTTTGATGCTTCATACTTGTTGTGCTGTAGGAATGAAGTCGCTAGTTGGCTTGTGATACGTATGGCATGTTGGTATGGTGTTATAAGCATGTTGGAATGATTTGGGAATGTTTTTGAGATGAAAAACCAGCAAATTGTAGCATTACAGGTCCAGGCGTACCGATACGTAGGGGACCGTATCGGTACGGCTAGGCATTTTATGGCCTGAGAGATCGATACGAGTAAGGAAGTACCGGTACGCCTAGGTGATTTTTGGCCTGGCATACCGATACGGGTAATGGTGTATCGGTACATGTTCTAGCCTTTGGAATTTCACTTTTTCAATCCAAACCCGTGTACCGATACCCATGTAAGCGTACCGGTATGTATATTAAAAAGATTTAAAAGTTAGGTAAGTTTGTTATGGCGTATCGATACCTGCCATGGTGTACCGGTACGAGCATTTTATGAGTATCGGTACGGTGACACCCGTACCGATACCCGAGGCCATTTTCTGTAATATTAGCTTAGCAATTTTGCTTTCATTGCATTTTAGTCCCCAAAACATGTCCATGTGATTGTATGAGCTTGAATGATCAATTTAAGATGAAATTTGAGATGAATGATTAGAACCTGACTAATTAAAGATTGGTATACTAAAAGTGGCTTAAATCCTGCAAATTTCCTGTATTTGCAATTTGGTCCCTAAATTGCAAATGTGATCAATTGGATGTCAAAATGATGCTCGATTGAGTAGGGGTTATACCTGAGTGTTGCATGTACACGTAGGATTAATAATTGGCATCTAGACAAGATAAAAAGAAAAAAAATACTGGGTTTCGATGTAACTCTCCGGTTTGCTTCGTCAAACCTAATATAGCTTCCTTGGTTTGGCCTGGCAGCTAGACCGGGTTAAGAGGGTTACGTTTGGTGGTATCAGAGCCAGGTTTGGTTCGTTTGGGAGGTTGTTGTGAGTTATACCCGTTGCTTGATTTACACGGTGATTGTTATTGGTACGCTAATTGCTATGCACGGTGGTTGATATATGTATGCTGAATGTTTTATGCCATGTTGGGGAAGCTTGGAGGTACCCATTGCCTTATTATTATAGTCTAAAATGTATGGTTTTGAAATAAAAGTCTTGGATCCTTGCTTGAAGCTGGCCTGATTCAATTTTGTTTTGAAATGATTATCATGCCTTAGAAAATGTGTTATGTTATGACCGAGAGGAGAAATGAGATCTAGCGAGATGTTGTTGCCTTTGGGTAGTGAGTTGAGAAAAGTGTTGTGTTTCCTAGGGGTTTGTCACCTAGAAGTATGTACCACCTATGTTAGTTGAGCCAGAGTTGGGTGATTTAATACCTTGTTATAGGTGACGTTTTGAGCTTGTAAGCTGTTGTTGCTGGAGTGCGTGTGTTTGCACCAGCTGTTGGGAAAACGAGGTTACCGTTGGAATATATCGATAGTTTGGGAGGATTTGAGTACCGTGGGTTGTCACCCGAGGCATCTGAGACATGGATGGCCACTGTTGTTCAGGTTTTGGATCAAATGGGGTGTATTGGTGCCCGTAAGTTGGGATGTGTTGAATCTCTGTTGCAAGGTGATGTTTTTAGTTGGTGGACAACTATATTTGTGGGTGTGGAACCCAATGATGTTGATTAGGAGTTTTTTCATGCTAATTTTAAGAAGAAGTATATGGGGTTTAGATACTTGGATGAAAAGAGACGAGAGTTCATGGTTGGGATTAGGGTCACGTGTATGTTGTCGAGTTAGGAATACTTTTCCAGCTTACCCTTGATGATCGGTATCCATGGCATACGTTAAATAATTTTCACATTGGTAACAAATTCCAATAAAAACTCTGCATGCTCATGCATGCCAATTATCACAACACTCACATGATTGGTTTTGTGGTTTTCTTGAATCTCCAATATTAATTATAAATGTCAGAAGGTTCTTAATTCTCCTTGTCCCGATCTCTTAGCGGAACTATGTAATAAATTTAGTTTGATGTCTTTTTCGGGAGTCCTCACCACTTTTTAGAGGTGGTGAAATACATAATGGTTCACTAATCCTTTTTACGAGCTCTGACCTCTGTTTAGATATTTTCTCATTTTGAACCCTTTGCATTGCATTTGACATAATTTACTACATCATGGAATTTTGAAATACATAGGGCAGTCAATACTTCTTTATACCTGACCTCTAGCCCTTTATGAGCTGTCATAACATGCTCTCCTTCTATCTGTAGGAAGCAGATTAGAAGCAAATAAGCTCAATTTATTAAACTAGCACTCATACCCATAAATAATCAAATTGCCCTAATTAAGATGCAAGAAACTTCGTTGCATCTCTAGGATAAACTTTGTTACGGAACTCTCAAAGAAAGAACTTATAGTTAATAGACTTTTGAGTATGTACCGTAACATTACTTTATCAAATATGGGTTTAATCCTTTCAGATGAGATAATACTTTTTCTTTGAGTCTCCTCTGATCATCAATACAGAGTTCCTTCAACATAACTTTTATATCATTAAACCTTCGATTAACAATCATAGGATCTCCATTAATATCTCTCTGAAAATCTAGTGTGCCAGAACTCTCAATTCTTTCACAATCGATGCCGAAGTAGGCTGATTCATGATCGCATCTAATGTCTGGAAGAAATGTTCTTAACCCAGAACATGCATATCATGTTACTCTGGTGCATCTACACCATGCTAAGCTGAGGGTAGAATATAATCATTGGCCTTATTATGCTCGTGAATCTCTTATTGATCCAATCACCTATACACCTAACACGATTCTTTTACCCTCACACATTGGAATTTAACATTATTATCATAATAAAGTAAGCAATTGATCGATTCAAACAAGTAAAATCATCAGTAATTCTGATATCCTAGTAGCAAGTATACACTTTTGACCTTTACTATACTTCGTTTAACTCCAGAACCGGCTAAACCTGTAGCTCTGATACCAATAAATGTAACACCCATTTTCTTATTCATACGATGAATACAAATTAGGAATGTCACAACTTTTTTATCCTTAAATATTAATGATATTTAAAACAAAATTCAAGTTTTGATAACTTTGAACCCAAATCTTGAGTACTGGTAGACCCTGTCCCAAAATGCACATTCTTGCATTTTTATATTTCTCATTCGTCCTAATTCGATTCCCAAATGTCTTCAAATGTTGTGATGCTTATAGGGAACAATTGACTATCATAAAACATACATGCTCTCAATTATCTTAGCATGCAACTCATCACTTGAGGTTACTCTTAACTTTGAATCTTTCCAGGAACGCCAATTATCTTGAAACCATAACGAACTTTAAAGGCCAATCATAACTCAAATAGGTTTAGCAAGTTTACATGCCACTATAATAATCAAACCTCAATTAGGATGTCATTATTGTGATTACCTGTTGAGCTTTCCAATATTGATGCAATGCTCTTCTCATTCTCATCTTGATTTACCTATGTGTGCACATTCAAACACACACTAAGTACGAACTTAGTGAGGCAATAAAGGAAGTAACAACAATAATTTAAACTTTATTCAGCTTCATGGCTATGTTTATAATACATGATATATATATATATGCCAATACACAAACTTTTATATTGCATTGGTAATGATTTACTACATGCCAATGCCATCAAACTTTCACGCTTGTCTATTTTCATAGTATGCCATATGTGCATAAATGCATCATGATCACTAGACATCTATTACAATCATGTCAATCATGTATTAACATAATATAAACCAGATATAAATTTCTTACCGGTATACTTGCCATTTATTCCAAAAGCTCATAAGCTTAATCACATGTTTATCTTTTATTAACCAATAAACCATAGACCTAATATAAGCCTATGAGGACCCTGGGACATGAGGCAAAACCGCACATAAGGTTGTGCTAACCATCCACACATAAGGTAGTGCTAACCATATACACTAAGTGTCTTTTATATACACTATAGTGCCAAACCGAGTATGCAGCGTGCTGCTGGACTCTATGTCCCTCATTAACATACTTGGGCATATATTCCATATTTATTCCATCCATGGCAATGTATATCAACATAAATTAACATTGGGCAGTTCATACCCGAAATAACATTCATAATATACCGTCATATATAACTAGTGATCTATGCATTTATGATCAACCTTTGACATATTTAAAATATGTCAATCATATGATCAGTGACATAAGTATCATGCCAATATATAAACAAGGTAGACTCATCGCAAGTCTTCCTTGTGATGTATAAACATCCATGTATCATGTTATGTATGTATTGCACTCACCTTGGCCACTTAACACAATGCCTCACTAAATCTTAGTTTGATCCTTTCTTTCATAGAACCTCGAACCTTCTTTGATTCAGACTTTACTTCATTAATCACATGAATAAAATAAAATATTTGTTAGATTCAAATCTAACATTACCTTAAACATGTTGTCTAATATAGTCATTCGAATATAAAATTTCCAAATATTTTTCCTTTCTTCCTTGTACTTATCAAAAACTCATATGGTCCTTAGTGACCAATTTGAACTTCCAATAATTCCTCCGAGCTTGCAAACTAACATTTAAATACAAATGGTTTAAATTCTATTTTCTCATAGCTTGCGCAACCTTCAAAGACTTACTTATACAGGGCAGAATAGATAATGGATCTCAATTTCCTTTCTACCGCAAAAACTAGATTCGATAACGGTTCTAAAGGTCATCTCACTCTCATGAATAAAATAAAATATTTGTTAGATTCAAATCTAACATTACCTTAAACATGTTGTCTAATATAGTCATTCGAATATAAAAATTCCAAATATTTTTCCTTTCTTTCTTGTACTGTTCAAATACTCATTATGGTCCTCAGTGACCAATTTGAACTTCCAATAATTCTTTCGAGCTTGCAAACTAACATTTAAATACAAATGTTTTAAATTCCATTTTCTCATAGCTTGCGCAACCTTGAAAGATTTACTTTTACAGGGCATAATACATAATGGATCTCAATTTCCTTTCTACCACAAAAACTAGATTCGATAACGGTTCTAAAGATATAAGCCACATATATTAATAAAATCTTCAAAAATTATGAAAATTCCTTTCATTCACGTCACAAAGTTGTCCAGGCATAAACTGTTCTGTAATTTTTCTGACCTTTATTCGATTAAAAAATCATATCTTTTAACTCAAAACTCGAAATCAGTCTTTGTTTGATGGAAACAAAAATAGACTAACAAATCTTTATAACGACATAAAATTCATCATCTAGCCATTTTTTTAGAATTTATGGCGAATTTTTAAACTTACTGCCATTATTCAAATTCTAACATATCTTTCCATAAATAACTTCTAATTTACACCAACCTCTCCTTATTTCTTTACTTGTCAATTTAGTCCCATCACTTAACTTCAAATGACTAGAATAAAGCTTGTATTCATATGTTCTCTTTACATCTTTCATCAAAATAAGCTTAAACCTTTACTCGTCTAATTTCTCTTGATCTGTCAAAATGGTCACCAAATTTCCAATAAAAGGGTTAAAGCTTCTTAACTTTGAAAATTAGTCCTTAAATCAAAATTACTACCTTAATTCCATTATTTTAACTAGAACATCAGATTTAATCCTTCTACATATCCTCTTTACCGAATAGACCATTCAAGTTTGACAAAATGTCAAAATGGTCACTAAAGTGATTAATCGTCGGTTTAGCATTCTAACATCATTTTCATGTCTCTAACATCATTAATAACATAAATACATTTCAAATTCTAAAAATCAAAATTGAACCCCTAACTTTAACACTTTGCTGAATTAGTCCTTTACGATTTAAATTAAAGGTTTTGATTCCAAACAACAAATCAAGGTTGCAAGAATACTAACTCATCATCATAAACCATAATTTAAGGTTGGATCCCAAAACCCTAATCTTCTTCAAGGTTTCTAAATTGTTTAGGTTTTAAATCACAACTCAAAAACATAAAGCCAACGTCATTCTTGCTTGATTTCAACATAAAATCGAACATAGATTCATAAAATCATAAAACCCCCAATTTGAACATAAACCCTAATTTATCTCTCATATCAAGTCTCATCAATAAATCATGAAATCCATGAATAATTTACATCAATAGATAGAGATCGAAAAGATGAACAACTTTGTAGTTCGGAAGATTACCTTAAAACCGAGATTTGGGGCTTAAATCTTGCTTGGAAAATTTCCCTCTTCTTTCTCCTCTTTCTCCATGGTTTTGGAGATGAAGTTTCATTGATAAACCTTCATATTTCATATATATAAGTCACTTGTATAATTAAAAATGAACTTTTTATTCAATAAATTCCACTTTCTAAAAATACCCTCCAATTAGATTTATATTTCTAATTTTCCATTTTGTAACATTCCAACTAAACTTAGTTGGATTCTAATCAGCCATTGTTTATCCATAAAAGAAATCTAAAAATTCATTCCATGTCTCTATTGGGTGAAATGACCAAAATGCCCTTTACCGATCAACTTATTCACAAAATTGCCATTCTATGTCATTTCAATCGATTTTAATTTTTCCCAACCTTTTTAACATCCAAATATCCATAATGTACTACATGTCATCATCCTTCATCCAATGGCCTATATTTAATCTTGAGTTAGTAGTTTACCAACTTTGCCCTTGTAATTTTTCCAAAATTACGATCTTGGCTTTTTTCATCCAACGGCTCATATTTAGCGTGGAAAATCAACTTATTCAAATTCTTTGAACACAAAGAAAATATCTTAGACATGTTAAATTACATAATTAACCTAGCCTTATCATCCTTCAAAATATCTTGGATATTAGATTCGATCTGATTATCTAAATATTTTTTTGAACTTTATCGCTTTATAGCCATTAATACAAACTCCATACAAAAAATCCGTATAACACAGAAACTACATTCTTGGGGGTAAACTATTCATTTACGGGGTTAAAATACATAACTTTTCAAAATTACACTTTGGTCCCTAAACTTTTCCAAAGTTTATACTTTAGCCACAAACTTTCAAAATTTACATTTTGGTCACTAACCAAAAATTGGGATATTACAATTCTCCCCCTTAAGAAAATTTGTCCTTGAATTTTCAACACATACCTGATTCAAAAATAATGAGGAAACTATTTTCTCATATCTTTTTCTCTTTCCCATATTGCTTTTTTGACTTCATGATTTTGCCAAAGAACTTTAACAAGCGAGATCTTCTTATTCCTTAGTTCTTTGACTCCATGTGCCAGTATCTTTACTAATTCTTCCTCATAATTCAAATTTGATTGAATCTTTATTCTTTCCGAGTAATGATATGTAAAGGATCTGATCGATACTTCTTAAACATCGATACATGAAATACATTGTGAATCTTGTCCATTTCCGGAGGTAAGGCTAGCTAATAAGCCACCAGACTAGCTCTTTTCACAATCTTATATGGTCCAATAAATCTCAGAATCAACTTCCCTTTTTATCCAAACCATAACACCTCCTTCCAAGGTGAAACTTTTACGAAATACTTTATCCATAACTTCATATTAAATATCTTTTCTTTCAAGATCAGCAGATAATATCCATCAGTCTAAAGCAATTCTAAATTGCTTCTAGGCATTCTTACTTTATTCTCCTCATCCTGAAATAAATTAGATCCAATCACCTTTTAGTTATCAATTTAACTCATTATCATCGAGGATATAAATTACCCTTTGATAATATGAACATCCTTTAAACTTAACATCGAAATCTTTAATTTTCCATTTTCACCTTACTGAATTCTTTCCAGACATATCTTATCTTTCATTTGTAAATCTTTGATCCAATTTGTCAAAGTAGATTTGAGTTGAAGCTATGTAATAAATATACTATTTTCTTCCAAAGGTAATTGGGCATTTAATACTTATAAGCCAAAGAATGACTTTTGGCTAAATACATCAACTACTACTTTAGCCTTATTACATCAATACACATCCCAACCTATTATGGGACGTAGTATTGAATAAGGTAGAATCCTTACTATATTCATACTGCACTAATACTAGTGATACTATCAAATCTTATTCTACTGGTAATAATATATTCGTAATTTAAACTTAAAGGAATATTACTGCTTCTTTTAACTAACATCACTGGAGCTTTCTAAGGTGATATACTGGGTCGTATAAAACCTCAATCTAATGACTCTTGAAACTAGGTCTTTAGCTTTCTCAATCTAGTAAGAGCCATTCTGTAGAGTGCAATCGATGTAGGTCCAATATTGGATTAAATCTAATCCTAAACTTAGCGTTTTTATTAAGCGTCAAGCCTAACAAGTCCTCTTGGGAAACCCATTTAAAACCCCAAACAATTGGAATTCTCTTCCATCTTACCCTTGATGATCGGTATCCATAGCATAAGTTCAATAATTTTCACATTGGTAACAAATTCCAATAAAAACTCTGCATGCTCATGCATGCCAATTATCACAACACTCACATGATTGGTTTTGTGGTTTTCTTGAATCTCCAACATTAATTATAAATGTTAGAGAGTTCTTAATTTTCCTTGTACCGATCTCTTAGCAGAACTATGTAATAAATTCAATTTGATGTCTTTTTCGAGAGTCCTCACCACCTTTTAGAGGTGGTGAAATACATAATGATTCACTATTCCTCTTTACGAGCTCTGGCCTCTATTTAGATATTTTTTAACCCTTTGCATTGCATTTGGCATAATTTACTGCTTCATAGAATTTGAAATACATAGGGCAGTCATTACTTCTTTATACCTAACCTCTAGCCCTCTATGATCTGTCATAACATGCTCTCCTTTTGTCTGTAGGAATCAATTTATAAGCAAATCAGCTCAATTTATTAAACTAGCACTCATACCCATAAATAATCCAATTGCCGCAATTAAGATGCAAGAAACTTCGTTGCATCTCTAGGATAAACTTTTTTACGGAACTCTCAAAGAAAGAACTTCTAGTTAATAGACTTTTGAGTATGTACCGTAACATTACTTTATCAAATACGGGTCTAATCTTTTCAGATGAGATAAAACTTTTTCTTTGAGTCTCTTCTGGTCATCAATACAGAGTTCCTTCAACATAACTTTTATATCATTAAACCATAGATTAACAATCATAGGATCTCCATTAATATCTCTCTAAAAATCTAGTGTGCCAGAACTCTCAATTCTTTCGCAATCGGTGCCTAACTAGGCTGATTCATGATCGCATCTAATGTCTGGAAGAAATGTTCTTAATCCAGAACATGCTTATCATGTTACTCTGGTACCTCTGCACCATGCTAAGCTGAGGGTAGAATATAATCATTGGCCTTATTATGCTTGTGAATCTCTTATTGATCAAATTGCCTAAACACCTAACACGATTCTTTTACCCTCACACATTGGAATTTAACATTATTATCATCATGAAGTAAGCAATTGCATCCATTCAAACAAGTATAATCATCAGTAATTATGACATCCTAGTGGCATGTATACACTTTTGACATTTACTATACTTCGTTTAACTCCGGAACCGGCTAAACCTATAGCTCTTATACCAATAAATGTAACACCCATTTTCTTATTCATACGACGAATAAAAATTAGGAATGTCACAACTTTTCTATCCTTAAATATTAATGATATTTGAAACAAAATTCAAGTTTTGATAATTTTGAACCCAAATCTTGAGTACTGGTACACCCTGTCCCAAAATGCACATTCTTGCATTTTTATATTTCTCATTCATCCTAATTCGATTCCCAAATGTCTTCAAATGTTGTGTATGCTTATAGGGAACAATTGACTATCATAAAACATACATGCTCTCAATTATCTTAGAATGCAACTCATCACTTGAGGTTACTCTTAACTTTGAATCTTTCCATGAACGCCAATTAGCTTGAAACCATAACAAACTTTAAAGGCCAATCGCAACTCAAATAGGTTTAGCAAGTATACATGCCACTATTATAATCAAACCTCAATTAGAATGTCATTATTGTGATTACCTGTTGAGCTTTCCAATATTGATTCAATGCCCTTCTCACTATCATCTTGATTTACCTTTGTGTGCACATTCAAACACAGGCTAAGTACGAACTTAATGAGGCAATAAAGGAAGTAAAAACAATAATTTAAACTTTATTCAACTTCATGGCTATGTTTATATAACATGATATATATATATATGCCAATATACTAACTTTTATATTGCATTGATAATGATTTACTACGTGCCAATGCCATCAAACTTTCACGCTTGTCTATTTTCATAATATGCCATATATGTATAAATGCATCATGATCACTAGACATGTATTACAATCATGTTAATCATGTATTAACATAATATAAACCGGATATAAATTTCTTACAGATCTACTTGTCATTTATTCCAAAAGCTCATAAGCTTAATCACCTGTTTATCTTTTATTAACCAATAAACCATAGACCAAATATAAGCCTATGAGGACCCTGGGTACACGAGTCAAAACCGCACATAAGGTTGTGCTAACCATCTCACATAAGGTTGTGCTAACCATCTGCACATAAGGTAGTGCTAACCATATACACTAAGTGTCTTTTATATACACTATAGTGCCAAACTGAGTATACAGTGTGCTGCTGGACTCTATGGCATACCAACTATACCATGTCCCTCATTAACATACTTGGGCATATATTGCATATTTATTCCATCCATGGCAATGTATATCAACATAATTTAACATTGGGCAATTCATACCCTAAATAACATTCATAATATACCGTCATATATAACTAGTGATCTATGCATTTATGTTCAACCTTTGACATATTTAAAATATGTCAATCATATGATCAATGACATAAATATCATGCCAATATATAAACAAGGTAGACTCATCGCAAGTCTTCCTTATGATGTATAAACATCCATGTATCTTGTTATGTATGTATTGCACTCACCTTGGCCACTTAACACAATGCCTCACTAAACCTTAGTTCGATCCTTTCTTTCAAAGAACCTCAAACCTTCTTTGATTCAGACTTGACTTCATTAATCACATGAATAAAATAAAATATTTGTTAGATTCAAATCTAACATTACCTTAAACATGTTGTCTAATATAGTCATTCGAATATAAAATTTCCAAATATTTTTCCTTCCTTTCTTGTACTGTTCAAAAACTCATTATGGTCCTTAGTGACCAATTTGAACTTCCAATAATTCTTCCGAGCTTGCAAACTAACATTTAAATACAAATGTTTTAAATTCCATTTTCTCGTAGCTTGCGCAACCTTGAAAGATTTACTTTTACAGGGCATAATACATAATGGATCTCAATTTCCTTTCTACCACAAAAACTAGATTTGATAACGGTTCTAAAGGTATAAACCACATAAATTAATAAAATCTTCAAAAATTATGAAAATTCCTTTCATTCACGTCACAAAGTTGTCCAGGCATAAATTGTTCTGTAATTTTTCTGACCTTTATTCGACTAAAAAATCATATCTTTTAACTCAAAACTCAAAATCAGTCTTTGTTTGATGGAAACAAAAATAGACTAACAAATCTTTATAACGACATAAAATTCATCATCTAGCCAATTTTTTAGAATTTATGGTGAATTTTTAAACTTACTGCCATAATTCAAATTCTAACATATCTTTCCATAAATAACTTCTAATTTACACCAACTTCTCCTTATTTCTTTACTTGTCAATTTAGTCCCATCACTTAACTTCAAATGACTAGAATAAAGCTTGTATTCATATGTTCTCTTTACATCCTTCATCAAAATAAGCTTAAACCTTTACTCGTCTAATTTCTCTTGATTTGTCAAAATGGTCTCCAAATTTCCAATAAAAGGATTAAAGCTTCTTAACTTTGCAAATTAGTCCTTAAATCAACGTTACTACCTTAATTCCATTATTTTAACTAAAAAATAAGATTTAATCCTTCTACATATCCTCTTTACTAAATAGACCATTCAAGTTTGACAAAATGTCAAAATGGTCACTAAAGCGATTAATCGTCGGTTTAGCATTCTAACTTCATTTTTATGTCTCTAACATCATTAATAACATAAATACATTTCAAATTCTAAAAATCAAAATTGAACCCCTAACTTTAACACTTTGCTGAATTAGTCCTTTACGATTTAAATTTAAGGTTTTGATTCCAAACAACAAATCAAGGTTGCAAGATTACTAACTCATCATCATAAACCATAATTTAAGGTTGGATCCCAAAACCCTAATCTTCTTCAAGGTTGCTGAATTGTTTAGGTTTTAAATCACAACTCAAAAACATAAATCCAACATCATTCTTGCTTGATTTCAACATAAAATCGAACATAGATTCATAAAATCATAAAACCCCCAATTTGAACATAAACCCTAATTTATCTCTCATATCAAGTCTCATCAATAAATCATGAAATCCATGAATAATTTACATCAATAGATAGAGATCGAAAAGATGAACAACTTTGTAGTTCGGAAGATTACCTTAAAACCGAGATTTGGGGCTTAAATATTGCTTGGAAAATTTCCCTCTTCTTTCTCCTCTTTCTCCATGGTTTTGGAGATGAAATTTCATTGATAAACCTTCATATTTCATATATATAAGTCACTTGTGTAATTAAAAATGAACTTTTTATTCAATAAATTCCACTTTCTAAAAATACCCTCCAATTAGATTTATATTTCTAATTTTCCATTTTGTAACTTTCCAACTAAACTTAGCTGGATTCTAATTAGCCACGGTTTATCCATAAAAGAAATCTAAAAATTCATTCCATGTTCCTATTGGGTGAAACGATGAAAATGCCCTTACCGATCAACTTATTCACAAAATTGCCATTCTATGTCATTTCAATCGATTTTAATTTTTCCCAACCTTTTTAACATCCAAATATCCATAATGTACTACATGTCATCATCCTTCATCCAATGGCCTAGATTGAATCTTGAGTTAGTAGTTTACCAACTTTGCCCTTGTAATTTTTCCAAAATTACGATCTTGGCTTTTTTCATCAAACGGCTCTTATTTAGCGTGGAAAATCAACTTAAATCCAAGGGTTCAAATTCTTTGAACACAAAGAAAATATCTTAGACATGTAAAATTACATAATTAAACTAGCCTTATCATCCTTCAAAATATCTTGGATATTAGATTCGATCTGATTATCTAAATATTTTTTTGAACTTTATCGCTTTATAGCCATTAATACAAACTCCATACAAAAAATCCGTATAACACAGAAACTACATTCTTGGGGGTAAACTATTCATTTACGGGGTTAAAATACATAACTTTTTAAAATTACACTTTGGTCCCTAAACTTTTCCAAAGTTTATACTTTAGCCACAAACTTTCAAATTTTACATTTTGGTCACTAACCAAAAATTGGGATATTACAATTCTCCCCCTTAAGAAAATTTGTCCTTGAATTTTCAACACATACCTGATTCAAAAATAATGAGGAAACTATTTTCTCATATCTTTTTCTCTTTCCCATATCGCATTTTTGACTTCATGATTTCGCCAAAGAACTTTAACAAGCGAGATCATCTTATTCCTTAGTTCTTTGACTCCATGTGCCAGTATCTTTACTGATTCTTCCTCATAATTCAAATTTGATTGAATCTTTATTCCTTCCGAGTAATGATATGTAAAGGATCTGATCGATACTTCTTAAACATCGATACATGAAATACATTGTGAATATTGTCCATTTTCGGAGGTAAGGATAGCTAATAAACCACCAGACTAGCTCTTTTCACAATCTTATATGGTCCAATAAATCTCAGACTCAACTTCTCTTTTTATCCAAACCATAACACCTCCTTCCAAGGTGAAACTTTTACGAAATACTTTATCCATAACTTCATATTAAATATCTTTTCTTTCAAGATCAGCAGATAATATCCATCAGTATAAAGCAATTATAGATTGCTTCGAGCCATTCTTACTTTATTCTCTGCATCCTGAAATAAATTAGATCCAATCACCTTTGAGTTCTCATTTTAACTCATTATCATCGGGGATATAAATTACCCCTTTATAATATGAACATCATTTAAACTTAACATCGAAATCTTTAATTTTTCCCTTTTCACCTTACTGAATTCTTTCCAGACATATCTTATCTTTCATTTGTAAATCTTTGATCCAATTTGTCAATGTAGATTTGAGTTGAAGCTATGTAATAAATATACTATTTTCTTCCAAAGGTAATTGGGCATTTAATACTTATAAGCCAAAGAATGACTTTTGGCTAAATACATCAACTACTACTTTAGCCTTATTCAATACTGCAATAATACTAGTGATACAATCAAATCTTATTCTACTGGTAATAATATATTCGTAATTTAAACTTAAAGGAATATTACTGCTTCTTTTAACTAACATCACTGGAGCTTTCTAAGGTGATATACTGGGTCTTTTAAAACCTCAATATAATGACTCTTGAAACTAGGTCTTTAGCTTTCTCAATCTAGCAAGAGCCATTCTGTAGAGTGCAATCGATGTAGGTCCAATATTGGATTAAATACAATCCAAAACTTAGCATTTTTATTAAGCGTCAAGCCTAACAACTTCTCTTGGGCAACCCATTTAAAACCCCAAACAATCGGAATACTCTTCCAACTTACCCTTGATGATCGGTATCCATAGCATAAGTTCAATAATTTTCATATCGGTAACAAATTCCAATAAAAACTCTGCATGCTCATGCATGCCAATTATCACAACACTCACATGATTGGTTTTGTGGCTTTCTTGAATCTCCAACATTAATTATAAATGTTAGAGAGTTCTTAATTTTCCTTGTACCGATCTCTTAGCAGAACTATGTAATAAATTCAATTTGATGTCTTTTTCGAGAGTCCTCACCACCTTTTAGAGGTGGTGAAATACATAATGATTCACTATTCCTCTTTACGAGCGCTGGCCTCTATTTAGATATTTTTGAACCCTTTGCATTGCATTTGGCATAATTTACTGCTTCATAGAATTTGAAATACATAGGGCAGTCATTACTTCTTTATACCTAACCTCTAGCCCTCTATGAGCTGTCATAACATGCTCTCCTTTTGTCTGTAGGAATCAATTTATAAGCAAATCAGCTCAATTTATTAAACTAGCACTCATACCCATAAATAATCCAATTGCCGCAATTAAGATGCAAGAATCTTCGTTGCATCTCTAGGATAAACTTTTTTACGGAACTCTCAAAGAAAGAACTTCTAGTTAATAGACTTTTGAGTATGTACCGTAACATTACTTTATCAAATACGGGTCTAATCCTTTCAGATGAGATAAAACTTTTTCTTTGAGTCTCTTCTGGTCATCAATACAGAGTTCCTTCAACATAACTTTTATATCATTAAACCATAGATTAACAATCATAGGATCTCCATTAAAATCTCTCTAAAAATCTAGTGTGCCAGAACTCTCAATTCTTTCGCAATCGGTGCCTAACTAGGCTGATTCATGATCGCATCTAATGTCTGGAAGAAATGTTCTTAATCCAGAACATGCTTATCATGTTACTCTGGTACCTCTGCACCATGCTAAGCTGAGGGTAGAATATAATCATTGGCCTTATTATGCTTGTGAATCTCTTATTGATCCAATCGCCTAAACACCTAACACGATTCTTTTACCCTCACACATTGGAATTTAACATTATTATCATCATGAAGTAAGCAATTGCATCCATTCAAACAAGTATAATCATCAGTAATTCTGACATCCTAGTGGCATGTATACACTTTTGACCTTTACTATACTTCGTTTAACTCCAGTATAGCTCTTATACCAATAAATGTAACACCCCTTTTCTTATTCATACGACGAATACAAATCAAGAATGTCACAACTTTTCTATCCTTAAATATTAATGATATTTGAAACAAAATTCAAGTTTTGATAATTTTGAACCCAAATCTTGAGTACTGGTACACCCTGTCCCAAAATGCACATTCTTGCATTTTTATATTTCTCATTCGTCCTAATTCAATTCCCAAATGTCTTCAAATGTTGTGTATGCTTATAGGGAACAATTGACTAAAATAAAACATACATGCTCTCAATTATCTTAGAATGCAACTCATCACTTGAGGT
The DNA here is from genome assembly GCA_019671005.1 of Hibiscus mutabilis. Classification (NCBI taxonomy): domain Eukaryota; kingdom Viridiplantae; phylum Streptophyta; class Magnoliopsida; order Malvales; family Malvaceae; genus Hibiscus; species Hibiscus mutabilis. The sequence continues at coordinate 25,473,745 of CM033732.1, forward strand.
TACTCTTAACTTTGAATCTTTCCATGAACGCCAATTAGCTTGAAACCATAACAAACTTTAAAGGCCAATCGCAACTCAAATAGGTTTAGCAAGTATACATGACACTATAATAATCAAACCTCAATTAGAATGTCATTATTGTGATTACCTGTTGAGCTTTCCAATATTGATTCAATGCTCTTCTCACTCTCATCTTGATTTACCTATGTGTGCACATTCAAACACACGCTAAGTACGAACTTAATAAGGCAATAAAGGAAGTAAAAACAATAATTTAAACTTTATTCAACTTCATGGCTATGTTTATATAACATGATATATATATATATATATGCCAATATACTAACTTTTATATTGCATTGATAATGATTTACTACGTGCCAATGCCATCAAACTTTCACGCTTGTCTATTTTCATAATATGCCATATATGCATAAATGCATCTTGATCACTAGACATGTATTACAATCATGTTAATCATGTATTAACATAATATAAACCAGATATAAATTTCTTACAGATCTACTTGTCATTTATTCCAAAAGCTCATAAGCTTAATCACCTATTTATCTTTTATTAACCAATAAACCATAGACCAAATATTTAACATTATTATCATCATGAAGTAAGCAATTGCATCCATTCAAACAAGTATAATCATCATGAATTTCGACATCCTAGTGGCATGTATACACTTTTGACCTTTACTATACTTCGTTTAACTCCAGTATAGCTCTTATACCAATAAATGTAACACCCCTTTTCTTATTCATACGACGAATACAAATCAAGAATGTCACAACTTTTCTATCCTTAAATATTAATGATATTTGAAACAAAATTCAAGTTTTGATAATTTTGAACCCAAATCTTGAGTACTGGTACACCCTGTCCCAAAATGCACATTCTTGCATTTTTATATTTCTCATTCGTCCTAATTCAATTCCCAAATGTCTTCAAATGTTGTGTATGCTTATAGGGAACAATTGACTAAAATAAAACATACATGCTCTCAATTATCTTAGAATGCAACTCATCACTTGAGGTTACTCTTAACTTTGAATCTTTCCATGAACGCCAATTAGCTTGAAACCATAACAAACTTTAAAGGCCAATCGCAACTCAAATAGGTTTAGCAAGTATACATGACACTATAATAATCAAACCTCAATTAGAATGTCATTATTGTGATTACTGTTGAGCTTTCCAATATTGATTCAATGCTCTTCTCACTCTCATCTTGATTTACCTATGTGTGCACATTCAAACACACGCTAAGTACGAACTTAATAAGGCAATAAAGGAAGTAAAAACAATAATTTAAACTTTATTCAACTTCATGGCTATGTTTATATAACATGATATATATATATATATATGCCAATATACTAACTTTTATATTGCATTGATAATGATTTACTACGTGCCAATGCCATCAAACTTTCACGCTTGTCTATTTTCATAATATGCCATATATGCATAAATGCATCTTGATCACTAGACATGTATTACAATCATGTTAATCATGTATTAACATAATATAAACCAGATATAAATTTCTTACAGATCTACTTGTCATTTATTCCAAAAGCTCATAAGCTTAATCACCTATTTATCTTTTATTAACCAATAAACCATAGACCAAATATAAGCCTATGAGGACCCTGGGTACACGTGTCAAAACCACACATAAGGTTGTGCTAACCATCTCACATAAGGTTGTGCTAACCATCTGCACATAAGGTAGTGCTAACCATATACACTATAGTGCCAAACCGAGTATACAGCGTGCTGCTGGACTCTATGGCATGCCAACTATACCATGTCCCTCATTAACATATTTGGGCATATATTTCATATTTATTACATCCATGGCAATGTATATCAACATAATTTAACATTGGACAGTTCATACCCTAAATAACATTCATAATATACCGTCATATATAACTAGTGATCTATGCATTTATGTTTTTCCTTTGACATATTTAAAATATGTCAATCATATGATCAATGACATAAATATCATGCCAATATATAAACAAGGTAGACTCATCGCAAGTCTTCCTTATGATGTATAAACATCCATGTATCTTGTTATGTATGTATTGCACTCACCTTGGCCACTTAATACAATGCCTCATTAAACCTTAGTTCGATCCTTTCTTTCAAAGAACCTCAAACCTTCTTTGATTCGGTCTTGACTTCATTAATCACATGAATAAAATAAAATATTTGTTAGATTCAAATCTAACATTACCTTAAACATGTTGTCTAATATAGTCATTCGAATATAAAATTTCCACATATTTTTCCTTTCTTTCTTATACTGTTCAAAAACTCATTATGGTCCTTAGTGACCAATTTGAACTTCCAATAATTCTTCCGAGCTTGCAAACTAACATTTAAATACAAATGTTTTAAATTCCATTTTCTCGTAGCTTGCGCAACCTTGAAAGATTTACTTTTACAGGGCATAATACATAATGGATCTCAATTTCCTTTCTACCACAAAAACTAGATTTGATAACGGTTCTAAAGGTGTAAGCCACATAAATTAATAAAATCTTCAAAAATTATGAAAATTCCTTTCATTCACGTCACAAAGTTGTCCAGGCATAAATTGTTTTGTAATTTTTCTGACCTTTATTCGACTAAAAAATCATATCTTTTAACTCAAAACTCGAAATCAGTCTTTGTTTGATGGAAACAAAAATAGACTAACAAATCTTTATAACGACATAAAATTTATCATCTAGCCATTTTTTTAGAATTTATGGCGAATTTTTAAACTTACTGCCATAATTCAAATTCTAACATATCTTTCCATAAATAACTTCTAATTTACACCAACTTCTCCTTATTTCTTTACTTGTCAATTTAGTCCCATCACTTAACTTCAAATGACTAGAATAAAGCTTGTATTCATATGTTCTCTTTACATCCTTCATCAAAATAAGCTTAAAACTTTACTCGTCTAATTTCTCTTGATTTGTCAAAATGGTCTCCAAATTTCCAATAAAAGGATTAAAGCTTCTTAACTTTGCAAATTATTCCTTAAATCAACGTTACTACCTTAATTCCATTATTTTAACTAAAAAATCAGATTTAATCCTTCTACATATCCTCTTTTTGACAAAATGTCACCCATTCAAGTTTGACAAAATGTCAAAATGGTCACTAAAGCGATTAATCATCGGTTTAGCATTCTAACTTCATTTTTATGTCTCTAACATCATTAATAACATAAATACATTTCAAATTCTAAAAATCAAAATTGAACCCCTAACTTTAACACTTTGCTGAATTAGTCCTTTACGATTTAAATTTAAGGTTTTGATTCCAAACAACAAATCATGGTTGCAAGATTACTAACTCATCATCATAAACCATAATTTAAGGTTGGATCCCAAAACCCTAATCTTCTTCAAGGTTGCTAAATTGTTTAGGTTTTAAATCACAACTCAAAAACATAAATCCAACATCATTCTTGCTTGATTTCAACATAAAATCGAACATAGATTCATAAAATCATAAAACCCTCAATTTGAACATAAACCCTAATTTATCTCTCATATCAAGTCTCATCAATAAATCATGAAATCCATGAATAATTTACATCAATATATAGAGATCGAAAAGATGAACAACTTTGTAGTTCAGAAGATTACCTTAAAACCGAGATTTGGGGCTTAAATCTTGCTTGGAAAATTTCCCTCTTCTTTCTCCTCTTTCTCCATGGTTTTGGAGATGAAATTTCATTGATAAACCTTCATATTTCATAAATATAAGTCACTTGTATAATTAAAAATGAACTTTTTATTCAATAAATTCCACTTTCTAAAAATACCCTCCAATTAGATTTATATTTCTAATTTTCCATTTTGTAACATTCCAACTAAACTTAGCTAGCTAATAAGCCACCAGACTAGCACTTTTCACAATCTTATATGGTCCAATAAATCTCAGACTCAACTTCCCTTTTTATCCAAACCATAACACCTCGTTCCAAGGTGAAACTTTTACGAAATACTTTATCCATAACTTCATATTAAATATCTTTTCTTTCAAGATCAGTAGATAATATCCATCAGTCTAAAGCAATTCTAGATTGCTTTGAGCCATTCTTACTTTATTCTCCGCATCCTGAAATAAATTAGATCCAATCACCTTTTAGTTCTCATTTTAACTCATTATCATCGGGGATATAAATTACCCCTTGATAAAATGAACATCCTTTAAACTTAACATCGAAATCTTTAATTTTCCCTTTTCACCTTACTGAATTCTTTCCAGACATATCTTATCTTTCATTTGTAAATCTTTGATCCAATTTGTCAAAGTAGATTTGAGTTGAAGCTATGTAATCAATATACTATTTTCTTCCAAAGGTAATTGGGCATTTAATACTTATAAGCCAAAGAATGACTTTTGGCTAAATACATCAACTACTACTTTAGCCTTATTACATCAATACACATCCCAACCTATTATGGGACGTAGTATTGAATAAGGTAGAATCCTTACTATATTCATACTGCACTAATACTAGTGATACTATCAAATCTTATTCTACTGGTAATAATATATTCGTAATTTAAACTTAAAGGAATATTACTACTTCTTTTAACTAACATCATTGGAACTTTCTAAGGTGATATACTGGGTCGTATAAAACCTCAATCTAATGACTCTTGAAACTAGGTCTTTAGCTTTCTCAATCTAGCAAGAGCCATTCTATAGAGTGCAATCGATGTAGGTCCAATATTGGATTAAATCCAATCCTAAACTTAGCGTTTTTATTAAGTGTCAAGCCTAACAACTCCTCTTGGGCAACCCATTTAAAACCCCAAACAATTGGAATACTCTTCCAGCTTACCCTTAATTATCGGTATCCATAGCATAAGTTCAAAAATTTTCACATTGGTAACAAATTCCAATAAAAACTCTGCATGCTCATACATGCCAATTATCACAACACTCACATGATTGGTTTTGTGGTTTTCTTGAATCTCCAACATTAATTATAAATGTTAGAGAGTTCTTAATTTTCCTTGTACCAATCTCTTAGCAGAACTATGTAATAAATTCAATTTGATGTCTTTTTCGAGAGTCCTCACCACCTGTTAGAGGTGGAGAAATACATAATGATTCACTATTCCTCTTTACGAGCTCTGGCCTCTATTTAGATATTTTTGAACCCTTTGCATTGCATTTGGCATAATATTCTATCCTTTTCTATCCTGTAACACCCCTTTTCTCATTCATACGACGAATACAAATCAGGAATGTCACAACTTTTCTATCCTTAAATATTAATGATATTTGAAACAAAATTCAAGTTTTGATAATTTTGAACCCAAATCTTGAGTACTGCTACACCCTGTCCCAAAATGCACATTCTTGCATTTTTATATTTCTCATTCGTCCTAATTCAATTCCCAAATGTCTTCAAATGTTGTGTATGCTTATAGGGAACAATTGACTATCATAAAACATACATGCTCTCAATTATCTTAGAATGCAACTCATCACTTGAGGTTACTCTTAACTTTGAATTATTCCATGAACGCCAATTAGCTTGAAACCATAACGAACTTTAAAGGCCAATCGCAACTCAAATAGGTTTAGCAAGTATACATGCCACTATAATAATCAAACCTCAATTAGAATGTCATTATTGTGATTACCTGTTGAGCTTTCCAATATTGATTCAATGCTCTTCTCACTCTCATCTTGCTTTGCCTACGTGTGCACATTCAAACACACGCTAAGTACGAACTTAGTGAGGCAATAAAGGAAGTAACAACAATAATTTAAACTTTATTCAACTTCATGGCTATGTTTATATAACATGATATATATATATATGCCAATATACTAACTTTTATATTGCATTGGTAATGATTTACTACATGCCAATGCCATCAAACTTTCACGCTTGTCTATTTTCATAATATGCCATATATGTATAAATGCATCATGATCACTAGACATGTATTACAATCATGTTAATCATGAATTAACATAATATAAACCGGATATAAATTTCTTACGATATACTTGCCATTTATTCCAAAAGCTCATATGCTTAATCACCTGTTTATCTTTTATTAACCAATAAACCATAGACCAAATATAAGCCTATGAGGACCCTGGGTACACGAGTCAAAACCGCACATAAGGTTTTGCTAACCATCGCACATAAGGTTGTGCTAACCATCTGCACATAAGGTAGTGCTAACCATATACACTAAGTGTCTTTTATATACACTATAGTGCCAAACCGAGTATGCAGCGTGCTGCTGGACTCTATGGCATGCCAATTATACCATGTCCCTCAGTAACATACTTGGATATTCCATATTTATTCCATCCATGGCAATGTAAATCAACATAAATTAACATTGGACAATCCATACCCAAAATAACATTCACAATATACCGTCATATATAACTAGTGATCTATGCATTTATGTTCAACCTTTGACATATTTAAAATATGTCAATCATATGATCAATGAAATAAATATCATGTCAATATATAAACAAGGTAGACTCATCGCAAGTCTTCCTTATGATGTATAAACATCAATGTATCATGTTATGTATGCATTGCACTCACCTTGGCCACTTAACACAATGCCTCACTAAATCTTTGTTCGATCCTTTCTTTCATAGAACCTCGAACCTTCTTTGATTCGGACTTGACTTCATTAATCACATGAATAAAATAAAATATTTGTTAGATTCAAATCTATCATTATCTTAAACATGTTGTCTAATATATTCATTCAAATATAAAATTTCCAAATATTTTTCCTTTCTTCCTTGTACTGTTCAAAAACTCATTATGGTCCTTAGTGACCAATTTGAACTTCCAATAATTCTTCCGAGCTTGCAAACTAACATTTAAATACAAATGTTTTAAATTTCATTTTCTCATAGCTTGTGCAACCTTCAAAGATTTACTTATACAAGGCAGAATACATAATGGATCTCAATTTCCTTTCTACCGCAAAAACTAGATTCGATAACGGTTCTAAAAGTATAAGCCACATAAATTAATAAAATCTACAAAAATTATGAAAATTCCTTTCATTCACGTCACAAAGCTGTCCAGGCATAAACTGTTCTGTAATTTTTCTAACCTTTATTCGATTAAAAATTCATATCTTTTAACTCAGAACTCGAAATCAGTCTCCTTTGTTGGAAAAACAATAGACTAACAAATCTTTATAACGGCATAAAATTCATCATCTAACCATTTTTTTAGAATTTATGGTGAATTTTTAAGCTTACTGCCATAATTCAAATTCTAACATAACTTTCGATAAATAACTTCAAATTTACAGCAACTTCTCCTTATTTCTCTACTTGTAAATTTAGTCCCATCACTTAACTTCAAATGACTATAATAAATCTTGTATTCATATTTTCTCTTTACATCCTTCATCAAAATAAGCTTAAACCTTTACTCCTCTAATTTCTCTTGATTTGTCAAAATGGTCACCAAATTTCCAATACAAGGATTAAAGTTTCCTAACTTTGCAAATTAGTCCTTAAATCAACATTACTACCTTAATTCCATCATTTTAACTAAAAAAACAAATTTACTCCTTCTACATATCCTCTTTACCGAATAGACCATTCAAGTTTGACAAAATTTCAAAATGGTCACTAAAGTGATTTATCGTCGGTTTAGCATTCTAACATCATTAATAACATAAATACATTTCAAATTCTAAAAATCAGAATTGAAACCCTAACTTTAACACTTTGCTGAAATAGTCCTTTAGGGTTTTGATTCCAAACAACAAATCAAGGTTGCAAGATTACTAACTCATCATCATAAACCATAATTTAAGGTTGGATCCCTAAACCCTAATCTTCTTCAAGGTTGCTGAATTGTTTCGGGTTTCAATCACAACTCAAAAACATAAATCAAAATCATTCTTGCTTGATTTCAACATAAAATCGAACATAGATTCATAAAATCATAAAACCCCCAATTTGAACATAAACCCTAATTTATCTCTCATATCAAGTCTCATCAATCAAGCATGAAATCCATGAATAATTTACATCAATAGATAGAGATCGAAAATTTGAACAACTTTGAAGTTCAGAAAATTACCTTAAAACTGAGATTGGGGGCTTAAATCGAGCTTGGAAAATTTCCCTCTTCTTTCTCCACGTTTTTGGAGATTAAATTTCATTGATAAACCTTCATATTTCATATTTATAAGCCACTTGTATAATTAAAAAAATTAATTCAATAAATTCCACTTTCCAAAAATACCCTTCAACTAGATTTATATTTCTAATTTGCCATTTTCTAACATTCAAACTAAACTTATTTGGATTCTAATCAGCCACTATTCATCCATAAAAGAAATCTCAAAATTCATTCCATGTCCCAATTGGGTGAAATGACCAAAATGCCCTTTACTGATCAACTTATTCACAAAATTGCCATTCCATGTCATTTCAATCGATTTAAATTTTTCCAGACCTTTTGAACATCCAAATGGCATAGATTTAATCTTGAGTTAGTAGTTTACCAACTTTTCCCATTTGATTTTTCCAAAATTACGATCTTGCCATTTTTCATCCAACGGCTTATATTTAGTATGGAAAATCAACTTAAATCCAAGGGTTTAAATTCTTCCAGCACGGAAAATATCTTAGACATGTAAAATGACATAATTAACCTTGCCTTATTATCCTTCAAAATATCCTGGATATTTGATTCGATCCGATTATCCGAATATTTTTCTAAACTTTATCGCTTTATTACCATTAATACAAACTCCGTACAAAAAATTCGGATAACACAGAAACTTCATTCTTGGGGGTAAACTATTCATTTATGGTGTTAAAATACACAACTTTTGAAAATTACACTTTGGTCCCTAAACTTTTCCAAAGTTTATACTTTAGCAACAAAACTTTCAAAATTTACATTTTGGTCACTAACCAAAAATTTTGATATTACAATCCTTTTTAATTCCTTTAATAAAAACCTTTTTAAAATAATCCTAATTAAGGAAAAACTCAGATTAGACCAAATGATAAAATAGCTCCTTAAAGATTCAAAGTTTTAACTCTTTACAAAACAATCACCTTTTAAAACAGTTTTCAAAAGTTGCATTCTGGTCACCAGCCAAAATGTCACCCTTCCAAAGCTCATTTTCCAAACAAATTTCACCAATTTTTTTAATATAATAAAATATGATTTTTAAACATTTTCCATATTTTTATCTTTCAGAAAAATATTCGCTCCCAAATATGACTCGAATCTCTAACCCAATTCATCGGACCGTCTAATTAGCCTTAAATCGCTAGGCCCAAAATCGGGGCGTTACAAAATCCATATAATCCGCAGTCAGGAGATACATCTTAATGTCCTTAACAAGACCATAAAGGAACCTGTCACATCTCTGATGTCATCACGAACCAACTCCGAAGCATATTGACTCAAACGGACAAACTTCACCTCGTACTCAACAACAGACAAGCCACCTTGTGTTAGTGCCATGAACTCATGCTTCTTCATATCCAAATATTGGGTACCAAGGTACTTCCTCTTGAAAGCTCTCTGAAAGAACTCCCAAGTAACATCTACCTCCAGAACGCCAGCAATTGTGGTCACCCACCAATGATACGCATCACCCTACAACAACGACACAGTGCAACCAAACTTGCGCTCCTCATTGCATCCCATCTGATTCATGATGCGAATCATTTTTTCTAGCCAGCCCTCGGCTGCCTCAGGACTCAAACCCTTAAATTCTTCACCTCCCAAACTCCTTAAGCGCTCCAAGGGTAACCCCTGATTTGCCACCACATCAGTGCCGGTGCTTGTGCAAGCAATCCAGCCACCGCTGCTTGGAAAGCTCCCGTTATTGCCTGAACTAACAGAGTCAAATCACGATGTACAGACACCTAGTGAACCTGGGGTACTTCAACCGCCCCAACATCAACTTAAGGAACCATTGGAGGAAGAGGAGGTAAAACATTAGGGAGATTCTCTCCCATCTCGTTATTCTGCCTACCCCGGCAGTATTAGCCATCGATCGCGTCTCACGTCGAGCCATGCTATCAAAAGCATCAAAACACATTAAAGTTTGATTAGCATCAGGAAAAAGATCCAAGACTATCTTATAAAACATTTTAAAACCTCGGTAATAGGTAATATGTTCCCATTTCATACCCAACATGATGTAATTCAAGCCCGGACATATACAAAATCACCGTACAATTCATACAACATCAGCTAATCAAACAACAACATCCCAACTTTTTATAAACTGGCTCTAATACCAACAAATGTAACCCCCTCGACCCAGCCTAGACGCCCAGCCGAACTGAGAGAACTACATTAGGTTTGCCGAAGCAAATGGTGAAAGGTTACGAAAAGTCGGTCCATTTTTTCTTTTATCTTGTCTAGATGCAAATTATTAAACTTACATGAACATACATGTTGTATGTGAATTTTCAAAGGAAACGAATCTCAAAAAGGCGATCAATTGCCACACATTCTTTATGAGGACTAAAATGCAAATACCTTAAGTTATAGGAACAAATTGAAATTAAGTTTACCAGTTCTCAATTAATCAGCTTACATGCTCACATGACAAGAATCGGCTCAAAATGATCACCCATACTCATACAATTAAGCCCGCATCAGTCAACGACCAAAATGAAAGAAAATAGAGCTTCACCAAAGCCATTAACTATCTTAACTGCGTCGGGTATCGGTACACTCACTTGAGTATCGGTACGCCCCCTCACCATTTCAAATCCCTTAAATTCTACTAGCCATTTCCCGTGCCAATACAACCCGGCGTACCGATACGCCTTACCAAAACCAAAGGCTCGTACCAATCCTCAAACCCGTGTACCGAAACCCCATGCCAAACTCAGCCTTCCCATACCGATACACAAACCTAAGTATCAGTACGCTACTCTTAAAAAGCATATCCGTATCGAAACGCCTAGCCCGCATACCGAAACTGCAAGCCTGAATGGCTTCTCGTACCAATACGTGAACTCGCGTACCGATACGCTTGGACCTGAAAGGTCACAAATGACTAGTTTAACATGTTTATGTCAAATCTAAACCATTCCATCATGCCACAAACTCACATACAACAGAACCAAGATGCAACAGCAACCTAAACATCATAAGTTCAACAACCAATTAGCACTCATACATCCCATGATATTCTAAAGGCATGCTTCCTAAAACTATTTTGCCGAACATCCCAAAATACACAAATAGGCTAATCTCAGGATATGCATCATAACAACACAACCCACACAGCATAATAAACTTGCTCAAACCATCACAACATGGAAATTAACAAGGAAGCTCTAGATGCATACCTAAGCAGCCGTTCATCCACAACTATAAGCAAGTATTATCGCCAAGTGACATAGGAAAACAGAATTACAACTCCCAAAAACCATGGCGAACACATTGCCTTACTAACCGGAAACATAAATCGAGTTTATACTCAAAAGTAGTTTATCACTTGGATCCCATCAAACCTTGCCTTTGCTGCCCCGAACCTTAATGCTCTGCATCATTAAGAAAAAAAGAGTGTAAGCACACATGCTTAGTGAGGATGCTCGTAAACCAATGATGCATTAAACCATTTGAAAACCCCACGCTTGTTTTCCAAAAAACATGCTTACAAACCATTTACTTACGGTTTTACAATGCATTATACAAAACATCACATATGCCAATCTTATTGCCCATGCAATAACACCATTCCCATCCGAAATGAAAACCAATGCTTATTAGCATTTAATATACTTTTTAAATCTCTGCATATGTACTCAAAATCATGCATTTCCAGTAAGTAAATCATACCATGTTTATCACCAAAACATGCAAGCAACATGCTCATATCCAAGTCGATATTCAAGAGCAAAATAAGGAAAACTTACTTCCGAACTTAGGTAAGTGTCGCACACTTACCCTAAACTCCCAACAACCTTTACAACCCTTTGTAAAGCAAATAAAACTAGTTTCCACTCACCGATACGCTTCATCTTCCTTGCCAACGCGATATAAGCTCCCGGCAAGTAACAAAACAATGTCAAGCTTCGACGCCTTGACTATCCCCTGTTTTAAACACATAAAACTAGAGGATAAATGCATCATCATGCATTCAAACCACTGCCTCAAAGCAAAACCCCGCAAATCTCAGGTTGCCCACATAGAAGCCATCTGAAACAAACTGAAATCATCATCAAACATTTCTGAAACTTAACCCAGCCATAAAACAACAATTCGACCCATCAATCAACTTCAAATAACATCCAAAAACCCTTTCCCAGAATCCTTTTACTTTCAACAAAGATTAAACTCGAATATCATCACAAAAACTCGAATCTAACACCCTAAACAATTATAGATCCAAGAGTTTCGGGATTCAATTGATAAAAACAACTTATAAACATCATAATACATCCCAAATATGTATTAAATCAATCTTAAACACTGGAAATCAGATCCACTTTGAAAATTACATCATTACATCAATTTTACCTAATTTACTCAATCAAACATTGATAAAGCATTAAAATCATTTTACAATCAATAAATCAAGGATCAAATACTTGGGAATTTCAATAAAGAACCATACAATAGAGGAGATCATGGACCTTACCCCTATTGTGAGATTTCTCCCTCGATTGGTTTGATAAAAGCTAAGAAAATATAAGATTTAGATGAGATTTTGTAAAAACAATGTTAATTAATCAATTACAAATCTTAAATACATGTTAAAAGACTTATCACCTCTGTATTTTGGTGAAAACTTGAGTGTTTGGCTGAGGAGAGAGTGGAGAGAAAAGTTATGTGAATTTTCTTTAAAGAGCTTAACTAACTTTTTAACTAAAATCCCTTTTTAATTGACTTTAAAACACATGATAAAATATCTTTAATTAAGGGAGAAATCATCAGAAAAAACTTGGTAAAATAGATCCTTAAATATTCTAAGAATTTGACCCTTTTCATTTTAGTCACCTTTAAAAGCAGTTTTGAAAACTTACATTTTGGTCACCAGCCAAAATATCCAATTTCCAAATGTTATTTTCCAAAATTTATTTCACCATTATACTTAATATAATTAATAATGATTTTAGAATATTTTCCACCATTTTATCACCTTTAAAAATATTTAATTTGATTTAATCCCAAAACTGACTAGAATCTCTAATCCCGGTCCATCAGACCCTCCAACCAACCTTTAAAACATCTAAGCCCAAAACCAGGGTGTTACATATCTTAAGTGTTCTAAAACAATTAGAATCAAGGCAAAGCAAATCCATAACAATATTCTTCCAATTTCTTATTAACACACAATTTAATCCATAAAATCTTGATTAAATCATAAACACATAACAAAAATCAGTTGTAAAGGATCAAAAACTTGGGAATTTCATTACAGAACCTTTAATTAGAGGAGAGAAATGAAAATACCTCTAATTGCTTATTTCTCCCTTAATTGGCAAAGATTGATTGAAATCCAGTTAGATTTTGTTGTAGGAATCAAAAAAAATCAAGTAGGAAATAAAAAGGAAATCAAAAGAGATTGATTCCTGGAAATTTTGGAAAGATTTTGATAATTTGGCTGCTGAGAAAGTTGAGAGAGAAGTGAGTACAAAATTAGTTACGTGAGAAAATGATTTGTAAATTTAAAAATCCTTTTTATTAATCCTATTTTATTTTATTTTACTATTAAAACCATTTAAAAACATTTTAAAAATAGCCTAAATTAAGGACAAATCTGATGAAAAAGTTTGGTTAATTTGCTCCTTAAAGATTCTAAGTTTTGACCCTTTTACAATCTAGTCACTAAAAATAGTTTTAAAAACCTTACATTTTAGTCATCATACCAAAATGTCCCAAAAATCCAATTTAATTCCTTCAAATTGAATTTAACAAAACTCTTATTATATTAATTAAATATTTTCTAGCATTTTTCCAAATTTTATTTTAGCCAAAACAATTTATTAAGATTAAATTCCCAAAACTAGCTCAAATTGCCTAATTCGGTTCTCCTGAACCGTCTAACCAACCTATCTAACATCTAGGCCCAAAATAAGGGCGTTACAACTCTCCCCCTTAAGAAATTTCATCCTCGAAATTTACCTGGCGGAAAAATGTAAGGAAAATGCTTTTTCTTGTCCTCCTTACTTTCTCAAGTGGCTTATTCAACTCCACGATGTCGCCACAACACCTTCACCATCTTTATTGTCTTGCCACGAAGAACCTTGGTGCTAGAATCCAAAATTTCCACCGGCTCCTCATCATAGGTCAACTCTGGACTCAACTCAATTTCCTCAATAGGCATCACATGTGAAGGATCTAACCTATACCTTCGAAGCATCGATACATGGAAAACATCATGTATCTTCTCCAACTCCGCAAGCAACCTCAACTTATAAGCAACTGAACCAACACGCTCCAACACCTCATAAGGCTCAATGAACCTTGGACTTAGCTTGCTCTTACGTCCAAACCTCATCACTTTCTTCCAAGGAGAAACCTTAAGAAACACTCGATCTCCAACCGTAAACTCAACCTCCCTACGCTTCAAGTCAACAAAAGACTTTTACCGATCCGATGTCACCTTTAAACAGTCATAAATAAGCTTCACCTTCTCATTTGTGTCCTTCAGCACATCAGGCCAGGAAACAAACTTTTCTCCCGCCTCCTCCCAACAAAGAGGCGTGCGACACCTTCTACCATACAAAGCCTCATACGAAGCCATTTGAATACTAGCTTGATAACTATTGTTATAGGAAAACTCCACCAAAGGTAACTGCTTCTCCTACGTTCCATCGAAATCAATGATGTAACACCGCAACATATCCTCCAACACTTGGATAATGCCTTCAGACTGTCCATCCATTTGAGGATGATAAAAAGTACTAAAATTCAACCGCGTACCCAAAGCCTTATGCAAACACTCCCAAAACCTCTTTGTAAAACGTAGATCTCTATTCGATACTATAGACATAGGTACCCCGTTCAACCTCACAATCTCTCCAATATACAACTCTTCCAACATGTCCAAAGTATACGTCATATGCACAGCCAAGAAATGCGCACACTTTGTAAACCTATCCACGATCACCCAAACATAATCATTCTTTGCTAGCGTCAAAGGCAAACTAGACACAAAATCCATGGTAATTCTCTTCCACTTCCATTCTGGGATCTTCAACGGTTGCAACAACCTATAAGGAAACTGATACTCAGCCTTAACACGTTGACAAACCATACATCGAGCAACAAAATCCATAACATCCTTTTTCAAACCAACCCAGAAATATTCTATTTTTAAGTCCTGATACATCTTTGTACTTCCTGTATGCATAGCAAAAGGACTCAAATGTGCCTCAGCCAAGATAGTATCCTTAACTCCTTATCTTTTGGCACCACTACCCGATCTTTGTAACACAAAACACCTTCCTCATTAAAACAATAATCCATCTAATTTCCATCTATAATATCCTTAACATGCGATACCAACGAATCATCATACGGTTGCTTCACCTTGATCAACTGCAGCAACGATGGCTTCACTTGCAACTTGGACAAGAAACCGCCATCTCGCATCAGACTCAACTGAGCGAACATGGCCCTCAACCCTACCGCAAATTTTCTACTTAAAGTGTCAGCTATGACATTAGCCTTACCCAGATGATACTCTATCATCAAATCATAATCCTTAATCAATTCCAACCATCTTCGTTGCCTAAAATTCAACTCTTTTTGTGACATCAGATATTTTGGACTCTTGTGATCCGTGTACACAATACACTTCTCACCATAAAGGTAATACCTACAAATCTTCACCGTAAAAACCACCACATCAAGCTCTAAATCGTGCGTATGATAGTTGCGCTCATGTACCTTCAACCGTTGAGATGCATAAGCCACAACCTTTCCTCCTTGCATCAATACACACCCCAAACCAATATAGGATGCAACGTGTAATATCCCAATTTTTGGACTAGTGACCAAATTGTAATTTTTGAAAGTTTAGGGGGTTAAAGTGTGAACTTGGAAAAGTTCAAAGACCAATGTGTAATTTCCAAAAGTTATGTAAGTTAGCCCTGTAAATAAATAGTTCACCCCCAAGAGTGGCATTTCTGTGTTACTCGGATTTTTCGTACGAGGCTTGTATTATTAGCATTTTTGGATCGAAAGAAATTGTTAAGCGTGCTCAAACTAAAGTAGTACAAGGATGGGTGGCCATATGGGAAGGTCCCATATTTAATATTTTGAGTGATAAAAAGGATTTATTTTAAGTTAATAATGTTTGAAATGGATTGTGGAGATGAGATTTCTAAGAGGAAAGTCATCCAATAAAATTTTTCGATAATTATCGGTATATCAGATCGAACTGAAATTTTAAAGACAGATCCAAGAAATTATGGAAAAGTAATAAAGTATTATTTTTATGAATATTTTATTACATTTGGTTGGATTCTAACTATATTTAGTTAGATGGTGATGGAATGGCAATTTTCAAGACTTATTGTAAATAAAGTGTAGTTGGAGGGCAAATTGGACATTTGCCATGGATGGCATTTTTAAATATTTTGTAACTTTGAGGGCAATTTTGGAAGAAGATTTATACATGGATTAATCATAGCCATTGATTTTATGAGATTGAATCATGGCCATTATAATAAAATGGCAAGATGCTAATTTTACTATTTAAATGAATTTTAAATTCATTTAATTAAACACTTGGATTAAATAGGTAAAAAGATGATAAAAAAATCATCTTATCCCCCAAGGGATGTTCAAAAATCGGGAAAAAAGAAAGGAAGAAGAAGTTCAAACTTTCAAGCCAAATTTGAAAGATTCAAGGCCAGTTTCAATTAGGTAAATTATTCTACACTTCAAGCTCTTCATTTTGATAGTATTTTTGCATGGAAAAGTTTAATATGAGTTATGTCTTGAATGAAGATTGATGATGGAAGTTGAAGTTTATGATGAAATTAGAATAGTAGATAGTAGAAATGATGATTTTGATATGGAATTAAGGTTGGTTTTGGATAAATTTCATGTTGGAAGACATAAACCCTAACCCTAAAATTTGGGGGTTTGATTAGGAAGCTAAAATTAGGATGGAATTGATTAAATTATGATGTTAGGAGACTTATTTTGATTATATGTTGAATAATTTTCCAAGTTGTGAATTTAGGGACCTTTTTGAAATTTTGGGAAAAAATTAGGGGAAATTATTGTAAAAATTATTTTGGAATGGAAATCTTTGAATTATGGTGAAAGTGGCTTGAATTGGTGATCAGGGACCAAAATGATTTTTTTGGAAATTCAATGACCAATTTAGCAATTTTAGAAAAATAAAGGATTGATCTTGAATTGATGAATAATTGATAGAATTGAAGATTCAAGCATGTTTTGAAAGTTGAAGGATTGAAGTGACAAGAAAGGAAATTTTAAGGACCTTTTCGAAAATAAAGGATTTAGTGAAGGACCAAGTTGAATAAAGTTGAAAGTTGAAGGAAAATTTCTAAGGATGTCAGAAATAAATAAATGGTTTAATTGTACATGAATTTATGTACAAAAATGAAGTAGTGGCTAAAATTTCACTTTTATAAAGTTTGAGGACTAAATTGAGTCGAGTTTGAAGTTATTTATTGAAAGTTGAGTGGAAAACTGAATTTGGGCAGTAAGTTTGAAAATTCGCCATAAATTCCAAAAAACTGGTTAAAAGGTGAAGTTTATACCGATGTAAATATGTGTTCGTCTAGTTTCGTGTCCAACAAATGAAAACTGATTTCGATTCCGAGAAAAAAGATATGAATTTTTAAGTGGTGAAAGGTCAGAAAAACAGTTTAGCAGTCTATTCTGAATTTGACACTGGAAATTGACTTTGAAAATTCGCCATAAATTGTACAAGCTGAATTTGAGTTGTTAATTTATATGGTTGAAAAGCTTATTGAATCTAGTTTCATTCAGAACAAACGGAATCGAATTCCGAGTTGTAGATTATTTTATAAAAATATTTCTTTGAAGGTAGTACAAGCTGCCAGAAAATGGAAAGTGAGATATTTTGTATCTAATGTTAGTTAGCAAGCTTGAAAGAACTATATGAAGTTCTAAATAGTTATCAAGGACCAAAGATGAGTTTTGAGACAGTATAAAGAAGGAAAGAGGGATTTTTATATTTGAATAATCAGATAATACAAAGTTTAAGAAAGATGCAAACAAGTATAGTATTTGTATTGCACAAATAAGAATTTGATAAGTTTCTAATGAGAAATATTTTTTATATGATATTTGTTGCATGGAAATGATGTTTGAAGTAAATATGGAGCCGGATCCAAAGCCTTCAGAAACAGGTCAATCATCTTCTTAGGATAATTTTTCTAAGAATCCTGAAGTATATGATGATCATAAGCAGGAAACTAGTAATCTTACTCCGATCAATATCCAAGGTCTAAGTGCTATACGTACGATATCCCAACCACTTCCAGAATTCAAGAAACGAAAAGTTTCAGTTGTAAGAGACTTTCCACCTGGATGTGGAAGGTGTACTCAATCGAACAAGAAGGATTGGGAACCTAAACAATTTTGATGAAAAGTTTAGTGAGGCATATCAATTGCATGGCCCAGGTGAGTGCATTTACATATTTAATTTATAAAAAATAGGACGACTAGCGAATAGTCAACCTTAGTTAAATAGTGTTACTTGATATAATTGCATGTTGATCTATGATACCATGAATAAATATATATGACGAAGAATATGATATGAATGATTATTTACATGATTGAACATGATGATGGAATGATGATAAAAATTATTATGTTATGAAAATAAATAATATTATGTTTACGAATATGTCAAGTATGAATATCATGTTATACGGATCATGTTATGCATGAGATTCATGTCATATGAATGAAACATGCCATGAATTATAAAATGTTTAAATGTTTGATTGACTATGATATTGAAATTTATGAAAAGAATGCCCAAGTATTTAGTATGAGAGTCCATGGTATAGTTGGCATGCCATAAAGTCTTTAGCAGTTGCACCCTCATGTTCATGTTATACGGATATTGGGACAAAATGATTGTTTCACATACACCTTGGGGACCTACGCCCTTGGTGTGCACCCTAGGGATCTACGCCCACTGTGCTTGAGTGCACTGTCGAGGTGCTTATGTTTATGGGAGCAAAGAGCGTCCCGAGTACGTACTCATCTTTATGTTCACGTTTGACACTACGATGTCATTTCAAGATGACTCGCGTACCTCAGATCTCATATAGCATACTTTGGGCAATGATAAAAGAATCATGTCACGTAAATAAATCATGTCATGTAAATGAATCATGTTATGTATATGAAACATGTCATGAAAATGAACCATGCTATGCATAAGGAATATGTTAAGTACAAGAATCATGCCACATATATGAATCATGACATGTATATGAATTATACCAAGTATATGAATCATGCCAAGTACATGAATTATGCCAAGTATACGAAGTATGTCACACTTATAAGAAATATGCTATGCATATGAATCATGCTATGTATACAAAATTATGTTATGTATGTGAATTATGCCATGCATATGAATTATGCCATGTACATGTATCATGTATGTATATAAATTAAGTCATGATTATGAATGAAACATATATATGAAAATCATGTCATGCAAAAGAAATATGCTATGTATGAGAATCATGTTACATAAATGGACCATGCCATGAATATGAATTATGATACTTATATGAACCATGTCATGTATATGAGCTGTGTTTTACATATGAATCATATCAAGCATGTGAACCATGTTGCTTACATGAATTATACCATGTATGTGAATTATGCTATGCATACGAAACATATCATGTATATATAACTTACTTGATGATGACAGAACATTAGAACCATGAGCAAGTTAGGAACTTATAACTTTACGGTGCCATTATCTAATTTACTGTCTCTGTTGGGTAGGAATGTTGCCAGCATGCGTTAAATCAATGTGGGATAACAAGAAGCTGCTTTAGAACAGTGACCGGTAGGAATTCGGAAACTATGGATACACTGCACAATCCGACTAATATACACAAACCCTTTGTTCCAAGGTGAAAAGGGAGGGGGGAAGAGAAATTTTATTAGTATCTACATTGAAATAAAAAAATGAGGTCACTGAGTTCTTCAAGCTCACTACGACAACCTCCGGTGAATCCTCGCCTCTAGAATATCCATTTCTCATCTGTCCTCTCCTCAGAGTAACCATTTTCGTATGTAAATTCAAAAACTCGTTTTCATTGGCTGGATAAGCTACTACTCGCTGCACTCCCCAACGTACCTTCGGCTGTTTGAGAATCAGACAGTGCATCGTCCGTGCGACCAGATTCAAATCTACGCCTCCTTTCAACCTTATCCACAACCCTTATGTTGAACTCTTCATCAGTGCAGGCCAACATGTAACGGAGTTTGAAGTTAACCCGATTCTCCACCATAACCTTGTGCCGTGGAATTATTCGCTCTTCAAGAGAATAGCTGAAGAACCTGCTTAACTTTCACTATGTTAAAACCCTAAATACCACAGCTGGAGGAGTGAAAAAGAAGACTCTGATTGGTTAAGAAATGAAAACAGGGATGCATATTTTCCTGGTTAAGAAATATTAAATTCGATAAATGACTCAAGAAATAACAGTTTCCAAGTGAAATTTGCTTACCTTGGAAACTCGATCAAATCCTGCAAGGGGCGGACCATCGTTCTTCGCAAATATCGATACTTGGGATAGAGAAGATCTACTTTGTATCGAAGAAGTTTAGGGAAATCAGCAATCATCTCACCCAGCTGTCTAACTCGTATGCCAAGTGAAATAAAATATTTTACATTAACATCGAGGGTTTTTGTTATACTGCAACCAAATAGCTCCGGTCCCAAAGCTACAACCTTTCCGATATCCTTCTCGGTGACTCCAGCTTTGGTCATCAAAAAAATGACCTGCATAATATTCCGATTTTACCAAAAGATTATGTTAGATCGGCTTAAAATCATAAACAACGCATAGTAGATGGTAGACTACCAACATAAACAACACTAATGATAACAATAAAAGCAGAACTATATATAACCAGAATCATATCCAATTTAATGCCTGGTTGAATAATTTCATCCAACTAAAAAAGTAAATTTATTAAAAAATGAAACTACTTCAAACTTTTAGGTAATCCGCAAAAATCAAAGTGTAACGATGGAAATGCTAATAAAGAGTAAATCAAAAGAAAAAGAACAAACCACTGGTCGAATTTTCTTGTGCAGGCTGTATTAGTAAGGGAGGGAACTTAACAAGCATGTTACCAATGGCATCCTCTCGAACACCAAGGTCCTGGAAAAATTGTACCTGAAAAGGTGAAGACCAAATCAATGCCAACATCCACATTACACAGCATGATATAACAACAATTCAATGTAGCAGATTTCAGGTTCATGAGAGCTGAAGCATCGTCTTCATGACATATAATCCGATTATCTAAATGAACACAAGAAAAATTGAAGTGGGGGATCACAAAGGGAAAATATAAGATAGATGAAACGAGAAAGACAACATTAGGTAATTAAGATCACATTTAGGAAGTAAAGTGACAACGACTACCTTTGGCGCAATTGTAATCTCAAAATCAAAACAGAAAACCATTGGCTTAATTGTAAGCATTCTCCTCATTCCATCTCGGGTAATTCCAAGGTAATACAAGTACTTAACAAGCGGCTTCTATCTTTCTTCAATGCTACAACCCATCAACTGTGGCCTAAATGCTAGTAATTTCCCGACATGTTCGGTACTGAGGCCAAACTCTTTCAGATAAGTAACCTGGATGAACAACAGAAGCATATTAACTTAAATCATTGAACATATTAAAAATTTGATAAAAAGTAAACCCCATAGCATCGTGATCAATGTGCCGTGTAAGACAGGCAAGCAAATTAGACAGCTACCTTTTCATTCATCTCTTCAAGAGTGAAGTAGCCGAGTACACCCGGATAATCAAATACCATTGTCCCAAAATCATTCTCATTCATACCCATATTCAAGTAAAACTGGACTCGAGTTTTCACCTCCTCCATCCTATAGGAAAACAACATCGGACATCGGCTAATAACAAAACCAATCCAATCCCTCCTAACTCCATTACTCTCCAAATACACGACAATATCATCCAATTCTTCGATTCGACGTTGCAAAATATCATCTCCAGATTTCAAAAGCGCCGCGCCTAGAAACTCCGCTTTCACATGAACCGTCTTCAACCATTCGACAAGCCGTCTTATAGAGTAAAGAATCCCTCTAGACATTGTAATCACTCATTTTTATCCGGTTTGTAAATATTGTTAATATATTAGCATAATAATTAACAAGGTATTATTATTGCACGTATACATGTTATATTATATGATTACTATATATGTGATTAATGTGTACAAAATATGTGTGTAATATATGTAAGCGCATGCGTATTATACATACCATGTGCGGTGTATGTGTGTCACATGTCACGTACGTTTTAATAGTTTATATATGTACTAGGGTGTATTTGGTTATACTTATTTTGTGTATAAGATGCATGTATGTGTGTGCTTGAGTGTGTGTGATATATATGTGGTTTGCATATGCATGTACTACGTATGTTTGTAGTATGTATAATGTTTGTATACTTACATTAATTAAGTGTGTGAGCAAAAATATGTATATGTGTGTTCGAATGTTATATGGTATATGTTAATTTGCATGTATGGTTATATGTACATAAATTATATATGTGTATATGTTATTATTATCATATTATTATTATTATTATTACTATTATTATATGTTATTATTATCGTATTATTATTATTATTATTATTATTATTATTATTGGACTAATGTAAAATAAAATCCAAAACACAAAACCCAAATATTATGATAACAGTCCAAGTCCATATTATTACAAAAAAAATAAAAAATATATAATAATACAAGGCCCGTTTGGCCTAAGCCCAAAACCCCATTTAACCCTAATTATTCTATCTTTGCACAGATGACTAGGAGCCGTTGGATCGAGATGTGGATCCAACGGCCACAATCAAGGAAGGGTAAATATCTAGCTACCCGCGTGAACTACACGTCTGGATGGTTCGAATGCCACGTGCGGACTCCTCGATATCCCACGCGTGCGTGAGTCCCACGCGCTATAACCCCTCGACTGCTGAGCCCCACGTGTCACGATATGGAGCCGTTTCACCGATCGAGGTTTCATCTGGGCCGTTCATCCTTCAAGCCATCCCGACTGTTAGATCGGATCTGTTCCAACGGCCGAGAACGCCTCAGGCCGAAGACAACTCCCCCACACCGCCACCATGCTTCCACCATGCCGGTCTCCAACCACCGCGTTCAGACATATCAGAACAACACAAAAAAAGAGAGACTATGTCAGTGTCAGTCGAGATCTAAAAATATATTACACTATTTGTTACCAAACCAAAAAGAGACAGTGATATATGTATGAAACAAGTAATTGTAAGAGTTCAGTTGTAATCGGAAAAAAAAATAACAAAAAAAAGGAAACAAGTTTTCAGTGGTAACGCTCTTCTCTTTTCTTACTTCTTTGCATGCATAAAGGAAAAGATACGTAGTGATAGTGATAACAAAAAAAGGGGTTTAGAGTTATTACCCTCGTCGTCTGTGGATCTCCCCTCACCAGTGACAAGCCTCTTCGGCTTTCTGAAGCCGAACATGGTGAACTGAAGGGAGCGGGAGGTCCCTTTTGGTTTCGTTTCGGCTAAACATAAACAAAAAAAACCTTTTTTCATTTCGTATTTGCTTAGATCTAGGCAAAAGAGTGAGTCCTAGTGTAAATCTAAGTTCGGATTTGGGTTCAGTTTGAAAAGAGGTTGGTTTTGGGTGTTTCTTTGGTTCGCCGGCGGTGAAAAGTCGCCGGTTTCTGGGTTCATCACAGGTTCAGGGGATTGTTTGAGAGAAAACGAAAGAATGAAACGTTTATTATAAAACGGATCGGATGAAAAAATGAGAAAAATTTGAGTCTGGGCCGAAGAAATGGGTTTTATAGGTGTTTTTATTTTGTGAAATGGCGAAATCCCGTAATAAGTCCCCCCGCTTTTTCGATATTTTCGTTTTTGTCTCGCCGCAAGGGATATTTACAACTCTGGTCCTCATCTTATTTCAAAATCTTGCAATCCAGTCCCTAAATTAAATCGAATCAGTTTTTAAATGGCAAAATTACCTCACTAGTCCCACCGCGTTTTTGAAATTTTCACTTCGAGTCTGCCCCTTGGTCCAATTACAGTTTCAGTCCTTTCAAGTTCGGTCCCACTTGCATTTTCGTCCCTAAATCGCATATTATTGTCCTTTAATTTTTGTTCCTTATGTTTATTTCTTTTCATTTCAGTCCTGATTCCATGTAAATATTCATGTTCGTTTATTATAATCGTGTATGTCGATGTAGCCTTTTGCCTTATCATATATGCCTCGTATATGCTTTGTATTTTCATGTTTACATGTATATGTGTGTTAAGTTTATGGTGATTATGTATCTTTATGCATTTGTTCGGTTATTCGTATCACACATATTAAATTGATATTTGAGTTGGCTCGAACACAACTTGCTTTATATTTCAGTATGTATTGTATGTTTTCTTTGCTTTTATACTATGTGTTGGTATATTTTCTGGGTCATGTATAATGCCATATTTTACGTATGTTACAATGTGTCTTATTGTAATATGTACATTTTTGTAATATGTGTTTTTGTTCCATGCCTTGTAATTGTGACATGTTAGGTTTATTTTTAGTCACGTGTAGGGATAATTTGTATGCATGTATGTCTTAGATGAATATTTTATTTATGTTCTGTTAATAATTTATTATGGGAATATTTATTGTATTTAAATTATTGGCCATGCTTAATATTTTGTTCACTAAGGTTGCATAATGAAATATATAAATTGTCAATGCGGTGCCCTTTTATCCGAGCGTAAACGGGGCCAGTATCAGGCGTAGTGATAGTGGTTGGGCATTTACCCTCGGATAACGGGGCCTTTAAAATTTATTCGCAATTATAACCGAATTTTAAATTAATCGTCACTCTAATCCGGAAAGTTTAATATTAATAAAGCGGTAATTATTAAAGTACCAATTTTGGGCGGTGTGGGGTGCTAATCCTTCCCATCCAGAATCGACTCCCGAACCCAACAGCTTTTTTTTTAAAATCTCTGGTTTTATGGTGTCCAGCCTACCTAAGTGGCCGGTGGCAACTCCAATTTTTAAATAAAATGCGGTTTTTTAAAACCCCATGGAATATACATTTTATATCCGAAAAATCATAAACACTTCGAAAACTCATTTTTTAGCGAAACAAGACATCGCTACAGATGGCGACTACGTTGGGGACCATTTTTGTTTTTTTCAAAAACAAATGAGAGTCAAACTTTTAAAATAATTACCGCTTTACTAATATTGGAAATTCCGGATTAAAGTGACTATTAAAGTAACATTCGGTTATAATTGCGCGTTTATTTTAACGCATTTAAAATATGGCACATAAACCCATTTTTTTAAGTGGGGGGAAAACGCTAATGCTTTCATGGAGATATCGTTCTCCCGTATGGGCCTAGCAAGTACCTTCGGGGCTCGAGTACCTTATGCTTTCGTAAGGATATCGTTCCTTCGTGCAGACATAAGCGAATGGGTCCCCCTAAATTGAACCCGGTTGAAAGGAGCCTATAATGGGTGATGATCGGGGGCCTTGCTACTCTTAGTAGAGGACAGCGAGGACAATTTGGGTACCTCCCAGAACCAAAACTGCATATAGAGAACACATAGAAACCTACCCTGTTAGAGCCATGCGGATAACCTAGGTGTCTTAGATAGAATGTAAATAGGATTGCCTTGTTTGCTTATCGCATTTAATTTGCCCTTTTATTACGTACTTATCATTTTTGTCCGGTACTGACTTGTTTTCTTTTTGCTTTGTTTTTGCATATCATTGCATTCGCATTACACATGGCATTGATTCCCGAGTCATTTCTCCCATAATAGAAGATTGTTCATGATGGACCAAAGGTTCTTTGACCTGAAGGAAAGGGGTCCAATTCCAGAGTTCCATCCCGAGACTAAACCAGAAGAATCATTCAAGGACTCCAGAACAGTTTCGGTAAGCAGTGTCAATTCTGGGGACAAACAAGATGAAATACAAGAACTAAAGAAGCAGATGTCCGAGATGATGGACCAGATGAATGCCATGATGAAAGGCAAGCAGCATGTCGAACTCAGAAAAGATTCGATCGAGGATCAGAATGTGGAACAAAATGGTGAGAATGTCGAGACAGACAACACCGTTAAATATGACAAATCGAATCCATTTGTGATCAATCTCAAAAAGCAGACAAGTAGCATATCTGGGGTAGATACCAAGGGAACAGAGGCAAAACCAGGGGAAGTTCGAGAATCTAATGACATCAGAAGGCATTATCCTATACCCATGAGATACACCGAGTTACTTCCGTTGCTTGTCGAAAGGAGCCTTATCATACCAGTGAAGTCTGTACCAAGAAAACCTCCTTATCCGAAGGATTACAACAGTCGTGTCTGGTGCGGCTACCACATAGGCGATTCGAGTCATCACACTGAAAATTGTAGGGCCCTGAAGGACAGAGTTCAAGATCTTATCAGAATGGGATTTTTGGGTTTCGAAGACAGACAACCCCGATTCTACAGTGAGCCTACCGTTGCCCTAGGGGCAAAGTCGAAGGAGGGTCAATACCCAACCCAAGGTTCGGGTAACACAGAAGTGGGTCACTCAAGCGGGATAAATTTAGGAGTCAAGAATAAAAGCGTCTCAGAAGATGAACTCGCACGCAAGTACGGCCAGCTCGAGTATGAGAGGCACGATCTGAGCATGAAATTAAAGAATGTACAAGACGAGTACCAGAAGCTACACTTTGAATTCAAGAGTTTCGGTCTGGGTGACACCGCGGAATAGTGGATCAATGGTATGATTCAGCTGAGGAACGGTTCAGAATGCTGGAAGCATAAATGCAAAAATAGTAAGAATAAAGTCAGATCATTATCACAGAAGCTGGAAGAAGCTGAGGGCCAACGCGACATTCTCCAAAGTGAGTTAGAAAGCAATCTTGCCATAGAAGATATCCTGAAATCAAGTCTGCAGTAGGAAAGGAATGAATCACAAGCCTTTCAAATGGAAAACGCAGCACTCAAAGAATAGGTAGCGAGGCTCGAGACTTCTTTACGTACCAGTGAGATCCGTACTGGGGCAATGACCGTTCAGCTACAAAAGGCCGAGCAAACAATACGGGAGAAAGACCGGGACATGAAGATGGTTACGACTCAATCCCGACAAGTAGCTCAACAGGTAGCAGATTTAGCCGATGCAGCAGCACCAATAAGCCAGAATATGGATCCAGCATTGGACCGCGAAGGAAAGCTGACAGGACTATTGAATGAGGTCAAGACATTAGGTGCCAGGGCTCACCGCTATCTATAAAACCCTAATACCGGATGTAATGAAACCTTTTAGTCTGAATGAAAGATGTCCTATAAGGACAAATCACTTGCGGAATCGATGCTTTATTGCATTCATGCATTGCATTTGCATCACGTCCTTTGCATTGTTTAATAATTTTATCATCGCATGGCACTTCATCATTTAACGCTTGGGGGGTTCGATGGCAGAATTAGTTGGGAAATAGAACGAACCGAAGAGTCAAGGCTTGACCAGCTAGAAGAAAAAATCGAGAAAGAGCTTAAGAAGAAAGAAAAGATAAATGTTTTCAATACGAGGGAACTCTGCCTAATCCCTGATTTGGTCATTCCTCCGGATTTCAAGGTTCCCAGATTTGCGTAGTATGACAGAACCAGCTGCCCGAAGATTCACTTAACCATGTTCTGTAGAAAAATAGAATAATACATGAAGAATGAAGAGTTGTTGATCCACCACTTCCATGATAGCCTGACGGGACCCACAGCAGTGTGGTATAACCGTTTGAACAGAAACCAAGTTAGGTCATGGGGTGACCTCGCTAATGCCTTCTTGGGTCAATACAAATATGCTTTAGATTTAGCACCCTGTAGTCAGTTTCTTCAGAATGAGAAAATGTGACCAAGTGAAAGCTTCAGGGAATATGCACTAAGATGGCGATGTTTGGCGACCCAAGTCCAGCCTCCTATAGCGGAAGAAGAGTTGACTCCCCTATTCCATGCAACGCTTCCCTCTCCCTTCTTCGATGTGATGTTGGAGAAATCGAGAAACAGATTCGAAGATTTCATGACGATTGGAGAGAGGATAGAATATGCAATCAAAGAAGGAAAATTGGGGTCTAAGTCTAAGGACCGAATCGAAGATAAGATAGATAAGGACGGAGAGGAAATGAGTGTCATCTCCAGGGTTCGCGTGGCCGCAAAAGAAGAAGACAGACTGACACATCGGGGTCATCAAGAAATATTCCTCGGATGAGCGTAAATTTGGAAGTGTTCGAAAAATCTATCTCAGACATTTGGCCTCATTTGGTAGGGGGTCACTATTTTGCTCCTAGGTCGATGAAGATTGCACCTGATCCATCTGCCCATAGTTTTGACTCGAGTAGTACGTGCGAATTCCATATGGGGGCACCGGGGCATCCCACCAGAAAATGTAGACCTTTATTGGAGGAAATCAAGAAGCTGATTAATGCTGGAACCCTGACACTAGAGCTGATCAAGCAGTGGAAGACCAAGGATGATGGGCAAGTCTACATGGTGCTGAGGAAGCCAGAAATATCTCTACATTAAAAGACCTTCTTGAAGTAGTTCAAGAAATCAACTTTACTACATGTGGCCCCCATGTGGTAAAGATCTTTTGTGATGGGGCATGTTTGTTGATTTTTATTCCAATGAAGAACACATTTCGCTTAACATATAATGTTTTTGAAAGAACGTAGATATTTTCTCACCGTTGTAGGACACTGGATATCAATTGCAAGATATGCCGTTAGATAGATGTCGTGACAATGATGATGTGTGATCTTCCCCACCGGACTCTGGTCAGCAAAGCGAGATTATTACTCTTTCGATAATGTTCAAGGACGAAAAAGCTCTAAATGTCAACCATGTAGAGTTGCTTGAAATTGAAACTCTAGGCATAATCTTCTAGGTAGTAAAGAAATAAAAAAAAGAATTAAAAAAGAGGAGAATTGAAAAAAGAAAGAAAGAGAAAAGAATAATAAAAAGCACTCCTATGCTCGAAACTTGGTAATAGGCTTGTTCGGATAAGAGTGTGGGAATTTTGGGGCACTCCGCTGAGGCGATAAGGTGGAGACACATCATCCAATTCAAGAAACCTTAGCTTCATGAGTGATGGTAATATTTTCAAATCGTGACTATGCCGAGTAACTTGGGGCAGTGTTGTTTGCTCCATCGCTGTCCTCAAGACAAAGGACTGTGACGAATTGATTTCCTCAAATAATGATAAAAGTGAAAAAAAAACAAAAAATGAAGAGAAATATGAAAAAGAAGAAAATAAGAAAAAGAAAAAAAATAAGAAAAAAGGAAAAAGAAAAAGAAAGAGAAAGGAAGAGAAAAAAAAGAGAAAATATACGATATTATAGGAAAAATTAAGACTCATACCACCCAGAACTCTATTCCTATAGTAATATTTCTGCGCTCGAGTGGTCATACAAGCCCACCCTTTTCGGGGGCGGAGCAGATAATGAGAATTGAGAAAGAGTAGTGCTCTGCAGCAACGCGGTAATCATGAAGATGAACCGAGTCACCAGGGAAGACTTCACATCTTTAAATTACCAAGTGGTTGAATCTAAGCCGCTCTTGCACATGATATCCAGAGCTCCTATGATGTGTTTTCAAGATCTTGTATGTTAATCTAAATGATACCCTTCAGTGGAACACCAATCAACAAATTGACAAGTTAAAGCAACAAAGATTTCCATGTATTACTTCAGGGATAAGATCCAGAATACAAGGTTGTGGATACTATTGGAGCCCCTAACCAGAAACGACCTCACAATGCATAGAATGAAGATGATGATAGAAGCGGGTTCCAGCCATGATGCCTTGTTTGGTCCAAGAAAATGAAAGACAAAACAGGACAAGTATGAGCTTACGAAGTATGGGGACGGTAAAAGGTAAACATTGAGTCTCCAAAGGATCAAAGCACAGGGATCGAGAAATGGTTCTCCGTCCAAAGGCAACAAGAAGGTTGAGGTTAAGAAATATTTTGTTCACCCCGATGAAGAAACTAAAAATAATCAGAATGTTGGGTCAAAGGAATCAGAATGTAGCGGAGCTCATGATCGAGTGGGGCAATGCGAGAAGCGAAAAAGTAGTAAGAATCTCTGCACATGCATGATATAGAGTTTGTTGGTGAAGTAGCGAGAGACACGAAGAAGAAAGGCAGGTGCTCGTGCAAAAGAACAAGAGCGGGTACTCATTGAACAAAATTTGACAGAAATGAAAATCAAAACTGAGCATACTGCAAAAGGAAATGAGAAATCCGAAGAATGACCTTTCATGGCATAGGATTTTAAAACAGGTCTAAAAAGAAAAAAAATAAGAAAAAGGAAAAGGAGAGTGGGAGAAAATGATGATAAAAAAAGAAAGAAAGAAAAAATAATAAATAAAAAAATAAAATAAATAATAAAAATAAAAATAAAAAATAAAAAAGAAAGAAGAAGAAGAAAAATAAACAAGGAAAAGAGAAGAAGAAGAAGAAGAAAGCACGACATTACATGCATCATGTAGATAGGGGCATGTCAATTTTGCTTGTTCCTAGACAGGTATTTGAAGAATTATCGAAGAATTTACCAAAGAAAAGAAAGAGCGGTAGCCATAGCGGCGTGAGACCCAGATGTTAAATCCTTCGGGTCATCGGTAAGTCCGCCGGGCATGATGTTAAGCCCGCCGGGCCACCAATAAGTCTTTCGAGCGTGGTGATAAGTCCTTCGAGCCATCGTAAGTCGCCGGGCATGATGCGGCAGCATGAGTAGCGTGAGTCCCGAAAGAACGGCAGCCATAGCGGCGTGAGACCCATATGTTAAATCCGCCGGGTCATCGGTAAGTCCCGCCGGCACGATGTTAAGTCCTTCGGGCCATCGGTAAGTCTTTCGAGCGTGGTGATAAGTCCGCCGGGCTATCGGTAAGTCCCGGGCATGATGCGGCGGCATGAGTAGCGTGAGTCCCGAAAGAACGGCAGCCATAGCGGCGTGAGGCCCGGATATTAAATCCTTCAGTCGCATAAGTCGCCGGGCAAGATGTTAAGTCCGCCGGGCCACCAATAAGTCTTTCGGCGTGGTGATAAGTCCTTTGAGCCATCGGTAAGTCCCGGGCCCGATGCGGCAATATGAGAAGCGTGAGTCCCGAAAGAACAGCGGCCATAGCGGCGTAAGGCCTAGATGTTAAATCCTTGGTCATCGGTAAATCCTTCGGGCACGATGTTAAGTCCTTCGGGCCATCAGTAAGTCTTTCGAGCATAATGATAAGTCCTTCGGGCCATCAATAAGTCCTTCGGGCATTATGCGGCAGCCTTAGTAGTGTAGGTCCAAAAATGGCAACAGCCTAAAAAAAGAACAGAAAAAAAGGAAAAGCAGAAAAAGAAGAAAAAAGAGAAAAAAGAAAATGAAAAAAAGTAGAAAAAGAAGAAAAGAAAAGAGAAAAGAACAGAGAAAAAGAAAAAGTAGAAAAAGAAGAAAATGAGAAAAAAGGAAAAAGAACAGAGAAATAAGGAAACAGAAGAAACGAAAAAGAAGAAAAAGAAAAGAGGAAAGAAAAATCGAAGACAAAGGTTATATAAATGAGAAGCCTACGTTTTCAAACCCCAGTGAAAGGTTCCATAGAGGAAGAACCCTAACTCCAGAATCTCAAAAAGAACCAAAGGTGAAGAAGTTCTAACAGGAAGAACTTACGAGCCTGAAGATTCGGCCGAGGAAAAATGAAGAGTTCCAAGAAGAACACGTGATTCTAAAGTCGTGAGCAGGGAAGTCGGATAAAAATGAGTGCTTTCGGTCTTTGCTTTGTTCTCGTTTCACAAGAACAAGCAAAGAGGATGGGCAACTGTAATCACTCATTTTTATCCGGTTTGTAAATATTGTTAATATATTAGCATAATAATTAACAAGGTATTATTATTGCACGTATGCATGTTATATTATATGATTACTATATATGTGATTAATGTGTACAAAATATGTGTGTAATATATGTAAGCGCATGTGTATTATACATACCATGTGCGGTGTATGTGTGTCACATGTCACGTACGTTTTAATAGTTTATATATGTACTAGGGTGTATTTGGTTATACTTATTTTGTGTATAAGATGCATGTATGTGTGTGCTTGAGTGTGTGTGATATATATGTGGTTTGCATATGCATGTACTACGTATGTTTGTAGTATGTATAATGTTTGTATACTTACATTAATTAAGTGTGTGAGCAAAAATATGTATATGTGTGTTCGAATATTATATGGTATATGTTAATTTGCATGTATGGTTATATGTACATAAATTATATATGTGTATATGTTATTATTATTATTATTATTATTGGACTAATGTAAAATAAAATCCAAAACACAAAACCCAAATATTATGATAACAGTCCAAGTCCATATTATTACAAAAAAACAAAAAAACATAATAATACAAGGCCCAGTTGGCCTAAGCCCAAAACCCCATTTAACCCTAATTATTCTATCTTTGCACAGATGACTAGGAGCCGTTGGATTGAGATGTGGATCCAACGGCCACAATCAAGGAAGGGTAAATATCTAGCTAGCCGCGTGAACTACACGTCTGGACGGTTCGAATGCCACGCGCGGACTCCTCGATATCCCACGCGTGCGTGAGTCCCACGCGCTTATAACCCTCATTCGCCGAGCCCCACATGTCACGATATGGAGCCGTTTCACCTATCGAGGTTTCATCTGGGCCGTTCATCCTTCAAGCCATCCCGACCGTTAGATCGGATCTGATCCAACGGCCGAGAACGCCTCAGGCCGAAGACAACTCCCCCACACCGCCACCATGCCGGTCTCCAACCACCGCGTTCAGACATATCAGAACAACACAAAAAAAGAGAGACTATGTCAGTGTCAGTCGAGATCTAAAAATATATTACACTATTTGTTACCAAACCAAAAAGAGACAATGATATATGTATGAAACAAGTAATTGTAAGAGTCCAGTTGTAATCGGAAAAAAAAATAACAAAAAAAAGGAAACAAGTTTTCAGTGGTAACGCTCTTCTCTTTTCTTACTTCTTTGCATGCATAAAGGAAAAGATACGTAGTGATAGTGATAACAAAAAAGGGGTTTAGAGTTATTACCTAAGTAAATGCGTGGATCTCCCTCACCGGTGACAAGCCTCTTCGGCTTTCGAAGCCGAACATGGTGAATCGAAGGGAGCGGGAGGTCCTTTTGGTTTCGTTCGGCTAAACATAAACAAAAAAACTTTTTTTTTTTCATTTCGTATTTGCTTAGATCTAGGCAAAAGAGTGAGTCCTAGTGTAAATCTAAGTTCGGATTTGGGTTGATTTGAAAAGAGGTTGGTTTTGGGTGTTTCTTTTTTGGTTAGCGCGGTCGACGGCGAAAGTCACCGGTTTTCGGGTTCATCACTGGTTCGGGGATTGTTTGAGAGAAAACGAAAAGAATGAAACGTTTATTATAAAACGGATCGGATGAAAAAATGAGAAAAGTTTGAGTCCAAAATTTGAAGAAATGGGTTTTATAGGTGTTTTTATTTTGTGAAATGGCGAAATTCGTAATAAGTCCCCCCGCTTTTTCAATATTTTCGTTTTTGTCTCGCCGCACGGGATATTTACAACTCTGGTCCTCATCTTATTTCAAAATCTTGCAATCCAGTCCCTAAATTAAATCGAATCAATTTTTAAATGGCAAAATTACCTCACTAGTCCCACCGCGTTTTGAAATTTTCACTTGAGTCCGCCCCTTGGTCCAATTCTGATTTGATCCTTTTAAGTTCGGGTCCCACTTGCATTTTCGTCCCTAAATCGCATATTATTGTCCTTTAATTTTGTTCCTTATGTTTATTTCTTTTCATTTTAGTCCCGATTCCATGTAAATATTCATGTTCGTTTATTATAATCGTGTATGTCGATGTAGCCTTTTGCCTTATCATATATGCCTCGTATATGCTTTGTATTTTCATGTTTACATGTATATGTGTGTTAAGTTTATGGTGATTATGTATCTTTATGCATTTGTTCGGTTATTCGTATCACACATATTAAATTGATATTTGAGTTGGCTCGAACACAACTTGCTTTATATTTCAGTATGTATTGTATGTTTTCTTTGCTTTTATACTATGTGTTGGTATATTTTCTGGGTCATGTATAATGCCATATTTTACGTATGTTACAATGTGTCTTATTGTAATATGTACATTTTTGTAATATGTGTTTTTGTTCCATGCCTTGTAATTGTGACATGTTAGGTTTATTTTTAGTCACGTGTAGGGATAATTTGTATGCATGTATGTCTTAGATGAATATTTTATTTATGTTCTGTTAATAATTTATTATGGGAATATTTATTGTATTTAAATTATTGGCCATGCTTAATATTTTGTTCACTAAGGTTGCATAATGAAATATATAAATTGTCAATGCGGTGCCCTTTTATCCGAGCGTAAACGGGGCCAGTATCAGGCGTAGTGATAGTGGTTGGGCATTTACCCTCGGATAACGGGGCCTTTAAAATTTATTCGCAATTATAACCGAATTTTAAATTAATCGTCACTCTAATCCGGAAAGTTTAATATTAATAAAGCGGTAATTATTAAAGTACCAATTTTGGGCGGTGTGGGGGTGCTAATCCTTCCCCATCCGTAACCGACTCCCGAACCCAACAGTTTTTTTTAAAATCTCTGGTTTTATGGTGTCCAGCCTACCTAAGTGGCCGGTGGCAACTCCAATTTTTAAATAAAATGCGGTTTTTTAAAACCCCATGGAATATACATTTTATATCCGAAAAATCATAAACACTTCGAAAACTCATTTTTTAGCGAAACAAGACATCGCTACAGATGGCGACTACGTTGGGGACCATTTTTGTTTTTTTCAAAAACAAATGAGAGTCAAACTTTTAAAATAATTACCGCTTTACTAATATTGGAAATTCCGGATTAAAGTGACTATTAAAGTAACATTCGGTTATAATTGCGCGTTTATTTTAACGCATTTAAAATATGGCACATAAACCCATTTTTTTAAGTGGGGGGAAAACGCTAATGCTTTCATGGAGATATCGTTCTCCCGTATGGGCCTAGCAAGTACCTTCGGGGCTCGAGTACCTTATGCTTTCGTAAGGATATCGTTCCTTCGTGCAGACATAAGCGAATGGGTCCCCTAAATTGAACCCGGTTGAAAGGAGCCTATAATGGGTGATGATCGGGGGCCTTGCTACTCTTAGTAGAGGACAGCGAGGACAATTTGGGTACCTCCCAGAACCAAAACTGCATATAGAGAACACATAGAAACCTACCCTGTTAGAGCCATGCGGATAACCTAGGTGTCTTAGATAGAATGTAAATAGGATTGCCTTGTTTGCTTATCGCATTTAATTTGCCCTTTTATTACGTACTTATCATTTTTGTCCGGTACTGACTTGTTTTCTTTTTGCTTTGTTTTTGCATATCATTGCATTCGCATTACACATGGCATTGATTCCCGAGTCATTTCTCCCATAATAGAAGATTGTTCATGATGGACCAAAGGTTCTTTGACCTGAAGGAAAGGGGTCCAATTCCAGAGTTCCATCCCGAGACTAAACCAGAAGAATCATTCAAGGACTCTGCAGTTTTCGGTGGCGAGTGTCAATTCTGGGGACAAACAAGATGAAATACAAGAACTAAAGAAGCAGATGTCCGAGATGATGGACCAGATGAATGCCATGATGAAAGGCAAGCAGCATGTCGAACTCAGAAAAGATTCGATCGAGGATCAGAATGTGGAACAAAATGGTGAGAATGTCGAGACAGACAACACCGTTAAATATGACAAATCAATCCATTTGTGATCAATCTCAAAAAGCGGACAAGTAGCATATCCGGGGTAGATACCAAGGAACAGAGGCAAAACCGGGAAGTTCGAGAATCTAATGACATCGTAAGGCATTATCCTATACCCATGAGATACACCGAGTTACTTCCGTTGTTTGTCGAAAAGGAGCCTTATCATACCGGTGAAGTCTGTACCAAGAAAACCTCCTTATCCGAAGGATTACAACGATGTGGTGCAGTGCGGCTACCACATAGGCGATTCGAGTCATCACACTGAAAATTGTAGGGCCCTGAAGGACAGAGTTCAAGATCTTATCAGAATGGGATTTTTGGGTTTCGAAGACAGACAACCCCGATTCTACAGTGAGCCTACCGTTGCCCTAGGGGCAAAGTCGAAGGAGGGTCAATACCCAACCCAAGGTTCGGGTAACACAGAAGTGGGTCACTCAAGCGGGATAAATTTAGGAGTCAAGAATAAAAGCGTCTCAGAAGATGAACTCGCACGCAAGTACGGCCAGCTCGAGTATGAGAGGCAC
Source organism: Hibiscus mutabilis (assembly GCA_019671005.1). Classification (NCBI taxonomy): domain Eukaryota; kingdom Viridiplantae; phylum Streptophyta; class Magnoliopsida; order Malvales; family Malvaceae; genus Hibiscus; species Hibiscus mutabilis. Next base: position 25,510,417 of record CM033732.1, read on the forward strand.
GATCTGAGCATGAAATTAAAGAATGTACAAGACGAGTACCAGAAGCTACACTTTGAATTCAAGAGTTTCGGTCTGGGTGACACCGCGGAATAGTGGATCAATGGTATGATTCAGCTGAGGAACGGTTCAGAATGCTGGAAGCATAAATGCAAAAATAGTAAGAATAAAGTCAGATCATTATCACAGAAGCTGGAAGAAGCTGAGGGCCAACGCGACATTCTCCAAAGTGAGTTAGAAAGCAATCTTGCCATAGAAGATATCCACGAAATCAAGTCTGCAGTAGGGAAAGGAATGAATCACAAGCCTTTCAAATGGAAAACGCAAGCACTCAAAGAATAGGTAGCGAGGCTCGAGACTTCTTTACGTACGGTGAGATCCGTCTTTGGGGCAATGACCGTTCAGCTACAAAAGGCCGAGCAAACAATACGGGAGAAAGACCGGGACATGAAGATGGTTACGACTCAATCCCGACAAGTAGCTCAACAGGTAGCAGATTTAGCCGATGCAGCAGCACCAATAAGCCAGAATATGGATCCAGCATTGGACCGCGAAGGAAAGCTGACAGGACTATTGAATGAGGTCAAGACATTAGGTGCCAGGGCTCACCGCTATCTATAAAACCCTAATACCGGATGTAATGAAACCTTTTAGTCTGAATGAAAGATGTCCTATAAGGACAAATCACTTGCGGAATCGATGCTTTATTGCATTCATGCATTGCATTTGCATCACGTCCTTTGCATTGTTTAATAATTTTATCATCGCATGGCACTTCATCATTTAACGCTTGGGGGGTTCGATGGCAGAATTAGTTGGGAAATAGAACGAACCGAAGAGTCAAGGCTTGACCAGCTAGAAGAAAAAATCGAGAAAGAGCTTAAGAAGAAAGAAAAGATAAATGTTTTCAATACGAGGGAACTCTGCCTAATCCCTGATTTGGTCATTCCTCCGGATTTCAAGGTTCCCAGATTTGCGTAGTATGTGTAACCAGCTGCCCCCAAGATTCACTTAACCATGTTTCGTAGAAAAATAGAATAATACATGAAGAATGAAGAGTTGTTGATCCACCACTTCCATGATAGCCTGACGGGACCCACAGCAGTGTGGTATAACCGTTTGAACAGAAACCAAGTTAGGTCATGGGGTGACCTCGCTAATGCCTTCTTGGGTCAATACAAATATGCTTTAGATTTAGCACCCTGTAGTCAGTTTCTTCAGAATGAGAAAATGTGACCAAGTGAAAGCTTCAGGGAATATGCACTAAGATGGCGATGTTTGGCGACCCAAGTCCAGCCTCCTATAGCGGAAGAAGAGTTGACTCCCCTATTCCATGCAACGCTTCCCTCTCCCTTCTTCGATGTGATGTTGGAGAAATCGAGAAACAGATTCGAAGATTTCATGACGATTGGAGAGAGGATAGAATATGCAATCAAAGAAGGAAAATTGGGGTCTAAGTCTAAGGACCGAATCGAAGATAAGATAGATAAGGACGGAGAGGAAATGAGTGTCATCTCTGTGGGTTCGCGTGGCGCAAAAAGAAGAAGATGAGATCGACACATCGGGTCATCAAGAAATATTCTCGGATGAGCGTAAATTTGGAAGTGTTCGAAAAATCTATCTCAGACATTTGGCCTCATTTGGTAGGGGGTCACTATTTTGCTCCTAGGTCGATGAAGATTGCACCTGATCCATCTGCCCATAGTTTTGACTCGAGTAGTACGTGCGAATTCCATATGGGGGCACCGGGGCATCCCACAGAAAATGTAGACCTTTATTGGAGGAAATCAAGAAGGCGATTAACTTTGAACCCTGACACTAGAGCTGATCAAGCAGTGGAAGACCAAGGATGATGGGCAAGTCTACATGGTGCTGAGGAAGCCAGAAATATCTCTACATTAAAAGACCTTCTTGAAGTAGTTCAAGAAATCAACTTTACTACATGTGGCCCCATGTGGTAAAGATCTTTTGTGATGGGGCATGTTTGTTGATTTTTATTCCAATGAAGAACACATTTTCGCTTAACATATAATGTTTTTGAAAGAACGAGATATTTTCTCACCGTTGTAGGACTTTGGATATCAATTGCAAGATATGCCGTTAGATAGATGTCGTGACAATGATGATGTGTGATCTTCCCACGGACGGGTCAACAAAGCGAGATTATTACTCTTTCGATAATGTTCAAGGACAAAAAAAGCTCTAAATGTCAACCATGTAGAGTTGCTTGAAATTGAAACTCTAGGCATAATCTTCTAGGTAGTAAAGAAATAAAAAAAAAGAATTAAAAAGAGGAGAATTGAAAAAAGAAAGAAAGAGAAAAGAATAATAAAAAGCACTCCTATGCTCGAAACTTGGTAATAGGCTTGTTCGGATAAGAGTGTGGGAATTTTGGGGCACTCCGCTGAGGCGATAAGGTGGAGACACATCATCCAATTCAAGAAACCTTAGCTTCATGAGTGATGGTAATATTTTCAAATCGTGACTATGCCGAGTAACTTGGGGCAGTGTTGTTTGCTCCATCGCTGTCCTCAAGACAAAGGATCGTGATTTAATTGATTTCCTCAAATAATGATAAAAGTGAAAAAAACAAAAAAATGAAGAGAAATATGAAAAAGAAGAAAATAAGAAAAAGAAAAAAAATAAGAAAAAAGGAAAAAGAAAAAGAAAGAGAAAGGAAGAGAAAAAAAAGAGAAAATATACGATATTATAGGAAAAATTAAGACTCATACCACCAGTAACTCTATTCCTATAGTAATATTTCTGCGCTCGAGTGGTCATACAAGCCCACCCTTTTCGGGGGCGGAGCAGATAATGAGAATTGAGAAAGAGTAGTGCTCTGCAGCAACGCGGTAATCATGAAGATGAACCGAGTCACCAGGGAAGACTTCACATCTTTAAATTACCAAGTGGTTGAATCTAAGCCGCTCTTGCACATGATATCCAGAGCTCCTATGATGTGTTTTCAAGATCTTGTATGTTAATCTAAATGATACCCTTCAGTGGAACACCAATCAACAAATTGACAAGTTAAAGCAACAAAGATTTCCATGTATTACTTCAGGGATAAGATCCAGAATACAAGGTTGTGGATACTATTGGAGCCCCTAACCAGAAACGACCTCACAATGCATAGAATGAAGATGATGATAGAAGCGGGTTCCAGCCATGATGCCTTGTTTGGTCCAAGAAAATGAAAGACAAAACAGGACAAGTATGAGCTTACGAAGTATGGGGACGGTAAAAGGTAAACATTGAGTCTCCAAAGGATCAAAGCACAGGGATCGAGAAATGGTTCTCCGTCCAAAGGCAACAAGAAGGTTGAGGTTAAGAAATATTTTGTTCACCCCGATGAAGAAACTAAAAATAATCAGAATGTTGGGTCAAAGGAATCAGAATGTAGCGGAGCTCATGATCGAGTGGGGCAATGCAGAGCAGAAAAAGTAGTAAGAATCTCTGCACACGCATGATATAGAGTTTGTTGGTGAAGTAGGCAGAGACCCTGAAGAAGAAAGGCAGGTGCTCGTGCAAAAGAACAAGAGCGGGTACTCATTGAACAAAATTTGACAGAAATGAAAATCAAAACTGAGCATCTTTGCAAAAAGGAAATGAGAAATCCGAAGAATGACCTTTCATGGCATAGGATTTTAAAACAGGTCTAAAAAGAAAAAAAATAAGAAAAAGGAAAAGGAGAGTGGGAGAAAATGATGATAAAAAAAGAAAGAAAGAAAAAATAATAAATAAAAAAATAAAATAAATAATAAAAATAAAAATAAAAAATAAAAAAGAAAGAAGAAGAAGAAAAATAAACAAGGAAAAGAGAAGAAGAAGAAGAAGAAAGCACGACATTACATGCATCATGTAGATAGGGGCATGTCAATTTTGCTTGTTCCTAGACAGGTATTTGAAGAATTATCGAAGAATTTACCAAAGAAAAGAAAGAGCGGTAGCCATAGCGGCGTGAGACCCAGATGTTAAATCCTTCGGGTCATCGGTAAGTCCTTCGGGCATGATGTTAAGCCCTTCGGGCCACCAATAAGTCTTTCGAGCGTGGTGATAAGTCCTTCAGGCCATCAGTAAGTCCTTCGGGCATGATGCGGCAGCATGAGTAGCGTGAGTCCCGAAAGAACGGCAGCCATAGCGGCGTGAGACCCATATGTTAAATCCTTCGGGTCATCGGTAAGTCCTTCGGGCACGATGTTAAGTCCTTCGGGCCATCAGTAAGTCTTTCGAGCGTGGTGATAAGTCCTTCGGGCTATCAGTAAGTCCTTCGGGCATGATGCGGCAGCATGAGTAGCGTGAGTCCCGAAAGAACGGCAGCCATAGCGGCGTGAGGCCCAGATATTAAATCCTTCAGGTCAGCATAAGTCCTTCGGGCAAGATGTTAAGTCCTTCGGGCCACCAATAAGTCTTTCGAGCGTGGTGATAAGTCCTTCAGGCCATCAGTAAGTCCTTCGGGCCTGATGCGGCAGTATGAGTAGCGTGAGTCCCGAAAGAACGACAGCCATAGCGGCGTAAGGCCTAGATGTTAAATCCTTCGGGTCATCGGTAAATCCTTCGGGCACGATGTTAAGTCCTTCGGGCCATCAGTAAGTCTTTCGAGCATAATGATAAGTCCTTCGGGCCATCAATAAGTCCTTCGGGCATTATGCGGCAGCCTTAGTAGTGTAGGTCCAAAAATGGCAACAGCCTAAAAAAAGAACAGAAAAAAAGGAAAAGCAGAAAAAGAAGAAAAAAGAGAAAAAAGAAAATGAAAAAGTAGAAAAAGAAGAAAAAGAAAAGAGAAAAGAACAGAGAAAAAGAAAAAGTAGAAAAAGAAGAAAATGAGAAAAAAGGAAAAAGAACAGAGAAATAAGGAAACAGAAGAAACGAAAAAGAAGAAAAAGAAAAGAGGAAAGAAAAATCGAAGACAAAGGTTATATAAATGAGAAGCCTACGTTTTCAAACCCCAGTGAAAGGTTCCATAGAGGAAGAACCCTAACTCCAGAATCTCAAAAAGAACCAAAGGTGAAGAAGTTCTAACAGGAAGAACTTACGAGCCTGAAGATTCGGCCGAGGAAAAATGAAGAGTTCCAGAAGAACACGTGATTCTGAAGTCGTGAGCAGGGAAGTCGGATAAAAATGAGTGCTTTCGGTCTTTGCTTTGTTCTCGTTTCACAAGAACAAGCAAAGAGGATGGGCAACTGTAATCACTCATTTTTATCCGGTTTGTAAATATTGTTAATATATTAGCATAATAATTAACAAGGTATTATTATTGCACGTATGCATGTTATATTATATGATTACTATATATGTGATTAATGTGTACAAAATATGTGTGTAATATATGTAAGCGCATGTGTATTATACATACCATGTGCGGTGTATGTGTGTCACATGTCACGTACGTTTTAATAGTTTATATATGTACTAGGGTGTATTTGGTTATACTTATTTTGTGTATAAGATGCATGTATGTGTGTGCTTGAGTGTGTGTGATATATATGTGGTTTGCATATGCATGTACTACGTATGTTTGTAGTATGTATAATGTTTGTATACTTACATTAATTAAGTGTGTGAGCAAAAATATGTATATGTGTGTTCGAATATTATATGGTATATGTTAATTTGCATGTATGGTTATATGTACATAAATTATATATGTGTATATGTTATTATTATTATTATTATTATTGGACTAATGTAAAATAAAATCCAAAACACAAAACCCAAATATTATGATAACAGTCCAAGTCCATATTATTACAAAAAAACAAAAAAACATAATAATACAAGGCCCAGTTGGCCTAAGCCCAAAACCCCATTTAACCCTAATTATTCTATCTTTGCACAGATGACTAGGAGCCGTTGGATTGAGATGTGGATCCAACGGCCACAATCAAGGAAGGGTAAATATCTAGCTAGCCGCGTGAACTACACGTCTGGACGGTTCGAATGCCACGCGCGGACTCCTCGATATCCCACGCGTGCGTGAGTCCCACGCGCTATAACCCCTCGACTGCTGAGCCCCACATGTCACGATCTGGAGCCGTTTCACCTATCGAGGTTTCATCTGGGCCGTTCATCCTTCAAGCCATCCCGACCGTTAGATCGGATCTGATCCAACGGCCGAGAACGCCTCAGGCCGAAGACAACTCCCCCACACCGCCACCATGCCGGTCTCCAACCACCGCGTTCAGACATATCAGAACAACACAAAAAAAGAGAGACTATGTCAGTGTCAGTCGAGATCTAAAAATATATTACACTATTTGTTACCAAACCAAAAAGAGACAATGATATATGTATGAAACAAGTAATTGTAAGAGTCCAGTTGTAATCGGAAAGAAAAAAATAACAAAAAAAAGGAAACAAGTTTTCAGTGGTAACGCTCTTCTCTTTTCTTACTTCTTTGCATGCATAAAGGAAAAGATACGTAGTGATAGTGATAACAAAAAAAAGGGGTTTAGAGTTATTACCCTCGTCGTCTGTGGATCTCCCCTCACCAGTGACAAGCCTCTTCGGCTTTCCGAAGCCGAACATGGTGAACTGAAGGGAGCGGGAGGTCCCTTTTGGTTTCGTTTCGGCTAAACATAAACAAAAAAACTTTTTTTTTTCATTTCGTATTTGCTTAGATCTAGGCAAAAGGGTGAGTCCTAGTGTAAATCTAAGTTCAGATTTGGGTTCAGTTTGAAAAGAGGTTGGTTTTGGGTGTTTCTTTGGTTCGCCGGCGCCGGCTAGCGGCGGTCGACGGCGGAAAGTCACCGGTTTCTGGGTTCATCACAGGTTCAGGGGATTGTTTGAGAGAAAACGAAAGAATGAAACGTTTATTATAAAACGGATCGAATGAAAAAATGAGAAAAGTTTGAGTCTGGGCTGAAGAAATGGGTTTTATAGGTGTTTTTATTTTGTGAAATGGCGAAATTCCGTAATAAGTCCCCCGCGTTTTCAATATTTTCGTTTTTGTCTCGCCGCATGGGATATTTACAACTCTGGTCCCCCTCTTATTTCAAAATCTTGCAATCCAGTCCCTAAATGAAATCGAATCAATTTTTAAATGGCAAAATTACCTCACTAGTCCCACCGCGTTTTTGAAATTTTCACTTCGAGTCTGCCCCTTGGTCCAATTACAGTTTCAGTCCTTTTAAGTTCGGTCCCGCTTGCATTTTCGTCCCTAAATCGCATATTATTGTCCTTTAATTTATGTTCCTTATGTTTATTTCTTTTCATTTTAGTCCTGATTCCATGTAAATATTCATGTTCGTTTATTATAATCGTGTATGTCGATGTAGCCTTTTGCCTTATCATATATCCCTCGTATATGCTTTGTATTTTCATGTTTACATGTATATGTGTGTTAAGTTTATGGTGATTATGTATCTTTATGCATTTGTTCGGTTATTCGTATCACACGTATTAAATTGATATTTGAGTTGGCTCGAACTCAACTTGCTTTATATTTCAGTATGTATTGCATGTTTTCTTTGCTTTTATACTATGTGTTGGTATATTTTCTGGGTCATGTATAATGCCATATTTTACGTATGTTACAATGTGTCTTATTGTAATATGTACATTTTTGTAATATGTGTTTTTGTTCCATGCCTTGTAATTGTGACATGTTAGGTTTATTTTTAGTCACGTGTAGGGATAATTTGTATGCATGTATGTCTTAGATGAATATTTTATTTATGTTCTGTTAATAATTTATTATGGGAATATTTATTGTATTTAAATTATTGGTCATGCTTAATATTTTGTTCACTAAGGTTACATAATGAAATATATAAATTGTCAATGCGGTGCCCTTTTATCCGAGCGTAAACGGGGCCAGTATCAGGCGTAGTGATAGTGGTTGGGCGTTTACCCTCGGATAACGGGGCCTTTAAAATTTATTCGCAATTATAACCGAATTTTAAATTAATCGTCACTCTAATCCGGAAAGTTTAATATTAATAAAGCGGTAATTATTAAAGTACCAATTTTGGGCGGTGTGAGGTGCTAATCCTTCCCCATCCGTAACCGACTCCCGAACCCAACAGTTTTTTTTTAAATCTCTGGTTTTATGGTGTCCGGCCTACCTAAGTGGCCGGTAGCGACTCCAATTTTTAAATAAAATGCGGTTTTTTAAAACCCCATGAAATATACATTTTATATCCGAAAAATCATAAACACTTCGAAAACTCGCTTTTTAGCGAAACAAGACATCGCTACATACATGCATATCAGCTTAGCAATTTTAGGGTATGAGAGGCTATTGTGTTTCAGCCACCTACACAATTAAGCAACCAGAAATAATTTCTAGTTCTTTAAAATGATAATGTTAGTAATAGCAGCAATTAAAAGCAATGGCTGACCTTACAAGGGGAACAACATTGGAGTCGTCAATAACAACCTTAGCACGTGAATTGAACGTCGATCCTTAAACTCAGGCAACCTTTTCAAGGCAGCCGCTTCAATCATCACGTGGTCAATAAACTCCGGCAGCCGATTAACCAGATTCGTTGAATAAGTGATCCCGAACTTTCCCTTTTTCATTGCTCCTTTAAAAACCTCAGCTGTTACCTTTCTTCTAATCTCAAGCGCCCGCCTTATCATCACCTCCTCATCCTCGTCGTTTTCTAGGCGTTGGGTGTCGTTTTGGGTTTGGAGTACGGATTGGAGAGAAGGAAGGGAATTGGAGTAAATGGAGCCTGGGAACTGCGGGGGGCGTTTGGTGACGAGGGACATTTCTAGGATGTTTTGCTTTTCTTGAGGTGGAAGTATAAGTTGTGGGGGTTTGGGATTGTCTTCGGTGGTTTGCGAGGAATCTCGGTGCTGGGGGTGGTCGTTTTCGTTTTCATGGGGTGGGTTCTCTGTTTTGTTGTTGGTGATGGTCGATTGGCGGTGGTGGAGGAGGAGGGAGGTGGTTTTCGAGTAATGAATACGGAGGACGGGGTCAGGTGGTGGAGTAGTGGGATGGTGGTGGAGGGAGGAAGAGATGGTGATGGAATGAGAGTGACGGCGGAGATGAAGGTGGAGGCATGCCGGAGGAGAGTAAGAAAGCATTTTTGGTAATGGTGGGAATTGCAAATGGATAAAGTAGCAGTTGGGTTTCATAGTCTTATTGCATACTTATGTGTTTTTAACATCAAAATCGAAAACATATTTCAGCAAGGTTCCATGGTCTAGTGGTCAGGATATTGTACTCTGAATCCAGTAACCCGAGTTCAAATCTCGGTGGAACTTTTTTAAACCTTTTTTTCATTTAGAAATTGATCTAATTATAGTTTTAGTCCCTTTACTATCTACTATACCCAAGTTTAAGATTTAACCCTTCTGTTTCAATCCAGTATAATTTGATCATGTTACTTTTATAAGGAATACTATCAAATGTATTTTAATAAAATGTGATACTAAATTAGACCATGCAAATTCCATTACCCTCTTTGTTTATATCCTTTTGTGCATCTATTTGATATGACCAAATTCAAAGGACAACAAATATATAGGGATAAGATTCGTTTACACAGTATAAGAATTTTTTAAATTTTACACGTTTTTTTAAGCAATAGATGGATATAATGGATGGATGAGATAAACAGTAGAATAGTAAAGATTATGACTTGAAACAAAAAGTAAAAAGTTAATATAGTAATTCATTTCACCCATCCAACGATCCAAAAAAAATGTAAAATTAAGTTTTACAGTGTGTGCAAGTACATCCTATCTCGTGTGTATATATATAGAGAGAGAGAGCCTTGCACCAAACCTTGCCACTCTCTCAGTACTATATTTCCATAGAAATGCTCTGAAGAGCTGAAAATCTGATATGAATGAAGGAATGCTAGACAATTACAATTTACATTTCACAAAGGGACCACAAACACAAGATCAAATCACATAAAAACTGTAGCTTGTCTTTACCCGCAAACAAGCTATCAAACAAATATGAGCCAGCAATTGCCAATGGCACCCCTTTCACTGTCCACGGACCGACTATGCGAAACTCTGTTGTTTTAATAAACATCTTAAGAAGATTAGTGCATCCTCGGAGCCTTTCCGAATTGATGCAAAATATCTCCTTGGAAATCCCATTCACCTATGAAGAGCTTCACCGGGTGCTCAACCAGCAGGCACTCAAATGGGAAGCCTGCTGTCTCATTAAGAAAGAATCGTAGCACAAATTTAACCTATGCTAGTCACGATCCTGTCCTTCTATATCTTGTTGTGGTTCGGGTGGCTCGGGGCATATCTCCCTTGAATGTCGCCTACGTGAGGATGAATGGTCACCTCCACCATTCTGAGCGCTGCCCTGCGAACCCGTTGTTCTTGAGTGTTTGAAACTACTTCCCCCTTCAGCTCTAGTAGTAGAGGCTGCACGATTAACGGCTACATCCAAAGAGCTTTGACGCCAGCTGCCGAAAAAAGAAGCATTCCAAGATCCTCTCGAGGAGGTAGTTCTAAGCCTTGCTGAACTTGCTGTATCTTCCCTAACCACCCTCAAAGGATTTTCCAAAGCTTTTAGAATATATCTCATCGGCGGCCGTCTTGAAGGTTTCGAATTAAGACAAGACCTCGCAACAATGGCCATGGCCCAGACTTTCTCCAATAGATCATCATCAACAAGAAGAGACGGGTCCAGAATTTTCGTCACAAGTTCTTTTTCATATGTACTGATGCATAGTAGTGTTTGTTCTAACCATTCCTTCATCTGGGTATCACTCGATGCACTGATGTGCAACTTACCAGTTACCAACCCAAGTAAAACTTTCCCGAAGCAGTAAACATCGTAGGCACATATTGCTGTAGATGAACCTGTTCGTTTTACAAATACAAAAGGAAATTTCAGAAAAGCTTTCAGGTTAGATGAAAAAAAAAGTATTAATGTCAATTCTATCCTCTCAAGCTTTGCTCGTATTCTGGAAATCATGCGCGGTAAGGTCAGGCAAATTAATGATGGCCGAATGTGAAACTTTGCAAGCGAAATGTGCACATACCTAAAGAACCTTGTTCAGATGACCTGCACACAACAAAGAATAAAACCTTATTACAACCTTTATCAAGCAAGCATAAAAAAGCAAGAAATATAACTCAAATATTTTGTTTGGAACAGCAATAAAATCCATAAAAAAAAGAAAATGAAGCCGGAAAATTGCTATCTGCTAACTATTACTTGATGCATATGGAATTACTACAGCTCTAAACATCTAAATTCTACACATTATCGTAGATTCCTATCGAAAGATAAATTATTATTTAACATGTAAAATGCCAGCACCCTACTGCATCAGACATTAAAACCTGATCTTGGGTTTAACCCTCGAGACAAGGGAAATGTTCGCATCCAGGAAAAATACACGGGACAAGAATGAAGCAAATCTCAGAACCGGGCAAATAAGAACTATGGGCGGACTTATGTGTCTAATAGTTCTTTCATAAGGCCATGTTCTATTAGTCCGTTGTTTCTAGCTAAAACATAGAACATCTTAAGAGGCGCCACGCCGTAAATTAGATACTCCATCCGAAAACTATAGACACTAAATTCTCAGCTTCATTCTTCTACGAAGAAGGTTGATTTTATGACAGAACATACATGGAACTTTTTATACATTTAGAGCTCATGACCGTGGAAAAAGTAAAAGAAAAACTAATAAATATTTGCACAAAAAAACAGCAAACAACACTTTTCTGCAGCTTAAACTACAAACATAAGTTTGTCAAACCACTTCTCCTGTGAGACTAACAAACATTAAAATGTCAAATGTATCAGGCAACAGACTAAAAAGTGATATAGCACAATCGATATGAAAGAACTTGTTCGACAAACATCTTATGTGAGTTAAAATGTTGTTCTATGTTTATAATTCATAATCTGAAAACATCTAACTTGATAAAATTCTACAGAATACTCACTGTGGCAACCGCAGTAATCTCGTGATTCTATTTTGATGGCCATCTTCATGAGCGCAGACCTCGGTCAGGCTGCCCAGTCTCACTTCAAATTTATCATCAAGCAGTATACTGCTAGCTTGAACATCTCTTCAAAGATAAAAAGAAAACATGTCGCTGCGAGCCTGTTCAGTTTCTCAATATTCCAGTTCACAAAGAAAATATGATATCATGAGAAAAAGCATCATGCAACAGGAGGCAGTTTAAGCATAAAACGAGAAGCTGCAAAAATACCTGTGGACAAGGAGAGGTGTGCATTCATGATGCAGATAAGATAGGCCTTCTGCTGCTCCTATAGCAATTTTCAATCTTGTTATCCAATCCAACGACTGTAAACTATCATCTTCCGAATTGTTTTTCCTGTACAAGGAACTTGACAAGTCCCCATTTGGCATATATTTATAAACCAAGAATTTTTCGTTCTCTCTCTCTAAACAATGTCCCAATAAGGGAACGATTCGTGGATGTGAAACTTTACTAAAGAACTCCAATTCCGAAAGGTATGCTTCCGTTTTGATAGACTGCAAATCAATCCTTTTGATGACGACAGGAAGCCAGCCTTCTAAGATACCCCTGAAGAGATCACCGAGGCATCAACTGGGGTTGTCGTGGTGTGCCTATCATTGGTTACCGAGGTATGCTTATCGTTGGTTACCGAGGCATGCTTATTGCCGGTTGCCGCGGCAATTCCTGGTTCATCCTCTGAGATTTTGCCACTGGGTTCGTCTTGATCTTTTTGTGGAGTTTTGTTTGGTGAGCGAGCTTGAGCCTCTTTAAGTTGTTGGCCACTTCTAGTGGTGATCACCTTACATTGCTCATGGCTAGTTCCTCTTGCGACTTCAGTATCGTTAGGTAAACATCCTTGCGGTCTAGTATTCAGGTTTTGAGCAAATTGTCCGACTTGATTTTATAATAATTTAATTGTCGCCTCTTGGTTTTGCAATCTCATCTCGGTCCTGTTAATAAAAGTATCAGTTCTTTTTATGAAGTTACTATTCTCAGCCATATAAGATTCAGTTTTCAACATAAAAGCATTGATAGAATTTTCCAAAGAACTAGATGTTGTCGTTGTTGCTGCGGCAACTGTTGTCGTGGCATATTCTGCTGGAATCCCGATGCTTATGCATTCTGATTATTATGGTTTAGAGCATTGTTGGGATTACTCCATGAAAAATTCGGGCGCTTCTTCCAAGCTGGATTGTATGTATTGGACATCACGTTGTTATTCCGGTTGTAATTCCCCACATAGAAGCTGGATTTCGAATTCTGCATACATTCAGAAGAATTATGGTTACCACCACATAACTCACAAAAGGAATCCATTACCTTGACCTCATGTGTGTTGTTTGGTTTCTGCATGTTCTGGACCATCTTGGTTAAGGTAGCCAATTGTGCCGAAATTGAGTCTGATGATCCTAGTTCATGTATTGTGGCTTGGTGTCTAACTCCTCCTCTTCTAGTAAAGGGAATTGATAATCATTCTTGGCCAGCCTGTTTAGAATTTGCATTGCTTCCTCCGGCAACTTATCTAGGAGTATGCCGTTTGCCGAGGCGTCTAGCATCATCCTTGTTGGTGTATTCGCAGCGTTGTAAAACATTGTTACTTGTGTCCACACTAGGAATCCATGTAGGGGGCATTTGTGTAGAAGTTCTCTGTATCGCTCCCAAGCCTCGTACATGGATTCATCATCTGCCTATCGAAAAGAAGTAATGTCGTTACGAAGCTTATCAGTCAATTTTTTAGGATTAAACCGAGCAAGGAAATCACGACGAAGATCAGTCCAAGATCCTATTGATCTGGCAGGAATGCTATTCAACCATGCTTTCGCCCTATCCCTTAGTGAATAAAGGAATAATCTTAATCGTAAAACATCAGGGGTGTCTCTGTGTATTTTGAATGAGTTGCAAATCTTGAGGAAATATTTAAGATGTTGTCGTGCATCTTCAGTTGCTGAGCCACTAAATTGACCAATTGTGTTGATCATATTAAACATCACCAGTTTCAACTCAAAGTGGTCAGCTTCAATTTTAGGTGCGACAACTCCTGGATTAAGTCCATCAAGATCTTCTTCAAGATAGTCTCGAATAGTTCTGTTTCGTGCAAGAATCACTCCTCCTCCTGATGGAACATCTTGATTCATATTGCCATCTTGATTAGCCATTGCTACTCTTAACATTCGTCTAAGTCTTTGTAAGGTTCGTTTGATTTTTGGATCAAAGGGATATTCTGGTGTAATTGGCCTCGCCCTGGTCATATACCAATGCAAAACCAAAGTTTGTTAACCCTTTGAATTTTAAACAAGAAAAATAAAAAGTGCAAGAAAATAAAAACAAAGTCGCTATTGCCAATCCCCGGCAGCGGCGCCAAAAACTTGTTGCGCGTAATAAGTGCTACGCAATTGTGCAAGTATACACGTCGCAAGTTATAGTATAAAAGATATCGTCTCCACAGGGATTGGTGCCACTTCAAGAATCTAATCTCTTGCACTGTAAAAAGTAAAAGAAAACACAAGTAGAAGATTATATGAATTTAAACTAATAACTAAACTAGAAAGCAATAAAGTAAAAGAATAGATGAGATCAAGTGAGAGAGATAGGTCAGGTTATCGTGAGTTGAGGTGTGATAGCCGATTGGATCGTCTTGGTAAAATAGTGCAAGGGCAACTTAGTTGCCGTGGCAACTTGCACAACGGGGTTACCTTGGCAACTAATCGATGGTTGCCTAGGCGACTAGTTGGGCAACTACTTGGGCATCTGGGCAGCAACTTCAAGGTTCGGCATAGCGTTCTTCAATGGTTTCTTCTTATCCCTAAGTCAAAACTCTAGCTACTTGTGCATGCCTTAATAATACATCCCTGCGTGAATTAAGGGTGAACAACAACCAATCTTGCGCTCCTCTTAGCCGTTGAAATCCTTAACTTATTCCTAAGCCGGATTAATCTTCACCATCAATAGATTGAATAAAGAACATACTCATTCATTTCTTGAATCTAACTCTCCCGATATTAGATAAATAGATGAAGTTACGAGATCCTCTCCCAATTCACTCGCAAACAAGAATATGAACCAAGAATGAATAAACCTTGAATAGAAAAGTGCAAACTCTTATTACCTAAACAAAATCCAATTGTTTTTCACAACCACAAAACACAATAATAACCTTAGCCAAATAGATTTAGTTCATGGCTAGGTTCCAAAGAAACACATGATAAAGAATTCCTAGCATGAACCTAATTGAACAAGAAAGAAAAAGATGAAGAATGGATGAAGCCTTCTTGTCGAGATCTCCCCCTTAAAGCTTGTAAAAAATTCTCTCTACTCTCCCCCTTGGAGTTATCGAAATTTCTCTCCTCTCTCCCTTTGGAGTTGACGGCATGGCCTCTAATTTATATGGCTAGGTCAAAGTCCTTCTTTGAGGAGGAAGTTAAGTTGGAATTAAATTATCTTTAAAGAATATAATTCTTTATTATAATTATATTCCTTCTAGAACTCTCATATCTTCTTGGGATTTAATTCTTCTTTAACCACTTCATGGAAATCAAACTCCTTTGGGATTTAGCTTTGCTCCACGTCATCTTGGGCTTGTCTAGTCATCAATTTCGACTACCATATCACCTTATTCTTTGTCGACAATTACCCTGGCAACTGGCTCGGCATCTCCTTCATGCATTGCCCTGACAACTAGCTCGGCATCTCCTTCATGCATTGCCCTGGCAACTAGTTCTAGCCTTGCTTTGGCAAGTGATTCTGCACATACACACAAAACACACCAAAGCAACATCTTTTCCCACAAAAACTACCAAGTTATGTAATCAAGCTCAACGATGGAAGGAAACATGGATTAATGAATGAATGGCTAATTATGCAACTAATATGAGCCTAAGTCTAACAATAATATGAGTAAAAAAGGTAAGAAAAATAGTACTTTTAAACACTTATCAATAGTCATCGAACTTTTAGGGCGGATTCATTTTGGTCACCATACTAATAAAATATTCGATAAGCTCATCCAACTTTTAGTTCAATTTCAATATAGTGACCAAACTTTTAGTTCGCTTTCAATATGGTCCCTCCCGTTATCTTCTGTTAAAAGCTGATGTTAGTTTTTATTTTTCCTTAATAAAAAAGGGTAAACTACACCAATCATCACTCAACATTCTTCTCACTTCCTATTTTGGTCACTAAAGTTAAAAAAATTCGATTTAATAACTTAACTTTCGAATCATTCATATTTTGGTCACTCTCAAATGACATGGTTATACAAATATAAAAATTTGACTAATCCTTAAAAAAATTCGGGTAATGATTTTTTTACTTTGCTTATTAAATTTATCGTATATACCATATTTGATATTTTAATAAGTAAAATAAAAAAATTATTACTCGAATCAAATATTCCAATTAACCGGTCAATCGATTATCCGATTTAACTGGTACAATATAAGATTGAGAATTGAATAATTTGAATTTAGCAATTAACCAAAATAATTTTTAAGGATTAATTAAACCCGATTTCGGTACAAATTTTTAAAATAAATTATTTCGATTCGATTACGATTCACGATTTTAAGCAAAATTAATTAACTGATCTGATCTAGTAGCATATAATATTTCAAAATTTTATGCATTACAATATCTTATAGTCTAATGATTTTGATACCCTTCTGATTTTTTTAAAGTTTTGGCTCTAGGTAGAATTAAAAGGCGTGAACTTTCAATTTTTGACTTTCTAGTCGTTTTTACACTTTTATCACAACCGAAAATTTATTAAATTTACCATATTATCATATTTGATATTTTAATAAACAAAGTAAAAAATTATTTCCAGAATCAAATATTTCAGTTAACTAGTTAATCGATTATCTGATTTAATTAATACAATATAAGATCGAGAATTGAAAATCTAAATTTATCAATTAAGCAAAATAAATCTTTTAAGGATTAATCGAATTTTTCTATTTGTATAAACATGTCATTTGAGAGTGGCCAAAATATAAACAATTCGAAAGTTAAGTTATTAAATTGAATTTTTTTAACTCTAGTAACCAAAATAGGAGTGAGAAGAATGTTGAGTGATGATTGGTATAGTTTACCCATTTTTTTATTAAGGAAAACGAAAACTAACGTCATTTTAACGAAAGGTGACGGGAGGGACCATATTGAAAGTGAACTAAAAGTCCGGTGACTATATTAAAATTGAACTAAAAGTTTGGTGACCTTATCGAATATTTTAAAAGTACGGTGACCAAAATGAATCCGTCCTAAAAGTTGGGTGACCTTATCAAATATTTTAAAAGTATGGTGACCAAAATAAATCTACCCTAAAAGTTCGGTGACCATTCATGTAGTTTACCCTTATTTTTTATATAATTAATAGTATTCAATTAATTTATCAATTAATATGGTCCATATATTATAAAGATTTATTATAGGAGAAATTATATTAAAAATCTTTCTCACCACGTTATTTACAGAATCAACTAATAAAATGTATTCATTTTATTAATTTTTTTCACGTAATTTACAATGATTTGAGGGTAATGGCTTATTATCCATTTTTCAAACTCTCTATCTCCTTGATTCCGTTGCACGTTTCAATTTAATAATATATATTTATAAATAATTTTAACGTTGGATCTGAATTCAAATTGTTTACTGAACATGAGAGAGTGAATGCAGTAATATATATTTTCCTTTGGGATCGCTCAATTTGTCATTTTCATTAAAAACAAAAGACTCGGTCAAAATATACCATCAGTCCCTGTATTTTTAATCAACTTTGAGATTTAAGCACTACACTTAAAAAGTTAAAAATTAGATCCCTTATTTCTTTTCATTTAAAAATAATAATTCAATTGTTGACACTGTTAGTGTTTTCTTTCAAAATTTATTTACCGAGCTCATGATAATTTGCTTCAATAGTTGGTATGATTGAACAGATGTATTGAGGACAAAATCTATTGTAAATACTATATGCTTGATTTAGTCCTTGTATTTGATTATTTTCCCCACATTGGTTTCTTAAGTTTTTTTCTCGACCACATTAATTCCTAAATTTGTATTTTGTAACATAATATGTTCATCAGATCTAACACTGTTAAGTTTATAATGCAGGAGGCCAAATAAAAATTGACACATGAATTCTGGTAAAATTAAATTAAAATTTAAATAATAGAAAGTTAATTAAATAAAATAACGTTACACCCACCTCCAAAAAAAATCAAAGACTAATATAGTCTAAAAAAACTCAAAGTCCAATATGAGTAGAGTAATCAAATAGGCTTGAGGTGCTTTAATCCCCTAAACTTTTGAAAAAAAATGATTAAGTATTTGAACTTATTTTGAACCCAATTAAGTTATGAACTAATAAATTTATTCAATTAAGTCCTTTAATCGTTTTTGACCATCGATTTTTGATTTTTTTTTCTTGAGATATTACTGTCACGTGACTACTACAGTTCTGTCATGTGAAACTTATAGGTTTTTTTAGAAAACTATTTTTTATAATTATATATATTTTTAGAATTTTTAGAACTTTCAAATAATTTCTTAAATAAAATAAGTCTATAAATGTCAAATGATAACACTATAACACGATACGTTGCACCAACTGGTCAAAAAAAGCTATTAGATTTAACAATCAACGTTGGTCAAAGGGGTGAATTGGTGAAATTGTAGAGTACAAGAGCTTAATTGGGTGCAAAAAATATTTAGAGGCTTAATTGATTTTTTTCAAAAGTTTAAGGGCTTATGATACCCTTAACCCAAACAAATACAATGGCTAAATTAAACTTTATCCTTTTTTTTAAATAAAAACCTCAAAAAACTAATTTTCGATTTTTTAAACACAAAGATGAAATCTTAAACTTTGTCCATATACAGGACTAATATCATAATTTGACCAGCTTTCTTATCAAAAGGTTTGTTCAAACTTTTTAAATTTTCACAAGTAACATTGACATTCAGTTATGTGTTAATTTATTTTTTTTTTTTAAAAAAATAACTGAATTGCCTAGGATCTTACTTTAAGGGCACAAATACAAACTCGGCTCAGAAAATGTCAGCTTTTGAAACTCAGATTTGATAAATCCACTTTACAATTTTGTGGGAAAAGTCTAAAAAGAATGCACGATAAAAAACGGCTAAAAAATAATACCGATATAATCGTTAAATTAGTTTAAAAAATTTAGAATGTTGAATTTAAAAATAAAAAATAAAAGGTTAAATAGATTAACCGGTTATAACATAAAGTATTATCCAGTTATAACATAAAATATAATAGAAAAGATGTAAAAAAAATATTGCAATATAAATTCTTACCTAGTTAATCAAATCTAAAATCCTTTAAATACATGGTAAGAATTTATGTTGAATTTGTTTATGTGTCATATTTCTTATAAGTTTGATAAGATATATAGTTATCCTTCAAGAGTTTATATTATAACACAATTTCTTACCATAAGTTTGGTTTGTTTTAGATTTGGTGATATGGGATAAGAATTTGTGTTATAACCTTTTTTTCTACCGGTTCTATAACAATTTATGTAGGTTTGCATAACTATTTGTGTAGTTACCATATTTCTTATGAGTTGGTAGCATATAAAGTTATCCTTTAAGAGTTTATGTTATAACACAATTTCCTACCATAAGTTTCGATGGTTTTAGATTTGATTATATGAGGTAAGAATTTGTGTTATTACTTTTTTTCTTACCGGTTCTATAAAAATATATGTAGGTTTCGTAAAAATTTGTATAGGTACTATATTTCTTATAAGTTTCGTAAGATATAAAGTTATCCTTCAAGAATTTATGTTATAACACAATTTTCTACCATAAATTTCACTGGTTTTAGATTTAGTGATATGTGGTAGGAATTTGTGTTATTACTTTTTTTCTTATCGATTATGTAATAATTGATGTAGGTGTTGTAAAAATTTGTGTAGCTACTCTACTTCTTATGAATTTGGTAACAAAGAATGTTATGTTATACAATTTTATGTCATAACACAATTTCTTACGGGTAAGAATTTGTGTTATCACATATTTTACTACCATTTGTGTAGGGGTTTATGTTGGTTACTGAAGAATTTGTGTACTTACCCAAAATCTAATGAGTTGAGTAAGAAATAATGTTATCTGCTAAGAGTTTGGGTTGCAACACAATTTCTTATCATAAGTTGAAAGGGTTTTGGATTTGGTGATCTTCAGTAAGAATTTGTGTTATAACATTTTTCTAATAATTTCTGTAAGAGTTTAAGTAGGTTCCGTAAGAACTTATGTAGCAACTCAAAATCTTATGTGTTTTGTAAGAATTAATATTATCGGGTAACCGTCTAGGTTATCACACAATTTCTTACCTTGATAAGCATTTGTGTAACTACCATTTTTCTTACAGTTACTGTAAGCATTTATGTTATTGCCTCGTAAGAATTTATGTTAGAATCAGATACCGGTACAACCGGTCTGCCTTTTTAGCATTTTTTTAGTCGGCATCACAACAAAACTTTCTCATCTTCGTGCCCACCTTTTAGATTCAATGAACCTGTACAATGGGTTTTTATTTAAATTTAGGCATATTATTGTTTGACTGAATAGTCACTTTGATCTATATCTTTTAAAGTGTTTTAACTCTTAATGTTTATTATATGTCGAAATGACTCATTCGCAAATTAAAATTGTTAGTCAACTAACCATAAAATGACTTAAAATTGTGCGACAAACCTATATGTTAGTATAAGATGACATAACAATGTCATGTAAACAAATGTTTTGATTTGAAGGAAAGACGTATAAGTCAAAAAATAAATTTATAAAATTATTATTTTTTGTTGACATATCATTATGTCAAATCATTTCAAACAGTTTATCGTTTATTGACTAATAGTTTTCAACCACGGATGGATCATTCCAATCCAAAATAAAATGCGAAAAGTTAAATTGTTAAAAAAAAAGAATAGATGTCAAAGTGACTATCCTTTCAATATGCCTTAAATTTATTTGAAGGCAAAAACAATAGAAATATGATGCAATGCAATTATATTTTTTTATAAATTAATATTTAATCTATTAATTAATTAATTTAAATTAAATATTATATAAATCTATTAAAAATAATTCTTTTAATCTTATCGCTCCATTTACAACTTTAAAAATCAAAATTTTAACCTATTTCAAAATAGGGTAAACTTTCGATACACATGTCGATACACATGTTGTGTAAAATTAATTTTACATAAATATGCATATTTATACTATAAAACTCAAAACTTAAATTCCTAACCCTAACCCTAAAAAACTAAACCCTATATCATATACCTTATACACTAAATTCTAAACACTAACTTTAAATTTTAAACCATACAACTTAAATTTTAAACCTTAAACTAAAACAAACTAAAAAATATGTGTAAACTAAAATTTATACTACATGTATATCAAAAAAATTTCCTTCAAAATTCGGGTGATTCATTCCGCTAAAACAACAAATAATTGGTAATGTGTATACATTTTTTAATATCAATTTGTTACTCTTAATAAATAAATAATTTCTTTCAAAAATAATAAAGAAATATAAGAGAAGACAAATCACATTAAGAAAATAACAGGGATAGGGAAATGTCTGCCTCTTATTCAGGTCCTCTGCTTTATAATATCTTTGACTAAACTATAATACTGTTTCATCAAAGTTATGTTAAAGTCGACCCTCAAAACAAATTAACCTCAAACCCTAGGCAAATTTTAAAAGAATATTTGATCCCTCCCTGCGGATATAATTTTGCCTGATACCATGATTTTTAAAAATATTTTATTTTTCGATTTATGATTTTTTTATGATTATATTTATATTGTTTCAAATTTAGAATATAGATTTTTCATTAGAAATATATTTTTTTCATTACATCTAATGTTTATTAGTAAAATATAAGGACTACAATAGTTGTTAGTTGTTACTGAATTTTAGGATGTTTTGAGTTTCATCACCAAATTTTAAAAACTTGCATTAAAGACATTGAACTTTTATTTCGGTTTTTACGGTCATTTTCGTCGACTGTCGTTAAAGTCTTCTTTTCAAAAAAATCAAAATTTTAAGAATTGTTAGCCTCCAAAAAGTTTGATTTTTTCGATGGACGAAATAGTCATTGATCAATCTTAATGATGAGAATACTTCATTTGGTTAGAAAATTAATATAGTTTAGTTTCAAGTTTGATATGACATTTAGCCGTTGTAGATATGAAAGTTTTAGTCTTTAGATTTTATCAGACTACCACCACTTGTCTTCATTTGGTTGTTTCTTCGATCGAAAAGATAGCTAAACTAGTCCCCTTCTTCTTATCTTCCTTTTTATAGGTTCAAATTCGCCGAAAAATATCCCAATTTCCTCAAATATCAATTAAATCAAAAGAAAAATTGAAACTTTCATATTTGTCATAGTCAACCGTCGAATAACCTTGAAATCGAACTATGAAGTTACATCATGCATGATTACTTTTAAAACTTATTTTCCATTACTTATTTTTCAATCCCCCCCCCCCAATTGTGGATTGAAAAGGTTCCTTTTGGTTTAGGGCTTTGAAGAGAGAGACAAGTAGGCCAACAAAGTTGTACCAAAATTTGAATTTCCATGTTTCTAACCCCTTTGAAGACAATTTAACCCCCATGTGAAAGGTTTTAATTATGGGTCAAATTTTCTCTCATGGAAAATGCATTTCATTGATTCAAATAAGCAAAGACTTTGTGTGCTGTTGAGATAGGCTAGCTCACCTCAATGCTTCACCATGGTTGCTCTGTTTTCAATTGCAGTTGGAGAGACGACAACAAATTCAACCTTAATATTTATAAAAATAAGACTAAAATGTCAACTTCGACCGTATATTAAAAATCGACCTAGGGTTTTAGTTGTTGGCAAGTTAATCTCGTTTTTGGGACTACTAACATGTATTAGTGACAAATAAATTGCTTTTCTTGTTGGCATAATAATACGAACATATGGGGACCGACAGAGTAGTTTACCCTCTTTTAATGATTAGGAGTTTGTAATTATTAGGAGTTGAAAATGACATGGATATTTATTATTTAGGGAAGTATTGTACGTTGACTCATTCCTCACCCGTTACTTGTCTAACTTAAAGACGTTACACTAAAAGCTTAATTTTAGTCAATATATAATAATAAAACAAATAGTAAATACTTAAACCAACAATCATAGTTAAATCATAGCCAAACCACGAACCGCCCACTATAGTTGTTGTCGGTAGATTATGATGTTTTCGTTTTATTACTAGTATTATATTTCTATCAAATATGAGTTTTTTTTTTCTTCAATTGTTTAAATTTTATTTTTTGGAATAATTTTTTTTGGCGGTGAACTTGATCTCTAGGCACGTCGATTTCTTTTATGTTGTTCACTTAATTTTTCGGGAATAATTTGTTCAAAAAAATTCGAGAAATAATGATTTTAAATGTTTATTATTGTATGAGAAGCTGGTTTGAATTCAATATATGTTGGACGTCGTTTTCATATAAACAATACAATTTGTGTCTGAATGACCCGAGTCCTATATAAAGGTTGGATTCATCCTCCGATAAAAACTTATTCGATTGATGTATGTTGTGTAAAATAAATTATATAGATTTATATATTTTTTTTAAAAAAAATAAATTTAAAATTTTAATTTAAATCTTAAATTTTAACATCTAAATATAGGGTAACTTGCATTTTAGATCACTTAACTTAACTTTCACTTTCATTTACATCATAAACCTTTAATTTAATCAAATCACACCATTCAACTTTTATTATTAATAATTTAACTCACTTATACCAATATTGTTGAATAATTCTAATGAAGAAAAGTGAAATTAACACTTTTATGGAACATATTTTTTACATATCATCATCAAATAATGTTTAATTGATGATTTTAATATTTTGTATAAGAATTTTCTAAAATTTTCATTTCAATAAATTCAAAAGAAAACTAACTAAATTTCTTATAAATCCTAAGAAAAAATATTTAAATTACCACTTAAAAATTATTTATTGATGATATGTGAAAATGTGTTAAATAAAAGTTTCAATTTAAGTTTTTTTTTTTCATTAGAATTGTTTGATGATATTAATATAAGTGACTTAATTTATAAATAATAAAAGTTGAATGATATAATTTGATTGAATTAAAGTTTTATGATATAAAAGAAAATGATGTTAAGTTCGATGATCTAAAATGTAAATTACCCTCAAATACATGGACTAAATTTCTAACCCTCGAATAAAAATGATAATGCATACGCAACATATGTATTGAATAAAATTTTCATAAAACAATATTGGAGTCTTCCTATTTATTTTTTGTAAAAAATCTCAAGAGTTTTTATGTTTGATTTTATTTAATTTATGTACTTATTACCATGTATACTATTTCCTTCCGACTATAATTAGAATTTTTTTAATAAGACACATAATAATAACTCATTTTTTCATCAAAAAAATCTCAAGAACTCAATATTTGAATTAAAAAGCCATCAAATATGTGCATAATTAGTCAATAAATTTTTAAACAAATACTAATTCAAAAAGCAACATATTTTATTATAGAAAATTATTCAATACATACGATGTGTAGCCTTTGAATTATATAGTACTTTCTGGTTTAGAATTAGGGTCTTAATTTAAAGTTTAAAATTTAAATAGTTATTTTTTATGGTTTTCAATAAAAATACTTTTTTAATAGAAACAATACTCTTTTATTGAACATAATTTTTTTATTTGCACTAATGCAACTAAACACAATTTAAAATATGTGTCGATGGATCAACAACCACTTAGTCTAGCGGGATGAGGCACTAGATCCTTTAAGCAATATCAAATATTTGAATTTTAACGTTGTGAATAAAATAAATTTGGTTGGGAGAGTCTCTCTCATAACGGATCTCAGTATATCGACCGAATCAGTCAGTTAATAGATTGAATACTGATGATTAAAAAAAATTGTGCGGATAGGATTGAGAACGTGTCCGCTAATCAACCATGGATATATTTAAGGGAGTTAGTAGAGAGTACAGTTGTTGCCTTTCATATTGCTATTGCTATTGCTATTTACAAAATTAAAATGATGAGATATAATTGAAACTGTGTGCCTAACTGGTTATCATTTCAGTTTTATTTCACTTGCATACAGCACACACGCCTAATGCATGAATTTGATTTAGTCCTGGGTCCCACCTCAAGCGTTTATAATCATACGTGGATTATATACTTATAATTTTAGTTTAAAAATATTCGGTTTTATTTCATTTCCTGGTTCACCTGTAATTATTCGGATCAATATTTATTTAGAATTGTCTTGTATTTCTATTATATATGAAATAAATAAAAATCAAAACTACACATGAATTTTGATAGAATTTATAATTTAATATATGAATTTTGATTTTGTGTAACTGTATACATGTACTTGTGAAATAATTCGGTTTTCACAAATTATTAAAACCATTACTGATATAACATTGTTTTTACTCTAACATATAATACATAGAAATTAATATATATATATATATGTATATATATATATATATATATCCCATATGAGAATGAATAGATGTATTTATTTTTTAAAAATGTGTAAAATCAAATCAAAATCAAAATTTAATGAATACACTTAAATTAAAGTTAAAATATAATTTATTTAATTATAATGAGTTAAAATTTTATCATATTTTTTTAATTAAAATTGTACATAATTTTATTTTTTAAAACCATGAACCATTAACCAACCATTTGAGCCAAAAGAAAAATGCAAACTTTATGACTTTACAGTCTGAGTTGTATTTGTATAATAACCTAATCATTGCCCTATTTTGGGGTTCATGCGTTTGGTTCTGATTCTTACGCTTCATTTTCTCATGAAAATATATTATAGGCATGACTCGTCATATTATTTATAGTCTAACTAATAAAATCTATTTATTTTAATAATTTTTTTATTTTATATTTTTACAAAATAAATTTTTACTGGGTAGTTTTTTAATTTAATTTATAATAAATGTGATTAAAGATTCACTTAGTAAAAATATAATATGAAAAAAATAATAAAATGAATGATATTTATTGGTTGTGACCATGAATGACGTGACAAGCCGAACTTATAATATAATTTCATATATAATTGTTTTAAGAGATACTAATAAATTTTATTTATTTTAAAAAATAAATTTTATTTATTTTGAGATCCACTAATATATTGAGTGATCAAAAATATTTATATTATTTTACTTTTATTGAGTTAGATATAAAAAATATTTTTTGTTGTTGTTGGAACTCAATATTTCATTTCGTTTATTATTATTCTCAGTGCAATAATTATAAAGTCCAACGGTAGAAAACAAGCCCATTGATGGCAGGAGGACAAACCTCAATTATTATCAACTGCTCGTTGAAAAAAACTATTGAATTTTAATTCAATTTTTCATTCTAAATTGCTTTATTTAGAAAATAAATCATCGATTTTTAAACATAAAAATCAAATTTTAATTATTAATAGTTTTTAAGCTTTTTTTTACTAAAAATAACCGTAAATTGAACTCAAGAAATTGTCATAATGAAAAAAAAAAGAGTGTTGTTCCTCTTAAAGGATCCGAGTTTAAATGACTATGTCTGTTAACAATGACAAAGTCAAGATCGGACATTAGAAGGGGTTGAAATATTGAATTAAAAAAAATACAAGAGTTTATTAAGTATTTAAACTCAAAATTCAGGAGACAATATCTAATTTGTCTAATATTTAAACTTATAGAGACTTAAATTGTTATTAGAGCGAAAAATTTGAGGGATACGAGCTCATCCTTCTTTAGTTAAACTTCTATTTGATTAAATACTTAATTAGCTCTTGTTGTATTTTAGTTTTATTAGTACCTACAAATATCTACCGCAGCGTGTCAAAGCAATATAGCCCAAGACGGACAAACGAGGTTGCGAACGGACTCACACAGAGGATGTCCAGCGATAGCATATAGTCAACCATGATCTGGCTAGCACCTTCCATAGTACGGGAGAATGAGTAAGATCGCAAACAATATCCCGCCCAGCGATCATGTGACAATGTATGAGATCATTTGGCATAACAGTATGAACCTATGAAATCACATCATAGTCAGTCCAATCAATGCGCCACGACTATTTGATCGTGACACCTGTCCCAACAGTATAAAGAGGACATGCAACGAGAGAAAAGGGGACTCGAGAGACAAGATACACTATCAGTCACTAGAGAAGGTCAATAGACACCTTCTCACTAAAAACCACCATTCGAACCACCATCGAACCATCGTTTCCGATCTTTGTTGACTTTGGCCATCAATAATTGGTGCGGTGAGTGTGGATTGAACACGCAACCTTTGATTTTTTCTCTTTAGAGTATTCTAAGATATTCCGCAGTATGTTAATTGAGTCAGATGAGGAATGAATCCAGTCAAGTTCTAAGCACAGGACTGACAAGCAAGGGGTGACGCCGCCTTTGGCATAAGTGACCAAGAGACCGAGACAATGAAAGCCATGGCAGGTATCGTTTTAAAAAAAAGATAAAAATAATATCTGGAGGGAAAAAAACAATAACCCAATTTTTGTCAAGGTTGTGATAGTTGGGTTTCTTGAAAAAAAAATCTTGATTGATACAGTAATACTGTAGAGGTGTTAGCGTGAAGTGCATTTAAACATATGGGAATACCCAGCTCGGAACTAAAACCGGCGAATCTAATATATGGGTTTGGCGACCAACTCATTAAGGTGGAGGGTTCTATTTGACTTCCTATAATTATGGGAGATGGTGACAATAAAATCATGCAGACAATTTTTTTTATTGTCAACAAGCCCTTCGCCTTCAACGCTCTATTTGGGAAACCCCTCATGAGGAGAGCTAGAGTGGAGGTTTCTCATTATTATTTACAAGTCAAGTTTCCCACACTGTCAGAAGAAGGTTCCATGCAAATCGATTGAAAGGCAACAAGACAATGCCATATTCTCTCAATCCATTTAGCTCAGGAACAAAAAGACCATAACCACGATGGTGGAAAAATTCCATAAAAAAGGACAAGACCTGAAGTCAGTTTCATGAACAAAGCTATGATGACTCTTGAGAGACTTGACCTTAGGGAAAGTAAAAATATCAAAAAGCCGGATTCATTAGAAGCGATAGAAATGGTAGAGATTCATCCCGGACGAGCCCTAAAAAACCACCATGATTGTAGCAGGCCTAGATAAGCAAAGTAGAAAAAGGTTGGTACGGGTATTATGGGACAACGCTGATGTTTTTGCATGGTTAGGTGCCAACATGCCTAGAATAGACCCGACCATCATGGAACATGCTCTACATGTTAACCTCGCCACAAAGCATGTACGATAAAAAAAGATTTTCAGAGGAGAAGGTGCAAGCCATCAGACATGAAACATATAAGCTAATCATGAAAGATTTTGTTGATGAGGCCAGATACCCATAGTGGTTAGCAAACGTAGTCATGTAAAAAAATATAGCGACAAGTGGAGGATGTGTGTAGACTTCACCGATCTCAACAAGGCATGTCCTAAGGATTGTTTCCCATTACCATCCATTGATAGGTTAGTAGATGTCTCAGGCGTGTTATAAGTTTATGAGTTTCATGGATGCATTTTATGGGTATAACCAGATCGCAATGGCGAATGAGGACAAAAGAAAAACAACCTTTATTATCGAGGATGACTGTAACACCCTTAACGTATACTCGTAGACCGAATATACATTAAAGATGTTACGACATCATTGGAAGAAATCTTGATTTGATTTTTTTATACCAAAATTTAATTTGTAGTTTAACCCTTTCTCGGTTTTAAATTTAAAACTATGTCGTCTAGTTGCAGCTAGCTTTGACCCTAAATTTGTTTAAAAAATTTATAATTGAATTATTAAAATAAAAATAATATAATTCAGGGTGAAAACTACATAAGCTGACTAGACCCTTTCTTGATTTTTAGATTTTTTACGCGATTAGGGCTAAACAACATTTTAACCATACCAAAGATTTTGCTATAGTTAACAATTCGTATTTCTAAACTTATCCATCCATAAAACATATAATTATGTTGTAAACTTATGCTGTAAACAGTTCAACTTTAAAATACTTATATGCCCACTAGTCTATCAAATTATGGTAAAGACGTACTTACTGAACTTGCTGTAGAAACTTGATTTTTCCCAAATTTTTGCTCATCCTCGATAGACAATTTCTAGGAAACCTACGTGTGACATAAGACACACGCTAAGTACGAACTTAGTGAGACAGTTAAATTTATTTATTTTAAAAACTTGAAATAATGTAATACAGTGTGTCATATATAAAAGTGCATTTCGTTTTCTCTATAGCATGACAAGTATATCACAATGTACATATGTCATGTATCATAACTATCATATAAATCATGTTATTATTGCATAATATATTCTCTATCATGGATATGCTTTCATCATGTAATCATTTACATATCATGTACTTTATCATGGTCATGCTTTCATTATGCAATCATTTACATATCATGAATTCTATCATGTATCATGTAACATTTCTATCATATATCAATAACATTTCTATCATGTATGTCATGTACTTCTTTGTCATGTAACATGTAACTTCTTTCTCATGTATCATGAAATCATGTAACATCGGTATCATGTAACATCTTGTTATTATTATCATCGTGTCTGGATAGAGGCCCATGGAAACCCCGTAGCCTATCTGCACCGTAGTGCCATGTAGAGTACGTACTCAAGAGGACGCTCTTTGCTCCTTATATAAACACCTTGTTAATGCATTTGCACTATGGGCGTAGATCCCCAGGTGTATCTTGTTTTATTTTAGTCTTGTCATTATCCATATTTCATGTATGCATAATGCATCATCATTTATGCAAACAATAATTCGTACTTGGTATTCCATCAAGCTTGCCATGTCGAGCAATGTATCTTATCATGTATTATAGAGAAATGCAATGCCATTTTCAATGTAATGCAAACATTTAGAAATGCACTCACATTGGCCATTTATTAATATGCCTCACTAAGCTTTATTGATCATTTCCTTTATAGTACCTCGAACCTTCTTTTGATTCGGATCCAACTTCATTTATCATATGCATATAAATAAAGATTTGTTAGATTCGCTTTTAACAATATTTCAATTAAGCTATTTAATCATTCAACATAAAAATTTTCCATAAATTTCTTTTCTTACTTATACTGTTCACAAATTCATTTTTGGTCCCTAATGACCATTTTGATCTTCATATAATTCTTCCAAGCTTGCTAACCAACATTAGACACAAATTGTCTCAATTTTCATTTTCTGTTAACTTGCAATACCATCAAAGATTTACTTCTATAGGGTAGAATACATACTGAATCTTAATCTCCTTTATACCGTAAAAACTAGATTCGATAACGATTTTAAGGGTATAATCCACATAATTTAATAAAATATACAAAAATTATGAAAATTCATCAAACTTCCGTTTACAGGGCTGCCCTGACAGAAACTGTTTTGTAATTTTTCTGACCTTTATTCGATTAAAAATTAATATCTTTTAACTCGAAACTCGAAATTAGTTTTCGTTTGTTGGAAATGAAACTAGGCGAATAAATCTTTACATCGATATAAAATTCACCATCTAACCATTTTTATAGAATTTATGGTGATTTTTCAAACTTACTGCCAAATCCAGTTTTCCTACACAACTTCCATAAATAACTTCAAACTTTATACTAATTTCTCCTTACTTTGCTATTTGTCAATTTGGTCCCCTTACTTGATTCAAACCATTAATGTATCACTTTCTTCATCAAATGATTATTCAAAAATAATTCCCTCTAATTTTTCGTTCTTTCCAAAATAGTCACTAAAAATGCAAAGATAAGGATTCAAGCTTCTTAACTTTGCAAATTGGTCCTCAAATCACCATTACTACTTGAATTCTATTATTTCAACTAAAATCAGATTTAGTGCTTCCCTAAAACCTCATTTCTGAATTGGTCACTTAACTTTGGCAATTTGTCAAAATGGTCACTAACTCGATTTAACATCGGTTTAACATTCTAACTTCAATTTCACACCTCCAACTTCAATCATAAAATAAATGCACTTCAAAATCATAAAAAAATCAGATTAGTCCTTTAACTTTCAGAATTGCCAAAATAGTTCCTTATACCTTTAATTTGGGGCTTTGCTTCCAAATAACAAATTCAAGCTTACTAGATCATTTATCCAACATCACAAACCCTAAATAAAACTTGAATCCATAAACCCCAATCATATTCATACAAACTAAAATATGTAGGGTTTAAATCTCAACTCAATAACATGATTTTAACATTATGCTAGCTTGATTTCAACTTGAATTTCATCATGAAATCATAAAATTCCAAAAGCCCCAAACTTTTCCCATAAACCTTAATTTCTTCTCATGAAAAATTCTCATCAATCAAGCATGTTTTCCATGAATTATTTACACCAAAAGATAGAGCTTGAAGAGTAGAACAACTTTGCAGTTCGATAGATTACCTAAAAATCGAGTTTCGGGGCTTGAATCGAGCTTGAAAAATTTTCTCCTTTTTTCTCCCATTAGTTCGAAACATTTCAAGAAAGATGAACAATTTGGTTCATCTTTTACTTATTTAAATCCACATGTTAAAATTAAATGAATTTAAAATCCATTTAATTAGTGAAATTACTAATTTGCCCTTTTAATCCAATGGCCAAGACTTAATCTTATCAAAAATCAATGGCCATAATTTGATACAAGTTTAATTCACCTTCCAAAATTTCCCTTAATATTTCAAAATATTTCAAAATTGCCATCCTTGTCAAATGACCAATTTGCCCTCCAACTAGTCTTTATTTACTAGTTTGCCATTCATGTAAAAATTCAACAAAGTCTAGTTGGAATCCAACCAACTACAGTAAAATATTCAAAAAATAATATTTTATGACTTTACCATGGCTTTCGGATCAGTCTATAAAATTTTAGTTCGATCTGTTTTCCCGATATTCGTACAAGGAAGAAAGAAAAAATATTTGGAAATTTTATATCCGAATGATTATATTAAGACAGCATGTTTATGGGGATGTTAGATTTGAATCTAACAAATATTTTATCTTATTCATGTGATAAATGAAGTTAAGCCCAAATCAAAGAAGGTTCGAGGTTTTATAAAGGAAAAGATCAAGTAGAACTTAGTGAGGCTTGCTAATAAATGGCTCAGGTGAGTGCATGCATGTTTTTGCATGATATATTATTTTAACGATTTTAAAGATTATGGTATATTTTTATGTTTACAAATGGTTTATACCATGAAAAGTTGATGAACATATTGGAGAATAAACTGCTCCACTATGAAGATATTTTACATGATGTGAAATGTATATGTGGTATTTGTTACTTTTCATATTGCAAGAATTGTTTTAAAGTTGCCTCGGAAGTATAATATTGAGAAAGACATTTACGATGCTTTATAGTGTCGAAATCCAACCTTTTGAGTTGGCAGTTATGACGATACCCTATGGTGTCGAGATCCAACCTTTTGAGTTGACAGTTACGATACTCATAAAGAAGAATAATACTTTTATTGTACAAATATGACTTTACAAGATGAATACATGCTTTTAAAGTATAAAGTTTACAGTATGTTTTTATGCATAGACATTTCTGCATAACAGATTACATGTTTAAAAGGATATCATGCTTTTAATAGTATTATGCACTGTAAAGTATTTTATATATGTTCTCATCTTATGCCTCCCTAAGTTCGTACTTAGCGTGTGTTGATTTTGCACACGTAGGTAAATCAAGATGAAAGTGAGAAGAGCATTGCATCAATATTGGAAAGCTCAACATGTAATCACAGTAATGACATCCTAATTAAGGTTTGATTTTTATAGTGGCATGTATACTTGCTAAACCTACTTGAGCTGTGTTTGTTCTTTAAAGTTCGTTATGAGTTCATGATAATTGGCATTTCTTGAAAGATTCTAGGTTACGAATAACCTTAGGCGATGAGTTTCCTACTAAGATAGTTGATTTATGATTTGAATCTCAGATAAATAAATTATGCAGGTTTTAAAAAAAGTTAAGTGTGCTTGAGATAGAGAAATTTCAAAATGGGTGACCACTGGGAAGTTTCCAAAATTGTAAATTACTCCGATCTTTGAATAAAATGAGTCATAACATTTCTGAGTCGTATCTAGTATACGAATACAGGAAGTGGGTGTTACATATGTGATATGAGGGAGACTTGCGAGAAGTCAACCTTGATATTAATGAAAATGTATGTTGATCAAAGTTATGTAAATAACATGAAATATTAAATGGCATAAGTGATACATTGATATGGCATAATGATTTATCTAAGATAAACCAGATTTTAGATTTTTGGGTATGAACTGCGCAACATCGAACTATGAATGATAGTATTGATGAATTGGATATTAAATGTGAAAGTATTACATTGTTATGCCCGAGTACTATTGTGAGAGTCTTTGGTATAATTGGATATCCATAGAGTCTTAGTAACGGCGTTGCAGACACTACGGTGTTGTTTAGACACTTTGGTGTTGACATCAGACGCTATGGGATTGCAGACATTACGGTGTTGACATAAGACGCTACGACGTTGTAGACACTACGGTGTCGTTTAGACACTTCGGTGTTGACATCAGACGCTACGACGTTGCAGACACTACGATATTGTTTAGACACTTCGGTGTTGACATCAGACGCTACGACATTGCAGAAACTACGGTGTTGTTTAGACACTTCGGTGTCAACTAGCACAAAAGGTGCGATAATGAGGAGCAAATAGCATCCTCGAGTACGTACTCATCATTAGATGCTACGACGTTGTAAACACTACGATATCGGTTATGTTGACTCGTGTACCAAAGTATCACATTATATTGTACTTTAGGCTATAATACATTAAATGCATTTATGGAGGCAGTTAAGTTAAAAAGCTTAACGTATATTTGATTAATAAAATAAAGGTTTGATGATATGATATAAACTGCAATTGGGACTCGATTGCCATTTTGCAGGAACTGTATTGTACAGTTACATGACTTTACAGTACAAATGTCTTACACGATTATTCTTGCATTACAGACATATGATTTATAGAGTAAATTTGCTATATAATTTTCAATAAAGATTTAGTACAACAGAGGTTTATTACATGAGTATTATATTTTATCCATAGAATACCATGCTTTACCAAATATCATGCCTAATACAGCTGTTTCATACTACGAATAATTTTATACCGTATTTTACAAGTTACATATTTCTATGCCTCACTGAGATATAATCAGCGTGTATTTATGTTATACATGTAGGTGACCAGGATTAGTAGATGACAACCTTTGCTTCATCATCATTTTGTATAGAAGATAATCGACAGGTATTTCGGTAATCATGATATCCATCTTTTGTATGTTTAATAGTGGCATGTATTTAATAAATCTGTCTATTTTGTTAATGTAATTATCGGGGCCTATAATAGTGGCGTAAACTATTTTAAATTGATTATTATATCTACAATTTGGTGTTAAATAGTCTAATTTGATATATTTTATACAAATTAGATTTCGAATAATTTTATTAGAAACCCTTTTGTAAAATGAATTATTTTAGTATGTCTGTGTACTTTATGTAAAAGGTTTTATAATCAGAACTCGAATAAATATTTTATATCGGTATTAATTAAAGTTAAGTGTGCTTGGGTTATAGAAATATTAAGATGGGTGTCCGCTGGGAAGTTTTTCCCAATTTTTTTTTAAATCACCCTAGATTTTGGTTAAAAGATCTGTTTTAAAAGCTGTGACATTTCCAAATCATGTCCGATGTACGGTCATGAGAAGGGGGTGAAAGATATGATGCGAGTATATTTTAATGTACCGGATTGAATAATATAGGAAGCTTAAATAATTCAATCTAGTAATTGATGGATAGTTACTTAATTTACTTTCCACAATTATATTTAGATTGAATATGTACCAACATATACTTGAAATAGTATATGTTATTGTTATAATGTAGCTTCCAATACGAATCGAGATCGAACAAGCAAAAGGGGCAAAGAAAAGGTTGGAGTAGAGATAAAGTAATCGAATTGAGTAATGCAAGGCAAAGATGAGTGCATTTTTACTTATTTTATATATGTGATATGAATGAGACTTGCGAGAAGTTGACCTTGATATTAATGAAAATGTATGTTGATCAAAGTTATGTAAATAACATAAAATATTAAATGGCATATGTGATACATTGATATGGCATAATGATTTATCTAAGATAAATCGGATTTTAGATTTTTAGGTATGATCTCCTTAATATCGAACTATGAATGATAGAATTGATGAATTAGATATTGAATGTAAAAGTATTATATTGTTATGCCCAAGTACTAGTGTGTGAGTATTTGGTATAATTGGATATCCATAGAGTCTTAGTAACGGCGTTGCAGACCCGACGGTATTGTTTAGACACTTCGGTGTTGACATTAGACGCTACGACGTTGCAGACACTACGGTGTCGTTTAGACACTTTGGTGTTGACATCAGACGCTACGGCGTTGCAGACACTACGATGTTATTTAGAAACTTCGGTGTTAACATAAGATGCTACGACGTTGCAGACACTATGATGTTTTTTAGACACTTCGGTGTTGACATCAGACGCTACGGCGTTGTAGACACTACGGTATTGTTTAGACACTTCGATGTTGACATCAGATGCTATGGCATTGCAGACACTACGGTGTTGTTTAGACACTTCGGTGTCAACTAGCACAAAAGGTGCGATAATGAGGAGCAAAGAGTATCCTCGAGTTCGAACTCATCATTAAACGCTACGATGTCGGTGATGATGACTCGTGTACCAAAGTACCACATTATATTGTACTTCGGGCTATAGTACATGAAATGCATTTATACAGGCAGTTAAGTTAAAAGCTTAACATATATTTGATTAATAAAATAAAGGTTTGATGATATGATATAAACTGCAATTCGGACTCGCTTGCCATATTGCAGGAACTGTATTCTATAGTTACATGACTTTAAAGTACATAATTATTATAGTACGAATTTCTTACACAATTATTCCTGCATTACAAAATATATGATTTATAGAGTAACCTTGCTATATGATATTTTAGTAAAGATTTAGTACAACAGAGGTTTGTTACATGAGTATTATATTTTATATGTAGAATATCATGCTTTACCAAATATCATGCCCAATACAGCTATTCCATACAACAAATAATTTTATACCGTATTTTACATGTTACATATTTCTATGCCTCACTGAGATATACTCAGCGTGTATTTATGTTATGCACGTAGGTGATCGGGATTAGTAGATGACAGCCTTTGCTTCATCATCATTCTATATAGAAGATAATCGACAGGTATTTCGGTAATCATGAAATTTGTCTTTTGTATGTTTAATAGTGGCATGTATTTAATAAATCTGTCTATTTTGTTAAAGCAATTATCAGGGACTATAATAGTGGCGTAAACTGTTTTAAATTGATTATTATATCTACAGTTTGGTGTTAAATAGTTTGATTTGATATATTTTATACGAATTAGATATCGAATAATTTTATTAGAAACCCTTTTGTAAAATAAATTATTTTAGTATGTTTGTATACTTTATGTAAAAAGTTTTATAATTGGAACTCAAATAAATATTTTATATCGGTATTAATTAAATTTAAGTGTGCTTGGATTATAGTATATTAAGATGGGTGACCATTGGAAAGTTTTTCCAAAAAAAAATTTAAATCACCCCAGATTTTGGTTAAAAGATCTGTTTTAAAAAGCTGCGACATTTTTTACTCGTGTCCGGTGTACGGTCACGGGAAGGGGGTGTTACATTTAATGGTATCAGAGCTACATATTTAGCTGATTTTGGAGTTAAACCAAGCTCGATAAAATTGTTAAAGTGTGTACATGCCGCTAGGATGTCATATTTACTAAAAATAAATGCTTGTATGATTGATGCAATTTTTTTCTAGTCAAAGGGGTTACTGTAGGAATGAATGTCTGAATGAGAATAAATACCGTTGGACAATTAAAAGAGGGAACATTATGAGTTCCCAAAAATGAGTATGGAGGTTAACTAAGTCTAGTACCCAGTTTAAACGGGGTAATAACAAATGGACTGATATAGTAATATACTGAAATCAATGTTGTGAAGTCTATAAAGCCTTTACTATGAAAAGTTGATAGAGTATTGGGCACATATGAGTATTTTGCTCCAAATATTTCAATGAAGTGTCGCTTAAAGCGATTGATTGAAAAGAAGCACGAGTGGTGTTTAGATCCTTTTATCAAGTAAAAAGGATTTTAAAGTATTGGAATGGTGACTTTGGTAATTAAATGAAAAGATTGTTAAAGTAAGGGTTGAAGAATTAGTTAGTCTTCGTAGTGAATACTAAGATGAATAGTGAGGACATAAGTGCAATTCCGGCAGCTCGAGATTGATGTAATTCCCGGTAATGAGCTAGTGTTTATGGCTTCATACAGAATGGCACCTACAGAACTGAGAGAGTTAAAGTCTCAGTTGCAAGAATTGCTAGACAGAGGATAGTGCTACAATTTTTTTTAAAAAAGGGTTATATACAAAACTCTCGAAATGTGAGTTTGGTTATCAAAAGTGGCTTTCTTGGGTCACATTGTTTTAACTGAAGGGATCCACATCGATCTTAAAAAGATACAATCCATTGTGGAATGGAAGGTTTCCAATAATATTAACGAGGTTTATAGTTTCTTGAGACTTGCATGATATTATCGAAGGTTTGTGAACAACTTTTCGATGTTAGTTGCTCTGCTTACAAAGCTATTGAGAAAGAATGTTCCATTCGTATGGACTGAGAAGTGTCAAGAAAGATTTGATTAGTTAAAGAAAATTTTAACAGAAGCTCCAGTTTTGGTACAACGAGAGTCATGAAAAGAGTTTACTCTGTACTATAACGCATCTTATAATGGAATAGGGTGCGTGTTGATGCAAGATGGGAAGGTGATCACGTATGCTTCCCGACAACTAAATCCACGTGAAAGGAATTATCCGACTCATGATGTGGAACTTGCTGCTGTAGTTTTTACTTTGGAAGTGTGGCAACATTATCTCTATGGTGAATGCTACCACGTGTATACTGATCATAAGAGTTTAAAATATTTGATGACATAGAAAGGGTTGAATTTGCGGCAACAAAGATGGTTGGAACTAATAAAGGATTATGACATGAACATTGATTACCATCCAAGCCGAGCAAATGTCGTAATCGATACCTTAAATCAGAAGACATTTATTACATTATGAACTTTAAATGCCCAACTGACATGAAAAGGATGATTCGTTGCTAGTAGAGATGCAGTTAAGATCTTCATTGCCAAGTCAAAATAAAGAAAGTCAGCAACATGATGAAGACTATATAGCAAAGATGAAACAAGTGGAGTACCAATATCTATAGTATCGGATTGAAATCCAAAGTTCACATCAAGATTTTGGAATACACTACACAGAGCTTTGGAGACACGACTGAACTTCAGTACTGTTTTTCATCCTCAAACAGATGACCAATCTGAAAGAACAATTCGAATACTAAAAGATATGCTAAGAGCTTGCGTGATTGAGTTTGAGGGATCATGGGAAAAGTAAGTCGATGATGTTTTCTAGGTCTCGATGCTCTGAAGATACAGATCAGATCCTTCACACGTGATTATACTGGAGGAGAATGATTTGTAATCAGATTTGACTTACGAAAGAGGAACCAATAAAGATACTGGCTTATGGTGTCAAAGAATTAAGGAACAAGCAGATACCGTTGGTGAAGGTCCTTTGGCACAACCACCAAGTTGAAGAGGCAACATGGGAAGCCAATGATACAATGAAAAAGTAGTACCCAAATTTATTCAAAATAGGTACATCTTAAAAATTCGAGGACGAATTTTCTTAAGGGGAAATAATTGTAATACCCCAAAATTTACAGTACTTTTTAAGGGTCATTTAGTGCTGAGATGATTGCTTAAAAGCTTACTTAGTGATTAAAATGACAAAAATGGAAAAGTTAGGATTTTCTTAATTATAGACTGTAGAAAAGAAATTTCTGAGGTTTTAAGGAGTCATATGATAGAGAACGAGTAAAATGGGATACTCGCAAAATCTGGATAAAATCCAAGGAAAATTGGAATGAGAATTCAAGGTTAAAGTTTAGTGACAAAAATGATAAGTTTTCAAAACTTGTATGGTACAATTCAAAATATGAAAAGTTAAAGGACCAAAGTTGTAATTTCCCAAAAGCTAAGTGTTTTATTTCATAAATAGATAGAGCACCTATTGGTGTGGACCAAATGTGGAATTACTGGTTTGATCCGATATTTCGATTATTGGGAAATCACAGTCAAAGTTTAAGTGGAATTGGGATACCCAGATCGAACTCAAAAATTATGAAATTTTACCATATGATAGAGGAAGGTTATAAAAGTCATTTCCAAGTGTTGGAAATATTTTAGTTCGATTCAGGTTGAATCCTATGATTTATTTTGATTAAGGAATTTATTTAGTAACCGATAAAATTCTCAGCATTTATCAGTAAATCGGATCAAGCTAAAATTTCGTATATGATTCCATAGACTTTGGAAGAGTTGTAACATATTATTTTGTGGATATTTGGAGAGTTAAAAGTTTGGATTAAATATATTGGACTGAAATTGCCTAGAATGGCAATTTTGAAAAAAAAATGATTGGTAAAGGGTATTTTGGTCTTTTCACCCAAAATGGACATGGAAGAAATTTTGAGATTTCTTTAATGTATGAATAGTGGTTGGTTGGAATCCAAATAAGTTTAGTTAGAATTTTACAAAATGATAAACTAGTAAATATGAATTCAGTTGGGGGACATTTTGGTAAATTGGAATAAAATGAATTAAAAAATCATTTTTATTTATAAAAGTGGCATAAATATATCATATATGAAGAGTTATCATCCAAAACTTCATTCCCAAACCGTGCAGAAAGAGGAGAAGGAAGAGGAAATCTTACAAGATCGATTTAAGCCTCGAAACTCGGTTTTTAGGTAATCTCCCGAACTACAAAGTTGTTCTTCTCTTAAATCTCTATCTATTGATGTAAATTATTCATGGATTTCATGCTTGATTGATGAGATTTGATATGGGAAATAAATTACGGTTTATGTTCAAATTTGGGGGTTTTATGATTTTATGAATCTATGTTCAATTTTATGTTGAAATCAAGCAAGAGTGATGTTGGACTCATGT
The DNA here is from genome assembly GCA_019671005.1 of Hibiscus mutabilis. Taxonomy (NCBI): domain Eukaryota; kingdom Viridiplantae; phylum Streptophyta; class Magnoliopsida; order Malvales; family Malvaceae; genus Hibiscus; species Hibiscus mutabilis. The sequence continues at coordinate 25,550,690 of CM033732.1, forward strand.
TTTTGAATTAGGGTTTAAACCATAAAAAAATTAGTAGCCTTGAAGAAGAGTAGGGTTTAGGGGTCCAACCTTGAATTAGGGTATGTGATGATGAGTTAGTAATCTAGCAAGCTTGATTTGTTGTTTAAAATCAAAACCCTAAATTTAAACCCTAAAGGACTAATTCAGCAAAGTGTTAAAGTTAGGGGTTCAATTCTGATTTTTATGTTAAGTGATGATTATGATGTATAGTTGACGATTGGGGCCTAATTGTAAAGTTTTAAAGGTAGAATCCTTCAATTGTAAATTGGTGACTATTTCGACAAATTAGAGAACAAAGGGTTGAAATGTGAGAATCAGGTAATTGAAGAGTACTATGTTGGAAAAATTTATTTAAGTGATTTAGATGCTGATTTTGAAGTGAATAGAAGCTTGTATTCACTTAGGGACCAATTTGGCTATTAACCAAAAGTAAAGGAAAAATTATGGAAAAATAGGAAATGGATTAATTGGATCAAAAACATTCCTTTGGGGACCAATAAGACAAATCGGCTTGAGGTTTAGGGACCAAAAATAGAACTTTTCAAAGTTTAGGTCCTAAAGTGTAAATGATGAAAATGTGGGGATCAAGCTTAAAATTATTAATTATAGCTTGAAAGTGTCCTTCGGGACTAAATTGAGTATTCGACCAGGGTATTGGGCCTAAGGATAAATATGAGAAAGATATGATGGGAGTATATTTTAATATATTGGGTTGAATCGAATATGGGAAGCTTAAATAATTCAATCTAGTAATTTATGGATAGTTACTTAATTTACTTTCCATTATATTATTTAAATTGAATATGTACCAACATATACTCGAAATAGTAAATGTTATTGTTATAATGTAGCTTCCAATATGAATCGAGATCGAACAAGCAAAAGCGGCGAAGAAAAGGTTGGAGTAGAGATAAAGTATTCGAATTGGGTAATGCAAGGCAAAGGTGAGTGCATTTTTACTTATTTTATAGATGTGATATGAGGGAGACTTGCGAGAAGTCAACCTTGATATTATTGAAAATGTATGTTGATCAAAGTTATGTAAACAACATGAAATATTAAATGGCATATGTGAAACATTAATATGGCATAATGATTTATCTAAGATAAATCGGATTTTAGATTTTTGGGTATGAACTGCCCAATATCGAACTATGAATGATAGTATTGATGAATTAGATATTGAATGTGAAAGTATTATATTGTTATGCCCGAGTACTAGTGTGAGAGTCTTTGGTATAATTGGATATCCATAGAGTCTTAGTAACGGTGTTGCAGACACTATGGTGTTGTTTAGACACTTCAATGTTGAAATTAGATGCTACGGCATTGCAGACACTACGATGTTGTTTAGACACTTCGGTGTTGACATCAGACGCTACGGTGTTGACATCAGATGTTACGGCCTTGTAGACACTACGGTGTTGTTTAGACACTTCAGTGTTGACACTAGACACTACGGCGTTGCAAACACTACGATGTTGTTTAGACACTTCGGTGTTGACATCAGACGCTACGACGTTGCTGACACTACGGTGTTGTTTAGACACTTCAGTGTTGACATCAGACGCTACGGCGTTGCAGACACTATGGTATTGTTTAGACATTTCGATGTTGACATCAGACGCTACTGTGTTGCAGACACTATGGTGTTGTTTAGACTTCAGTGTCAACTAGCGCAAAAGGTACGATAATGAGGAGCAAAGAGTGTCCTTGAGTACGTACTCATCATTAGACTCTACGGCGTTGTAAACACTACGATGTCGGTTATGATGACTCATGTACCAAAGTATCACATTATATTGTACTTCGGGCTATAATACATGAAATGTATTTATGCAGGCTGTTAAGTTAAAAAGCTTAACGTATATTTGATTAATAAAATAAAGGTTTGATGATAAGATATAAACTGCAATTTATGATTTAAACTGATATGATATAAACTGTATTGTGCAGTTACATGACTTTATAGTACATAATTGTTACAGTACGAATTTCTTACACGATTATTCCTACATTACAAACTATATGATTTATAGAGTAACCTTGCTATATGATTTTTCAGTAAAGATTTAGTACAACACAGGTTTATTACATGAGTATTATATTTTATATATTGAATATCATGCTTTACCAAATATCATGCCTAATACAGGTATTTCATACTATAAATAATTTTATACCGTACTTTACATGTTACATATTTCTATGCCTCACTGAGATATACTTAGCGTGTATTTGTTTTATACACGTAGGTGATCGGGATTAGTAGATGACAACCTTTGCTTCATCATCATTCTGTATAGAAGATAATCGACAGGTATTTCGGTAATCATGACATCCGTCTTTTATATGTTTAATAGTGGCATGTATTTAATAAATCTGTCTATTTGGTTAACGTAATTATCAAAGCCTATAATAGTGGCGTAAACTGTTTTAAATTGATTATTATATCCATAGTTTCGTGTTAAATAGTCTGATTTGATATATTTTATACGAATTAGATATCGAATAATCATATTAGAAACCCTTTGTAAAATAAATTATTTTAGTATGTCTGTATACTTTATGTAAAAAGTTTTATAATCAGAACTTGAATAAATATTTTATATCGGTATTAATTAAAGTTAAATGTGCATGGGTTATAGAAATATTAAGATGAGTGACCACTGGAAGTTTTTCAAATTTTTTTTAAATCACCCTAGATTTTGGTTAAAAGATCTGTTTTAAAAAGCTGTGACATTTCCGGCTTGTGTCCGGTCACGGGAAAAGGGTGAAAGATATGATGCGAGTATATTTTAATATATCGAATTGAATCGAATATAGGAAGCTTAAATATTTTAATCTAGTAATTGATGGATAGTTACTTAATTTACTTTCCATTATTATATTTAGATTGAATATGTACCAACATATACTTGAAATAGTATATGTTATTGTTATAATGTAGCTTCCAATACGAATCGAGATTGAACAAGCAAAAGGGGCAAAGAAAAGGCTGGAGTAGAGATAAAGTAATCGAATTGAGTAATGCAAGGCAAAGGTGAGTGCATTTTTACTTATCTTATATATGTGATATGAGGGAGACTTGCGAGAAGTTGACCTTGATATTAATGAAAATGTATGTTGATCAAAGTTATGTAAATAGCATGAAATATTAAATGACATATGTGATACATCGATATGGCATAATGATTTATCTAAGATAAATCGTATTTTAGATTTTTGGGTATGAACTGCTTAATATCGAACTATGAATGATAGTATTGATGAATTGGATATTGAATGTGAAAGTATTATATTGTTATGCCTTAGTACTAGTGTAAGAGTCTTTGGTATAATTGGATATCCAGAGAGCATAGTAATGGCGTTGCTGACACTACGGTGTTGTTTAGACACTTCGATGTTGACATCAGACGCTACAGCGTTGCAGACACTACGGTGTTGTTTAGACACTTCGGTATTAGGAAATGTCACAGCTTTTTAAAACAGATCTTTTAACCAAAATCTGGGGCGTTTTAAAATTTTTTTTTGGAAAAACTTCCAACTGGTCACCCATCTTAATATTTCTATGTCCCAAGCACACTTAACTTTAATTAATACTGAAATAAAATATTTATTTGAGTTCCGATTATAAAACTTTTTACATAAAGTATACAGACATACTAAAATAATTTATTTTACAAAAAAGTTCCTAATAAAATTATTCAATATCTAATTCGTATAAAATATATCAAATCAGACTATTTAACACCAAACTGTAGATATAATAATCAATTTAAACAGTTTACGCCACTATTATAGACCCCGATAATTACTTTTACAAAATAGATAGATTTATTAAATACATGCCACTGTTAAACATACAAAAGACGAATGTCATGATTACTGAAATACCTGTCGATTATCTTCTATACAGAATGATGATGAAGCAAAGGCTGTCATCTACTAATCCTGATCACTACGTGTATAACATAAATACACGCGGAGTATATCTCAGTGAGGCATAGAAATATGTAACATGTAAAATATGGTATAAAATTATTTGTAGTATGAAATAGCTGTATTAGGCATGATATTTGGTAAAACATGATATTCTATGTATAAAATATAATACTCATATAATAAACCTGTGTTGTACTAAATCTTTACTGAAAAATCATATAGCAAGGTTACTCTATAAATCATATAGTCTATAATGCAGGAATAATCATGTAAGAAATTCGTACTGTAATAATTCTATACTGTAAAGTCATGTAACTGTACAATACAATCTTGCAAAATGGCAAGCGAGTCTCAATTGCAGTTTATATCGTATCATCAAACCTTTATTTTATTAATCAAATATACGTTAAGCTTTTAACTTAACTGCCTGCATAAACGCGTTTCATGTATTATAGCCCGAAGTACAGCATAATGTGATACTTTGGTACACGAGTCATCATAACGACATTGTAGTGTTCACAACGTCGTAGCATCTAATGATGAGTACGTACTCGAGGACGCTCTTTGCTCCTTATTATCGCACCTTTTGCGCTAGTTGACACTGAAGTGTCTAAACAACACCGTAGTGCCTACTACGCCGTAGCGTCTGATGCCGACTCGTGTCCAGTGTATGGTCACGGGAAGGGGGTGTCACACAAAACATTAACTCCTCAGACATAGAAGCATAGTAGAAAATCATACACATCATATCAAATCCAAACATAAATCCTATAGGTATGATCTCTACCCAAGCATTCAATTTGTTTCCCAACCGCTCAAAACCAACATAATGCATCATACAAGTCTAAAACATCAAACATAACTTGTACAACCAGGGAGTATCCAAAATAAACCTCCCAAATACAACTTGGTCACATTGCCTCTGATTACAACTTAGTATTTATAAAACCATACTTTGAAAATGACTCAACCCTTGGATCTCCTCTTGCGTACTTGCTGTCCTATTTCTCTGCATTGATGAGAAAAGAGAGCGGAAGCTATAAGCTTTGTGAGGGAATCAAAAAAACACTCATCAATGCATTTAAAACCATTTTATATCAAAACAAGTTTAAAATGTTCATTCCGAAATCATCTTATGCTTCTCAAATCAATCCAAATATGCACATTTAAATCATTTGCAATACTTGTATCATGGATTCTATCTCAAACCTCAATTTAAGCTTCAAATACCAAAATCTCTATATAGCAAGCTTAAAGAGCATCTCATGTATAAACCATATTATACAAAACATAATCCATTTCTCATGATACATTATCTCATATATTGTCATTCAATTGACTCAAAACCACATTCCATTTCATTTTATAAAACACATTAAATACACGGATTTCCCAAGTGGTTCCTTCGACCACTTCACATACGTCCTCGAACCAGAGCAGCCCTCAACGGTTATAACATGTAAATCCACTGTTAGCTATAGCTCCCTAAGGCCTATTGTATGGACATGATATTTTGATTATTGAATTTATTATTATTATAATAATAAATTTGCATGCTTTTGTATCCTTGAATATTATTAATTATTCTAAATATCCCTAATTAGTTATCATTGTGGGAACAATAATAAGATAAGATTGGTATGAAGTTTGATAGATATTCATAAGATGAATGTATGATTGAGATTCAAATCAAATTCATATATGTATTCGTTGAGAACAAATATTAGGATCGGCTCATCATAAAATTAATACATGGATTAAAGTTATATGTTAATCTTCAAACGGCTGTGACATTGAATCCTTAGACTTGAAATTGCTACGGTTCTCAACATGATGACTATTGTGTTTTGACATAGTCAAACATCGTTTTTAATCGGACGATTATAAAGGTTATGCTTGTACATAATAAGGAATCATTCAGTGAGATGTGAGTGATTAAGATGGAATTTATCCCTCTTAACATAAGAGTGATATCTTTGGGCCCCTCGATGATTGTGACTGAGAAATGCATGGTAGTGTTCAAATGTGCTGATAGAGATCAATGTCATTTGTTTAATCAGTTCAATTGGGCATCAAGAAACTAAAGATAGAATGATATAAGCTTAACATTTTCCATGCCTTATATTCTATCAAGATATCGTGAGATAAAAGGATTATGACATAAACTGAATTAAGGTTGTCTCAGATTATGAGCTTTTCAATTATCTTGGGTAGTCATAATGTCTTGCTAGAGGCCACTTATGACTTGTAGAATAAAATGTGATTTTATCAAGGATTCAGTTAGGCGTATTGATACGGTGTGGTGGTGTACGAAACAGGGTGTTTCAAACCGTATCAGTACGGGCTTATCCGTATCGGTACGGATGACCGTTTAATCTGTTAATGTCACTTTTGGGCAGTTTTGCTTTCTTTGCATTTTAGTCCCTGAATCTTGCCAATGAAATTGTATGTGGTAGAATGATCAGATTGAGCTTAAATTTGAGATAAAAGTGTGGAACCTGACTAATTAAAGGTTGGTAACTTAAAAGTGAGCTTTAATCATGAATTTTTCTGTATTTGCAATTTGGTCCCTAAATTGCAAATGTGAATAATTGGATGTCAATTTGATGCCCGATCGAGTTGGGGTTGCACCTGATGTCTGCATGAACATGTAAGGTTAATATTTGGCATCTAGATAAGATAAAAGAAAAAAATGGACTGGGTTTGGTTGTATCTCTTCAGTTCGCTACGGTAAATCTAATGTAGCCTTCTTGGTTCGGTTGGGTGTCTAGGCTAGGTCAAAGGGGTTACAAAAGCGTAAATATGTAAATCTATAAGGGTTAACTTGTAATTTGCTTTACCTATCTTTGATTAGTCAGGTTACAAGCATACAAGCCAAATTTCAACTTAAAACGATCATCCAAACTCATCCAATTGCATACATGACACCTAGGGACCAAATTGTAAATTCTATTATTTTGAAGAGCCAATTCAACAATTAAAGTTACCAATCATCAATTAAACCAATTACATGCATACTGGTGAAATTTCGCGTCAAAATGATCATTCAAGCTCATTCAATTGCAAGTAAAACAATCATGGACTAAAATAGGAGAAAACAGAAACCTTAAAGCATACTTTTAACTATCTTAACCACTAACCGTATTGATACACGGGCAAGTGTATCGATACACTTGAGCTTTCTCAAAATTCCAGATTTCAGTATCTCAAAACCGTATCAATACACCTTCACGTGTATCGATACACTATGCTAGAAATCGTAGACCCATATCGATACGGTCACCCGTGTACCGATATGCTAAGCCTAAAAATGTGCTTACCCGTATCGATACGGTCACTCGTGTATCAATACGCTATGCCTGGAAACACTTACTTGTATCGATACGGGCATAGGCGTATCAATACGCCCTGACCTGTAATGTCAAAATTTGCTAGATTTTAGCCTCCTTTTGAAATTCTAACACTTAAGCATGCTTCTAACGATCAAATAACATCATCATATGTCATTTTCCATCAATTTACCATAGATCAAACATCAAGAAATGATCATCATGCTTCAAGGCTAACGATAGGCATGCTTCCTAGAGCTCAAGCAACCAAAATATAGACCATATGCAAAATCCATCAAACCAAGCTTATCATAAGTCCAAAGCAACAAAATAAACTTGCTCAAATAGAGAGGTAACCACTCAAACCCTCCCAAAAACATTTAAGCCACATTGCCTTTATTAGTACTTTAAAACCCAAACATACTTTGGTAAATCAAGTCTTGGAATTCCCTCCTTGCTTGTTAGGCCACTTGCACTCAATCAATCTGCATTGATGATAAAAGAGAGCGTAAGCAATCATTGCTTAGTGAGGAGCACTCGAGAATATAAAAATCATCCAATGCAATTTAGAACCATTTCAAACCATCATGCCATTCTTTCAAAACATGCACTTAATCTTTATGAAATCAGCATATTAAACTATATGCAACATGTATCATGGATTCTACAGCATAATCCAATATGCAATTCCCTCTACTTAAGCTTTCCTAAGCATAACATCCTATATGCAAAGCTTAAGGAGTATAACATGTATAAATCACGTCATTCAAACCAATCCATCAACATGATACAATTTAAAACATTATATTGGCTTTCAAGTGATCCATTTCAATATTCATCCTTTCCATAAATCATCATTATCATCGAATACACGGATTTCCCAAGAGATTTCGCAATCTCTTGCAGCCCATTGGCATGGAGTTGTGCAACACATGCACCACCTCTACACTACAAAGGCTAATCCTCCAACGTGGAGTTCACACACTCGACACATCAACCTCTACAGCTCATGGCTGGAGTAAAAGCCATCTAAGTGTTACCTCAACAACACTGGGGTTCATATGATCGGAGTAAGTACCTCTCGTACTACTTTTACAACCACGTGCGACATATTATAGTGCACTTTAACTCCTATGGCCGACCAATTATATCCGATAACATTTTCATAACATTTTCAATTCATCACTTGCCAATATAATCCACTTTTATAAACATACCTTACTGTTTTCTTATGCATCATTCAAATCATTTCATTTTGCATTAAACCATGCATAAGCCATGTTCATAAACATTCTTTAAAATCATGCATTACTTTCCAAATGCATCTAACATCATTTCATATCAATTCCTAGCATTGAACCATGCTCATTTCATGCATAAACAAGAGGTAAATAATCATTTAACAAGTGCATTAATAAATCATTTGCGAACCAAAATCGAGAGAGAAATCCATTTTACTTACTTTCGAGCCTTAGACTAGCGTATCAAGCCTAGTCTAGACTCCCATTAAACCTTTTCAAATCTTTGAAAAGCCATTCTTATTCGTTTCACTCACCGACAAAGCAACTCATCCCTTGCCAATGTCAAATTAAGCTTCCGACAACTCCTCAACACCAAGGTTCACTCCCGGATTAACTTCCCCTATTTCAAACACATCACAACAAAGGATCCAATGCATTATAATACATCCAAACTCACAGTGACCATCAATTAACATTTATCTAACTATAATCCCTCACAACACCACAACCTATAAAGCGAAAACATCATCGATTCACCAAAAACCTCAATCCAGCCTACAACTACAAATATCAACCTTCAAATAACATCATTTAACATCAAAACAACATAAAACAACCTTATACCTCCAGCAACCAATAATTAACCTCAACACCTCAAAATCTCTTAACTAACAAACTAGATATTCAATAGATTCTGGGATTCTATCATCAAAGCCCACTTCATTATCATATTAAACATCAAGATCAAGGTATAAACCAACTTTAACTCAGTAAAAATAGATCACCACGAAATTCTTCAAATTTTTATCATAAACCATCAATTAAACCATAAATATGAGTTTAATTAATCAAAACCCAATGAAAATCATATAAGATGGATCGAGAACTTTGGAATTTCAATAAAGAACCTTTCATTAGAGGAGAAGAATGAATCCTTACCTCCAATGCTGATTTCTCCCCTCAATTGCTTTATAAACCATGAAAATCAAGGTAGAAACAATAAGTATTTGATGTAAAAGCCTTAGAAATCAATTGGAAATAAAAAACTCTTTGAAATCCTAATTTTACCTAAAGAAATTGAAGCTGGAAATGTGTTTGGCTAGAGAGAATTTGAGAGAAAGAAGTTACAAAGTTAGTTACGTGAAATTCTTTTAAAAAGCTTAATCGTGTTTAATTAATTCTCTTCACTATTTATACCTCTTAAAAATTTAATTGAAAATAGTTAATTAAATGGAGAAATCTGATGAAACCCTTTTGGATTATTAGCTCCTTAAAGATTCAATGTTTTGACCCATTTTCAAAATAGTCACTAAAAACAGTTTTGCAAACTTTGCGTTTTAGTCACTAACTCAAAATGTCCCATTTTTGAATTTCTTTTTTCCAAAATTGCTTTCACCAAAATCATATATATAATTAATAAAGATTTTAGACTATTTTACCATATTTTTATCCCTTTTAAAAAAATTCAATCCAATTTAAATCTCGAATCCGATTGGAATCTCTAATTCCGATCCACCGGAGCGACTAAACCATCCCAAAACCCCTAGGCCCAAAACCGAGGTGTTACAACTCTCCCCCACTCAATAAATTTTGTCTGCGAAATTTACCTAGAGGAAAAAGATGCGGAAATTGCTCTTTCATGTCTGACTTACTCTCTCATGTGGCCTCCTCAACTCCCCGATGCCGCCACAATACATTAACAAGCTCTATCGTCTTCCCACGTAGAACCTTACTGCTGGTATCAAGAATCTCTACCGGTTCCTCATCATAGGACAAATCCAACCTTAACTCAACATCCTCCACTGGCATAACGTGCGATGGATCAGATCGATATCTCCTTAACATTGAAACATGGAACACATTATGAATTTTCTCCAACTTAGGAGGCAACCTCAATCGATATGCTACAGGACCCACACGTTTAATAACCTCGTATGGTCCAATGAACCTCGGACTAAGCTTACCCTTACGTCTGAATCTCATCCCCTTTTTCCATGGTGACACTTTCAAGAATATGCGATCACCCACCGCATATTCAACCTCCTTACGCTTCAAATCCGCGTAAGATTTCTATCGATCCGCAGCCACTTTCAACCGATCGCATACAAGCTTAACCTTCTCATCTGTATCGTTCAATACATCTGGCAGGGTAACATGCTTTTCCCCTACCTCAGCCCAACATAAGGGCGTACGACACCTCTGGCCATATAACGTGCCATCTTTATACTCGCCTGATAACTGTTGTTGCAGGCAAATTCAACTAAAGACAATTGCTTCTCCCAGGTTCCTTGGAACTCAATAATGCAACATCTCAGCATATACTCCAAAATCTGGATAACCCGCTCATACTGCCCATCCGACTGAGGATGATACGCAGTGTTAAAATTCAACCTCGAACCCAAAGCCTGGTGCATACTTCTCCAAAACATTGCCGTAAACCTCAGATCCCTATCCAAAACAATGGATTTAGGTACACCATGCAAGCGCACAATCTCAGCTATATACAAATCCGCCAGGTTGTCCAAGGTATACGTTGTATGCACTGGCAGGAAATGTGCACACTTTGTGAACCGGTCAACAATCACCTAAACAGAATCCTTTTTAGCCGGTGTCAACGGCAAACGTGTTACAAAATCCATGGTGATTCTCTCCCATTTCCACTCTGAAATTTTCAGCGATTGTAACAACCCGGATGGAAATTAATGTTCAGCCTTGATCCACTAACATACCATGCACTTAGAAAAAAACTCAGCCACATCCTTTTTCAACCCAACCCGGTAGTATGCCTCCCTCAAATCACGATACATCTTAACACTACCAGGATGCATAGCAAAAGGACTAGAGTCTGCCTCTACCAAGATTGTGTGCCTCAACTCCGAATCATTCGGCACCACTATCTGACCCTTGAAACACAAAACTTCATCATCATCAAAATGAAAATTCGGCAGATTTCTATCCGCTAAGTCCTTAACATGCCCAACCAAAAAATCATCGTACAATTGCTTAGCTTTAATCAACTGTGATAACGTAGCCTTAACTTGCAACTCGGCTAACAAGCCCCCATCACGAGTTAAACTCAACCGAACGAACATGGCTCTCAACTCAACCGCAGCTTTTCTACTCAAAGCATCCGCCACCACATTTGCTTTACTCGGATGATACTCAATGGTCAAATCGTAATCCTTAAGCAACTCCAACCATCTTCACTGCCTAAGGTTCAACTCCTTCTGTGACACCAAATATTTCAGGCTCTTATGATCCGTAAAAACCACACACTTCTCACCATAGAGGTAATGTCGCCAAATTTTCAAAGCGAACACCACAGCTGCAAGCTCCAAATCATGAGTTGGATAATTGCGCTCATGAAATTTCAACTGCCTTGATGCATAGGCCACAACCTTCCCACCCTGCATCAGCACACAACCCAAGCCAACAAACGACGCATCACTATAAACCACAAACTCCTTCCCAGATTCAGGCTGAATAACATAGGAGCGTGTGTCAAAACCTCTTTCAACTTTTTAAAACCATGTTGTTGCTTCTCCATCCACACAAAAGGAACATTCTTTTGCAACAACTTGGTCAACGGTGCTACAATACTCGAGAACCCCTCAACAAAACGGCGATAATAACCAGCCAACCCAAGAAAACTACGCACCTCCGATACAGACTTAGGTTGCTTCTAATTGAGAATAGCCTCAATTTTCTGTGGATCAACGCGAATACCCTCCGTGTAAACCACATGACCAAGGAACATCACCTCCTTAAGCCAAAACTCGCACTTGCTCAACTTAGCATATAACTGATTATCATTCAGCACTTGCAACACTATCCGTAAATGCCGATCATGCTCTTTCTCGGTACCGGAGTACACAAGATAATCATCTATGAACACTACCACGAACTGATCAAGGTAACCAAAAGGCATAACCAAAAACTCATAATGCCCATACCTTGTACGGAAGGCATTCTTTGGCACATCCACATCCTTCACTTTCAACTGATAGTACCCATACCTCAAATCTATCTTAGAGAACACCGAAGCACCCTTAAACTGATCAAACAAATCATCAATCTGCATCAAGGGATATTTATTCTTAATCGTTAACTTATTTAGTTGCCGATAATCGATGCACTTCCTCATCATGCCATCCTTCTTTTTCACAAATAACACCGGTGCACCCTAGGGTGAAACACTAGGTCTAATGAAACCTCGATCAAGCAACTCTTGCAACTGCATCTTCAACTCCTTCAATTCCTTAGGTGCCATGCGATAAGGTGTAATAGACACTGGAGCCGTATCAACATACATCTTGATTTTAAACTATATCTCCCTATATCCGACGACAACCCTAGCAACTCTTCAGGAAAAACTTTCAGAAAATCACAAACTGTACAAATGTCCTACACACGTACATCCTTATATCCATGATTCATAACATAGGCCAAATACGCCTGACATTTTATTTTCAACATTTGACTTGTTTCCAAAGCTGAAACAATATTGGCCAGGAACTTTGCATTCTCGCCAACCACCACAACTTCATAATCATCGGCAAGCTGCAAGAATATCCGTTTGGTTTCAAAATCCACAACTGCCCTATGCCCGTATAACCAATCTATCCCCAAAATTACATCAAAACCATGGAATGGCAACTCCATCAAATCCACGACAAACACATGATCTTGCACCATTAAAGGACACCTTCGATATAACTTCCTAACCACAACCGTTTCGCCCAAAGAACTAGTTACTTGAACACCAACATTCAAAATCTCAACAGGTATATCAAGTAAATGTGCAAGCTCACTCAGAATATATGAATGGGTGGAACCAGAATCAACCAATGAAAACAACGACAAAGATTGCAAAGTAAAGGTACCTGCAATCACATTGGTATTGTTACGTCCCTTATGATGCACATATACCCTGGCTAGATAGAAACAGTGTGTGCCATAGTCCTACGCCCACCATCTCTCGGCTGGAAATGTCCTCATCCACACCCTCGACCTCTCAAGGCAACCACAGAAGGTGCAGGAGCCTGTGCACCTCTAGCTAACATAGGGCAATCACGCCTCACATGATCAGTCGACCCACAACTCCAACAAGCATTAGCTGCAACCAGTTCAGGAACTGGACCAACTCATCATGTCTATGGTCAGTCGCGTCTAACATGGTGTCGAGATCCACAACCCCAACAAACCCTATTCAACCTCCAACAAACCCCAAACTTTGTCTCTTCCCACACTGAGCACTTTTAGGTATTCCACCTCTGGAACTCTGCCCTAACTACCTCTCTGCCCAAGCTCAGGTATATGTCTTCAGTCCCGATGCCTCTTATACCGACCACCACAAATATTAAAATTAGCGGCTCTCTTACCATGACCAGATCCTCCAACACGGGATGTCAAACCCAAACTCTGCTCAATATCCTTGGCTCTCAAAACCAGCACATCAAAATCAACATACTCAACAACCAACATATATGTCTTAACCTCCTAAGCCAATCCAAATAGAAGCGGTTGCAACGACTCCTCTCATTAGACATCAACTCAGAAGCATACTGGCTCAGCCTCACAAACTGTATCTCATACTCAGATACTGACATATCCCCCTGTACCAAATCCATAAACTCGTGTTTCTTCTCATCTTTGTATCTAGCTCCGAGATACTTCTTCCTAAAGGTAGATCGAAAGGTTTCCCATGTCACATTGTCAGCCTCTATACTTGCAATCATCGTAGTCCACCAGCTATATGCATCTCCCTGCAGTAGAGATACAACACATCCCAGCTTACGGGCGTCAAAACAACCCATCTGATCCAATATACAATCTATGCTGGCAAACCACTCCTTGGAAGCCTCAGGCATCAACCCTCTAAACTCGACCCCTCTCAGGCCACGTAAACGCTCTAAAGCTAATCTGAGATTAGCATCAGCAAAGGGTACAAGTGAGTGCACATGCACTCCAGCCATCGCGGTCTAGAATGCTCCCATCATTGCTTATATCAAAGGCGTCATATCACCCAATGCTGGCCCAGCTGGCACATGTGGTACTTGTTCCACAACCGCAGGCGGATTCGGCGGAGGAGGTCGTAACCCCTCAATAGGCATAACATTATCCTCACCCTCATGCCTTCCCGCATTTGCGTTAAAATGTAATTCTCTCCTTGGTGGCATCGTAAACAAAGAATCTATGGCATGATAATACACCAAAACAAAAACGATTAGGTCATCTTCAAGCAAGGGTCCAAGACTTCCATTTCAAATCAAAAATATTTTACATTAGTAGTAATAAGGAAATGTGTCCCAAATCATACCCCAGCATGGCATATAACACACAATCAATCATCGTGTATAGCAATCAACTCAATTCAATCTACATACATATCAAACAACTTTCCAACATGCATAAACCAAGCATAACCCACTCTCAACAGTCATAACCTGTCAGTGATACTACCAAAGTAACCCCCTCGACCCGGCCTAGCCGCAAGATCGAACCGAGCGAGCTACATTAGGTTTACCGAAGTAAACTAAAAAGGAGAACTTAGAAAACGCAACCTTTTTTTCCCTTTATCTTATATAGATGATGGTTATTACCATACGTGTACATACAAACAATGAGTGTAAACCTAACTCAATCGGGTATCGAATTGATATCCAATTGGCCATATTACAAGAATAGGGACCAAAACGTAAATCTGCAAATCTATAAGGGTTAACTTATAATTTTCTTTACCAATCTTCGATTAGTCAGGTTACAAGCATACATGCCAAATTTCAACTTAAAACGATCATCCGACCTCATCCAATTGCATACATGACACCCAAGGACCAAATTGTAAATTCTATTATTTCAAAGGGCCAATTCCACAATTAAAGTTACCAATCCTCAATTAAACTAATTACATACATATTAGTGAAATTTCGGGTCAAAATGATCATTCAAACTCATTCAATTGCAAGTAAAACAATCAGGGACTAAAACAGGAGAAAACAAAAACCTTAAAACATACTTTTAACTAACTTAACCACTGACCGTATCGATACGCCTGAGCTTTCGCAAAATCCCAGATTCTAGTAGCTCAAAACTTTATCGATACACCTTTATGTGTATCGATACATTATGCCTGAAATAGTAGACCTGTATTAATAAGGTCACCCATGTACCGATACACTAAGCCTAAAAATGTGCTTACCCGTATCGATACGGTCACCTGTGTATCGATACGCTGTGCTTGGAAACACTTACCTGTAGCGATACGGGCACAAGCTTATTGATACGCCCTGACCTATAATGTCAAAATTTGCTGGTTTTTAGCCTCGTTTTGGAATTCTAACACTTAAGCATGCTTCTAACAATCAAATAACATCATCATAGGTCATTTTCCATCAATTTACTATAGATAAAACATCAAGAAATGATCATCATGCTTCAAGGCTAACTATAGGCATGCTTCCTAGAGCTCAAGCAACCAAAACATAGACCATATGCAAAATCCATCAAACCAAGCTTATCATAAGTCCAAAGCAACAAAATAAACTTGCTCAAATAGAGAGGTAACCACTCAAACCCTCCCAACAACATTTAAGCCACATTGCCTTTATTACTACTTTAAAACCCAAACATACTTTGGTAAATCAAGTCTAGGAATTCCCTCCTTGCTTGCTAGGCCACTTGTATTCAATCAATCTGCATTGATGATAAAAGAGAGCATAAGCAATCAACATATTAAACTTTCAAAACATCATCCAATGCAATTTAGAACCATTTCAAACCATCATGCCATTCTTTCAAAACATGCACTTAATCTTTATGAAATCAGCATATTAAACTTATGCAACATGTATCATGGATTCAACATCATAATCTCATATGCAATTCCCTCTACTTAAGCTTTCCCAAGCATAACATCCCATATTCAAAGCTAAGGAGTATAACACGTATAAATCACGTCATTCAAACCAATCCATCAACATGATACAATTTAAAACATTATATTGGCTTTCATGTGATCCATTTCAATATTCGTCCTTTCCATAAATCATCATTAACATCGGATACACAGATTTCCCAAGAGATTTCTCAATCTCTTGCAGCCCATTGGCATGGAGTTGTGCAACACATGCACCACCTCTACACTACAAAGGCTAATCCTCCAACGTGGAGTTCACACATTCGACATATCAACCTCTACAGCTCATGGCTGGAGTAAAAGCCATCTAAGTGTTACCTCAACAACATTGGGGTTTACATGATCGAAGTAAATACCTCTCGCACTACCTCTACAACCATAGGTTACTTATTATAGTGCACTTTAAATCCTATGGCCGTCCAATTATATCTGATAACATTTTCAATTCATTACTTGCTAATATAACCCACTTTTATAAACACACCTCACTGTTTTCTTATGCATCATTGAAATCATTTCATTTTGCATTAAACCATGCATAAGCCATGTTCATAAACATTCTTTAGAATCATGCATTACTTTCCAAATGCATCTAACATCATTTCATATCAATTCCCAGCATTGAACCATGCTCATTTCATGCATAAAATAGGAGGTAAACAATCATTTAACAAGTGCATTAATAAATCATTTCTAACCAAAATTGAGAGAGAAATACACTTTACTTACTTCGAGCCTTAGACCAGTGTATCAAGCCTAGTCTAGACTCCTATTAAACCTTTTCAAATCTTTGAAATGCCATTCTTATCCGTTTCACTCACCGACAAAGCAACGCCTCCCTTGCCTATGTCAAATTAAGCTTCTGGCAACTCCTCAACACCAAGGTTCACTCTCGGATTAACTTCCCCTGTTTCAAACGCATCACAACAGAGGATCCAATGCACTATAATGCATCCAAACTCACAGCAACCATCAATTAACATTTATTTAACAATAACCCCACAACACCACAACCTATAAACCGAAAACATCATCGATTCACCAAAAACGTCAACCCAACCCACAACTATGAATCTCAACCTTCAAATAACATCAACTAACATAAAAAACAACATAAAACAACCTTATACCTCCAGCAACCAATAATTAACCTCAACAACTATAATCTCTTAACTACCAATCTAACAAACTAGAGATTCAATAGATTCTGGGATTCTATCATCAAAACTCACTTCATTATCATATTTAACATCAAAATCAAGGTATAAAACAATCTTTAACTCAGCAAAAACATATCACCATGAATTTCTTCAATTTTTCATCATAAACAATCAATTAAACCATAAATCTGAGTTTAATTAATCAAAACCCAATGAAAATCATATAAAATGGTTCAAGAACTTAGGAATTTCAATAAAGAACCTTTCATTAGAGGAGAAGAACAAATCCTTACCTCCAATGCTGATTTTTCTCCTCAATTACTTTATAAACCATGAAAATCAAGGTAGAAACAATAAGTATTTGATGTAAAAGCTTTAGAAATCAATTGGAAATAAAAAACATTTTGAAATCCTAATTTTACTTGAAGAAATTGAAGCTAGAAATGTGTTTGGCTGGAGAGAATTTGAGAGAAAGAAGTTACAAAGTTAGTTACGTGAAATTCTTTTAAAAAGTTTAATTGTGTTTAATTAATTCTCTCCACTATTTATACCTCTTAAAAACTTAATTGTAAATAGTTAATTAAAGGGAGAAATCTGATGAAACCCTTTTGGATTATTAGCTTCCTAAAGATTCAAAGTTTTGACCCATTTTCAAAACAGTCACTAAAAACAGTTTTGCAAACTTTGCGTTTTAGTCACTAACTCAAAATGTCCTATTTTTGAATTTCTTTTTCCAAAATTGTTTTCACCAAAATCATATATATAATTAATAAAGATTTTATACTATTTCCCCATATTTTTATCCTTTTTTTAAAAAATTCAATCAAATTTAAATCTTGAATCCGACTCGAATCTCTAATTCCAGTCCACCAGACTGACTAACTCATCCCAAAGCCCTTAGGCCCAAAACCGGGGTGTTACACCTTTCGGGGGTTTCGCTGTATGAGTTGGATTCTTTGAATGATGTGTTCGAGTAAAGCCGTTGAGGTAGTGTTGGTCTGTTGTGCAGCTTCGGTAATATACCAAGTACTAAAGAATCACTCTTAAAGGAAGTTAGTTGAGGTTATGGTTGCATCGTTGAAGGATAAGGGTTTTAGAGACATGGTATTGAATGCTTTTGGCTCGTGGGTAATAGCAAAAGATTGCTATTGGTTACTTGAGGTTGAGGATCTTGAAATCAGTCAACGAGTTTTGAGGTTTCTATGTGATAGTTAGAATCGAGTGGCATGAAGTTAGGGCCCAAATTCGAGATATATATACATATATGATCCCAAGCCCTATCTTGGTTAACCAAGTTAGGGGAGGCCGATGAGGACATGTGAATGATCAACATTGGCATTTGTATAGTCAGAGGTAGTAAGAGGACTTGTGACATTGAGAATGGTGTCAACCCTAGATGGAGTGTTTTTAGTAGTACACCTACGGAAAGGTGTCACGTTTCGGAAATGTTTGATGGTTGAGTTCAAGAGTTGCACCGCAGATGATGGTTCTATTATTTGAGATGAATCCTATCTGAAATGAGCCGCTTAGTTTGATGCTGGGAAAGTATCGTTTGAGTCCATCTTGGGTTGCTAGATATCAAAGTAGTGCAGTGGAAGCTAGTGAATGCTTGGAAATGTTATTGTAGTCTAGTGTTCCTTACGAATTAATTGGTGCAAATTTCGAGGATAAAATTTTCTTAAGGAGGGGAGAATTGTAAAACCCAAAATTCGGGTTTGTAATTGAGTTACAAGTCTTGAATTTTGAGGCCCAAGTTGAGGAACTAAGTAGGCCTCAGATGGGAGCCCAATTTAAAATGGCTATTAGGCCTTGTGGATGGAAACTTTAAAGTTGGGCTTAGGGTAAATATTAAATAAAAGAAAAGAAAAATAAAAAGAAAAGTAAGGATTTTAAATAAAAAGAAGAGTGGATGGTGATTTGATGGGGAAAGAGAAAAGAAAAAGATAAGGGAGAGAGATAAAATGGGGGGAAAAGAGAGAACAGTAGGGGAAAAGCTTTGAGCTCCGATCTACGGCCATCAGAGTTGCCGTTCACGACACCGCCACCACCATCCTCTTCAGCTCGTTGAGATGCTTCTAGCGGTGGTCGCCACGTCGTCGTCGAAACCGCCGTTGGAGGGGGTAGGAGGAGAGAAATTTAGCTTATGGTAGGATAAGGCATTTTCGGTAGCCAAAATAAAAAATAGAGGCTACCGGTGAGTCCACCGGCATCAAAACAGCCAAGAGGGAGCTCACCGCAAATGTTTGGCCATTGGAGGGCCATCCACGCGTCGCCCCTGCGCGTGGCCGTGCGTAGCTGTAGATAGGTGCACCAGGATCTAGTGCACCGTGCCATACTAGATGCTGCACCCAGTTTCACGTTGGCTCAGCCACACCAGATTAGGCCACGCGGGTGCACGGTAGTTATGGTGCACCGCGTCGCACCTGATTGGCCAGTTTGACCTAATTGTTGACCAGGCCATTGACTTTTTCTGAGGGACCCTACACGGGGGTTTCTCGACGTTCTAGATCCAATGTCGCAGTCTGTTTTGCCAAATTCGAACTTGGTAAGCTATTTTTAAGTATTTGACCTTTTGAATAGTATAGAAGTTGTATGAAAATAATGTATGTTCATATATGTTGATATACGAGGGTTGCTCGGGTTTGTATATCGAATCATGTAGAATATTCGGGAAGCTAGAATGAGGATTTTAGCGATGTCAGCATAAGATTAGTACACCTCGAACTCCAAAATGCTTTATGAGCATCATAAGTGTAATTGCCTTGCATTTTAGTAGTTGCAAATTAGGAGACGAGTGATAAGCATTTGATGATGTGGATATTTGAGGCTTGGTAATTATTGAGAATGTTGAGACTGTTATGAGCTTTAGAGACCGTATAGGATTGTCAAAATGTTCGTATGATTATCTGGTTTATGATTGCTATGTGATGATGCCTTTTGTGATAGTGGAACAATTAATATGTTTGATTGAATATTGGTTAGGGGCAGTGCTGATAAATATTCGATTAAATGTTTAAAAATCGGTAATTAATAATAAATGATTTAAATGCGCTAGCAACAAAATATAGTAACTCTTATAAGCTTTAGGAGTAGAATAGGTCCTCGTAATTAATATTGATGTTGTCAGGATTAATGGATTAATTCCGGCAAATACTCGATAAACTGCTTATGAAGTGGTAGTTCAAAACTAACTGGTTTAAATGCTAGTTAAGGTAGAAATTGATTGATATGTTTAACAAGTGGTTGTTATTTGTAATTAATGAGATAATGTGAATTGATGGAAATAATTGATGGGAACAAATTGTATTACACTTCCGTAAAACGTAACAACTCGGTAATGCTTGATTGATTGTAATAGCAACAATAGGGACTCGTGGTGGGTCGTATGATAATTGTGTGCTAGGTAGAGCACTTGTATGGATCCGTGGTGGATCATGTATGGTCACGTGCCAGGTAGGACACTTTTTTGGTTATGAGTCTTTGTTTAATGGGATTCGGATACCCAGTGAGTGTGTGTTGCAACACATGAAGGCAATCCAATGTGAGATTCCGGGTGATGAAATGAAGGCCATCCCAATGATCACCATTGGGCCTCACTCTTGGTTTGTTTATCTATATGTTTATGTTGTTGAGATGTTGTTTGTTCTATAGCATGTGTTTAGGCGATTATGGTAGCGCTACATGTTTATTTATCTTTCCTTATTGCTCGTACTAGCTTGCATGCTTACTTTTATGATTAGCATGAAGCATAATAGAGTACATGTGTACCACTGAGCTTTGTAAGCTCAGCGCTCAGAATTGTTATTTTCGTGCGTAGGTTGACCGTTGGATCGTGGGATCGTGAAGCACTATCAGATCGGGATTCTAGCACATGGTGATCTTTGGAGTACGGTATTTGAGTCTAGTGGGCTATGTGTTCATAGGACCTTACTTGTGGAGTCTATAATTATTATTTGAAATTGTATTATTTAAATTGTACCTTAAAATGTTTTAAATTTAAATTGGAGTTCTTTCGTAATATTTTATTTACTTATATATATATATTTATTTTGATCGTTAGTTTTAAATGCTTTTGTAACTTGATGGGTTGATCCTGTTTGAAAAGAAAATTTTATGGTTTTGGGTTTGGGCTTGAGACCCAAATGTGACATCTGGGTCGACGGTGTTACAAAAACATCAATGTGTCATGATATGTATGAAATTGCCCTCACCTTGGCCACTTAACACAATGCCTCACTAAGTCCTAGTTCGATCCTTTCTTTCATAGTACCTCGAACCTTCTTTGAGTCGAACTTGACTTCATTAATCACATGAATAAAATAAAATATTTGTTAGATTCAAATCTAAAAATAACTTAAACATTATGTCTAATATAATCATTCGAATATAAAATTTCCAAATATTTTTTTCTTTCTTCCTTGTACTGTTCAAAAACTCATTATGGTCCTTAATGACCAATTTGAACTTCCATTAATTATTCCAAGCTTGCTAACTATTAAATACAAAATGTTTCAAATTCCATAATTCGAGTATTCCATTCGATTTTCATTCACTTAAAGGTTTAGGGATTAAAATTAAAATCTTTTCCATTTCATTGCCATTTTCAATATATTTATCACCAATAGAATCCTTACCTAATAACATTCATCATAAATTATTTACTTACATGTAACCCCCTCGACCCGGCCTAGACACAGGGCCGAATCGAGCAAGCTACATTACGTTTACCGAAGTAAATCGGGAAGATGAAACCTAATACGTGTCCATTTTTTTCTTTTATCTTGTCTAGATGCATTATTAATTTCCTACATGTACATACTGTTACATGTGTGAACTCAACTCAATCGGGCATCGAAACGATATCCAATTGGACACAAACACAATTTAGGGACTAAATTGTAATTCTGACAAAATACATGGACTTTTCCCAAGTTTAAGTTACCAACCTTAAATTAAATATATTTCATGCTTACATGTCAAAAACCAGACCAAAAAGATAATCAAATCTCATTCAATTGCGTTACCAAGATTTAGGGACTAAAACGCTAGAAAACAGAACCTTATTTCCATGACATAAATAGCTTCAATGGCCATTTGTATCAATACGCAACTAGCCGTATCGAAACGGCCTAACAGCCCTGTTCGATACGTTGCAAGCTGTATCGGTACGCCACGTCAGATTTAAACATAATTTTAAAATTTATCAAAGGCCGTACTGATACGGGTTACAGGTGTTTCGGTACACGGGATCCATCCCAAAAAGCATTTTCCAGTAGCATAAGACCGTACCGATACCCTTGAGCCCATACCGATACACTTAAGCTTCTCTTGCCTAACCGTACCGATACTCGAACACCCGTACCAATCCCAAGTAAAAGAATTTGCCTAGCCGTACTGATACGGTCCCCCGCGTATCAGTACGCCTGGGTTTGTAATGTTAGTTTTAGCTGGTTTATCATACATTCAACCATACCAAAACATCCTAACCTGCTCCTAACATACATCCACCATACTCAGGGTTCAAACCACATCAAAGCATCATAGATTCAACGACGTTTCACGACATTTTGCTTCAAATGTTAATTTATAGGCATACACCCTATAAAACCATTCAAGCAATTCATAAAACTCCAAACCATAACCAAACTATAAAGGCCATTTACAAATCAAGAGCAACTAAACAAACTTGCTCAAACAGGGAGTTCAATAAAACATCTCCCAAATAAACACAGAAACTCTCATTGCCCTTATTACTTATAGTCTATTTCAAACATAATTTGGTTACCAAGTCTTGTACCAATTCCTTGCTTCTCGCTGCCTTTCAAGCTTTTAATTCTTTCCATTATGGACAAAGAGAGCGTAAGCACACAACGCTTAGTGAGCAATGCTCAAAAACAAAACACCATCAATGCACTTAAAACCATTTCACAACATACATTGAAATCTCATTTCAATCATTCTTTAAACATCATTTAAACATTACCATTGAAACATCATGCCTTAAAAAAACCATGCACTTTTCATCTTAAAAACAACATATCAAACCATATGCAACATGTCTCATTTTCAATCAGCAAATTCCATTGCTAGACCTCAATTTAAGCTTTCCCATGCATAACAACCATATGCAAATCTTAAAGAGTAAACGTACAACATGTATCATTAACCATCAACAAGTTCTATTGCTAAACCTCAATTTAAGCCTTCCCATGCATAACCACCATATGCAAAGCTTAAAGAGTAACCGTGGATAAATCACATTATACAACATAAACTTTCCAATGATACATCAAACTTTCCAATGATACATCAACAATTATATTGGCTTACAAGTGATCATTAAACAAGTCCATTAACAAAAGAATTCATCGGATACACAGATTCAATAAGTGTTCAACCAACATTTCAAGCCATCTTAGCTGGAATAGCATTACATTAATAATCGCGGTACATTACCAATCGAGTACACCTTTTAAACCACATGGACACCAACCCCAATCATCGGTTAGACACTTAATCCACTAACGGGAGTCTACGGTACTGTTTAACCCCTTTACCATTAGGGTACTTAGATGGAGTTTTCGGTACACGGATCTAAACCCCTCAACATCCAAGGTGACTTATTATAGTGCACTCAATCCTATGGCCGGCCAACTATAACCGATAACAATTTTAAAACCATATCACTTGCCAATATAATTAACCATTACCATTTACCTCACTGTTTTCAACAAGCATTAACCAAACCAATTTTCCAAAGCAACTACCATGCTTTAAATACAAGCATAAACCATATACTTACAAGGATCACTTACTATGTGCATCTTTCAGCATCTCATGCTTAAAAATAGTATCTTATATACTTCAAATCATGCTTAAACAGTAGGTTTAATGTAAATCAAGATAAGTGCATAAAAACCATTTCACACAAGAACGACCGAGAGAGAAAAACTACATTTACTTACCTTCGAGTTTAAACCAGCATATCAAGCTAAGTTTAAACTCCCATAAACCACTTTTAAAACATTCCATAGCTAGAATCCACGTTCTCACTCACTGATACGCGAAACCACGATTCACCGATGCAAAAATAAGCATCCGAAGCCTTTAAAGCTTCGCCGATCACTCTCAGATCCATCTCCATGTTTTAGCCACATTACAGCTGAGGATTAATGCATCTCAATGCATTCAAAACACTGCAACAACAAAATCCACACTGACTTCTCCCCTATTTTAGCCACATTACAACAGAGGATTAATGCATCTCAAAGCATTCAAAACACTGCAACAACAAATCCACACTGACTTCCACCATCCTCTCACAATTACCCAACCACAACAACCGAAAACATCATCTAATCCTTTCCACTCACAACCCAACAACAATATAACAATCTAACATCACATTTATCATCAATTAACCCCTAAAACTAGAACCAAAGCAACCTTACACCTCCAGAAACCACACAACCACTATAAAACCACAAAAACACAATTCTAACAACCTAAACAATTAGAGATTCAAGAGTTTCGTGATTCCATTGATAAAATTGACCTATCAACATCATAATTCAACCAAATCATGATCAAGATCAATTAAAAACACAGCAACATAGTTTCATTTCCAATTCTTATCAATTTCCTCCAAGAAACCCTCATTAAACCAATTTAACATTAGAAAATCACAAAATCAAATTATAAAACATAGATCAAGGATCAAATACTTAGGAATATCAACAAAGAACCATTCAATAGAGGAGACAAATGAACCTCACCTCTATTGTGTGATTTCTCCCTCAATTGTTTGATTTAAGCTAAGAAAACACAAGATTACAATAAGGTTTTGTAAATCAAAGATGGAAAATCATTTTCAAATCAATAATCTAAGAAATCAAGCCTCTCACCTCTGGAATTTGGTGAAAACTTGAGTGTTTGGCTGAAGAGAGGTGGAGAGAAAAGTTACGTAATAAGTTTTATGAAAATATAACCAACTTTAGATATTTTAATTCCTTTTAATTAACATTTAAAACACATGTTTAAAATGTCTAATTGATGAGAGAAATCACCACCCAAAAGTTGGTAAAATAGATCCTTAAAGATTATAAGAATTTGACCTTTTCCAATTTAGTCACCACTAAAAACCAGTTTTCAAAAATTGCATTTTGGTCACTAACTAAAATGTCACACCTCCAAACCTTATTTCCCAAAATTAATTTCACCAATATTAATCATATATTAAAAGATGATTTTGAACCATATTCCCATATTTTTATCTTACCGAAAAATATACAGTCCCAAATTTGACTCGAATCTCTAACTCGGTCCACTGGACCGTCTAACAAGCCTCAAAATCGCTAGGCCCAAAATTGGGGCGTTACAACTCTCCCCCACTTAAGAAATTGTGTCCCTGAAATTTACCCAGAGGAAACAAAAGCAGAAACCACTCCAACATCTTCGGCTTACATTCACATGTGGCTTCTTAACACTATGGTATCTCCACAACACCTTAACAAAGCCCAACCATCTTACCACACTGAACCCTCCCGTTGGTATCAATGATCTCCACTGGACCCTTATCATAAGGTAAATCCAACCTCAACACAATGCCTTCCACTGGCACAACATGCGAGTAATCCAACCGATGCCTCCGCATCTTCGTCACATGAAACGCGTCATGGAACCCTTCCAACATAGGAGATAACCTCAACAATAAGCAACATGTCCCACACACTTAACAAAATCATATGGACCACAAAACCTCAGCTAAGCTTTCTTTTTTTCACCCAAAACGCATCCCTTCTTCTAAGGCGACACCAACATGATCACCCGATCATCAACAACACACTCTAAAACACTACACCTCAAATTCGAGTAGGATTTTTGACGATCCGAAGCCGCTCTCAAGCGCTCAAAAACCAACTTCACTGGTACCTTTCAACACATCAAACATGGAAATGTACTTTCCCTAATTTTAACCCAACACACGGGCATACGACACCTCCAACAACACAACGCCTCGTACGGTGCCACCTACATACTTTCCTGATAACCGCCGTTAAAGCAAACTCTACCAAAGGCATATGCTTTTCACACTTTCCCTAAAACTCAATGATATGCAACCTAACTTACCTTTCAAAACCTTAATTCCACGCTCTAACCTGCCATCCAACTGGGAAAAATATGAAGTACATACAGTCAAGCTCAAGCAACAACCCAAAACCTTACCGTAACTCACGGATCTCCGTCCAAAACTAGGGACTCAGGCACACAGTGTAGTCGCACTAACCTGGCAATATACAAATCTGTCACTTATCCCAAAACATATATCACAAGCATAGCCACAAAGGTGCACACACTTCACAATTCAACCAACAACCAACCACAGGGAATTGTTTTTGATCAGTATCAAAAGAAACTCAAACACATAATTCATGGTGATTCTTTCCCACATCCAATCAAGTATCCTCAACAGTTGCAACAACCTAAAAAGAAACTGAGACTCAGCTTTCATCCGCTGTCAGACCATGTATCGATCAACAACATCAACCATATCTTCCTTTAAACCAACCCCCCAAGAACTGGCATGCTCCTCCATCAAAGCCATACACCTTAACTTAACATCAAGAGACACCACCCTCCGATCTTTAAAGCATAACACTCTACCACCATTAACGTGAAAATCCATCGGATTTCCTTCCCCCATTAACCTAAACATGTGGTACTAATGCATCATCACACATTTACTTTCCCCTAATCAACTGTGACCAAGATGACTTCACTTGCAACTTGGCCATCAAGCCTCCATCACACATCATACCCAACTGCATAAACAACATCCTCAACTACACCACAACCCTTATAAACAAAGCATCGGCTAAAACCTTAGCTCGGACGATATTCAACCATTAAACTATAATTCTTAAACAACTCCAACCATCAAAGTTGTCAAAAACTCAAATCATCATTTACTTTTTTCTAACCACACATGATCCGTGTAAACGACACACTTCTCATCATAGAATTGGTGTCTCTAAAACATTTAAACAACCACCATCGCGGTAAGCTTCACATCATGCATAGGAAAAAAAGACCCATGCACCTTTAACTATCTAGATGCATAAGTCATAACTTCACCTGCAATACCACAACTTCAACAAACCTCGATGCTAAGAATTGGATCTAGCAAACCCACAAACTGCCCATTTCTAACTTTGGTCGCTCAAAAACTAGCGCAACTTAAACACCCAAGAACTATATCACCAAAACCACCTTCATACGCTACCTTATTTATACAATCACTCCATTGATTTCCAATTAGTCATCCGTAAGTGTGAACATATGTATACATGATCACTTAGATGCCCTCATAGATGTCTATGTGTATGTATGCAAAACCTCTAATGTTATACTTAACTGTATGCATGTACTAACATATTTACATATACATATAAGTTTTTTTGCATTGTGCATGTTTATTGGTTCACACTTACTAATAATATTCTCAGAACCATAATTCTTAGCAACATACCCAAAACTTGTACTCCCCAAACAAGGAGCAACATTCACTTCTCCCCCAAAATCCACCAAACCAACCATACTTGTCGACCAAAACCCTTCTCGATGCTTCTGTACACAGAAAGACCATCAATAAGCACAACAACCAACTGACCTAAAAACTCATGAACTACTCAACTCATTATATCTATGAACGTAACCCATGCATCGGTCAACCCAAATGACATAACCCAAAAATGCATACTGTCGCAACCCTTACAGAAGGCAAATCTAAACATAAACACATTCTTTACCTTCAACAGATAACACCCAGACCTCAAACCAATCATACAACCCACCGAAGCATCCCTAAATTGATCAACAGAACATCAAACTTGTTCAGCTACCAAAAGCCTATACACACCCGCATTGTGCCCTCCTCCTTTTCCATAACAATACCCGCGCAACCCTTGGCAAAACACTAAACCTAATAAAGCCTTGACTGTGCAACTCCTGAAGAGCGGTAGCCACCGAAGTAGTGTTTTCATACAACTCAATGCCAAACTCAACCTCTCAGTCCAATGGCAACCCGACCATTCCCTCGAAAACAACCAGAAACTCTCATACCATATACATATCCTGCACACGTACTTCCTTTAACCCTAGATTCATAACATAGGATAGGAATACCTTGCAACCAAGGATTCATCAAGCGACTCGCCTTCAGTGCCTAAACAACATTAGACAAGAATTTAACATTCTCGTCCGTGATTACCACCCCTCAATCATCAGCAGGTTTCGAGGCAACTCGCTAGAATCCAAAACCAACCACAGCTCTCTGTTCTGACCACTAATCCATACTCAGAATTACATAAAAAAACTATGGAGCAACAACTCCAAAAAATCAACCGCAACCTCAGGATTTAAACCACCAAAGGGCATTTTTAAACATCATTCCTGCAACAACAGTCTCACTGAAAGAACCAGCCCCCTACATCCGGACAATAACAGCTACGAGACGATCGTTCAAACCATAATTCTCACAACCATCAACAACAACAAGCATAGGGGTTCACACTCTACATATCAAATGCGGATAATCCTGCCTTATGAGATCACATGATCCACATACCCAACATGCAATAAATATTGTTCTAGTCTGGATACTCTAACCCCGCGGTCCTCACCCAGCACTGTCATCACCTCGCCTCAACTTAGGGTGATATCTTTTATGACACCTCTTTTTAAATTGAACTTACCGGAACTAGAATCTGTAACTCTTTTGCTAGAGCTAGAACCTCCCACACTGAACCAATAAACCCAGGTTCTGCTCAATGTACTTTGCCCGTGTACCAACACGTCGATAATGGTGTAAACGGAAGCCAACATGCACCCTTTAACACTCTGCTCCAATTCATAACAAAATCGCTCATAGCGATACCTCTTTGTCGGTACCCATTCAGAAGCATACCGGCTTAACTGAACAATCTGTACCCTAAACTCGGCCACATACACATAGCCTTGAACCCAAGCCATAAACTCTCGTTCCTTTTTATCCAAGTGCCAAAACCCCAGACACTTTTTCCTAAAGACAACATAGAAAAGACTCCCAATCCATCTCATGGGATTCCATGCCCGCAGATACAGTTCTCCACCAACTAAGAATAACACCTTGCAACAGGGATTCAACACATCCTAACTTACGGGTACCAATACACCCCATTCGATCCAAACCTGGATAACATTGGCCATCCCAATCTCGGATGCCTCGGGTGACACCCCACGGTACTCAACTCCTCCCAAACTGTAGAGATATTACAACGGTAACCTCGTTTGCCCAACTGCCAGTGAAAACACACGCACTCCAGCAATAATAACTTAAAAGCTCAAAACATTGCCTATAGCAAGGCACCATATCACCCAACACTGGCTCAACCAGCACAAGTGGTACATACTTCGGGGTGACAAAACCCCCAGGAGACACAACACTCTCCTCACTTACTATCCAAAGGCAACAACATCACGCTAGTTCTCATTTCTTCTCTCGGTCGTAACATAACACATTTTCTAAGGTATGGTAATCGTTTTAAAACAAAATTAATCAGGCCAGCTTCAAGCAAGGATCCAAGACGACATTTCAAAATCATAACACTTCAGACAATAATAATAAGGCAGTGGGTTTCCCAAAATTTCCCCCAACATCGCATAAAGCAATCAACGTGCATTTTACAATCACCGTGCATAGCAAACAATAGAGTTCAACTCACCATAACATCACATCAATCGTACCAACTCCCAATTATTACAAACCTGGCTCTAATACCACCAAATGTAACCCTATTGTCTCGGCATAGATGCAAGGCTGAACCGAGCAAGTTACATTAGGTTTACCAAAGTAAACCGAAAAGATGAAACCTAATACGTGTCCATTTTTTTCGCTTATCTTGTTTAGATGCATTATTACTTTCCTACACGTACATACTGTTACAGGTGTGAACTCAACTCAATTAGGCATTGAAATGATATCCAATTGGACACAAACGCATTTAGGGACTAAATTGCAATTTCAGCAAAATACAAAGGCTTTTCCAATTTTAAGTTCCCAACCTTTAATTAAATATATTTCATGCTTACATGTCAAAAACCATACCAAAAAGATCATCCAATCTCATTCAATTGCATCACCAAGATTCAGGGACTAAAACGCAAAAAATAGAACCTTCTTTCCATGACATAAAGAGCTTTAACGGCCACCTATATTGATACACAACTAACCATATCGAAACGGCCTAACAAGCCTGTTTCGATACATTGCAAGTTGTACCGGTACGCCACTTCGAATTTAAACATAATTTTAAATTTATCAAAGGTCGTACCGATATGGGTTATAGGTGTTTCGGTACACGAGATCCATCCCAAAAAGTATTTTCCAGTAGTGTAAGACCGTACTGATACCCTTGAGCCTGTACCGATACACTTAAGCTTCTCTTGCCTAACCGTACCGATACTCGAACACTCGTACCGATCCCAAGTAAAAGAATTTGCCTAGCCGTACTGATATTGTCCTTCGCGTATCGGTACGCATGGGCTTGTAATGTTATTTTTATCTAGTTTATCATACATTCAACCATACCAAAACATCCTAACATGCTCCAAACATACATCCAGCATACTCAGGGTTCAAACCACATCAAAGCATCACAGATTCAGTGACGTTTCATGACATTTTGCTTCAAATGTAAATTTATAGGCATACACCCTATAAAACCATTAAAGCAATACATAAAACTCCAAACCATCACCATAACCAAACTATAAAGGCCATTTACAAATCAAGAGCAACTAAACAAACTTCCTCAAACAGGGAGTTCAACAAAACATCTCCCAATAAACACGAAAACTCTCATTGCCCTTATTACTTATAGTCTATTTCAAACATACTTTGGTTTCCAAGTCTTGTACCGATCCCTTGCTTCTCGCTGCCTTTCAAGCTTTTAATTCTCTACATTGATGGACAAAGAAAGCGTAAGCACACAACGCTTAGTGAGGAATGCTCAAAAACAAAACACCATTAATACACTTAAAACCATTTCTCAACATACATTGAAATCTCATTTCAGTCATTCTTTAAACATCATTTAAACATTACCATTGAAACATCATGCCTTAAAAAAACCATGCACTTTTCATCTTAAAAACAACATATCAAACCATATGCAACATGTTTCATTTTCAATCAGCAAATTCCAATGCTAGACCTCAATTTAAGCATTCCTATGCATAACAACCATATGCAAATCTTAAATAGTAAACGTACAACATGTATCATTAACCAACAACAAGTTCTATTGCTAAACCTCAATTTAAGCCTTCCCATGCATAACCACCATATGCAAAGCTTAAAGAGTAACTGTGGATAAATCACATTATACAACATAAACTTTCCAATGATACATCAACAATTATATTGGCTTACAAGTGATCATTAAACAAGTCCATTAACAAAATAGTTCATTAGATACACGGATTCAACTAGTGTTCAACCAACACTTCAAGCCATCTCAGATGGAATAGCGTTACATAATAATTGCGGTACATTACCAACTGAGTACACCTTTTAACCTACAGGGACACCAACCCCAATCATCGGTTAGACGCTTAATCCACTAACAGGAGTCTACAATACTGTTTAACCTCTCTACCGTTAGGGTACTCGGACGAAGTTTTTGGTACACAGATCTTAACCCCTCAACATCCAAGGCGACTTATTATAGTGCACTCAATCTTATGGTTGGCCAACTATATCTGATAACAATTTTAAAACCACATCACTTACCATGTGCATCATTCAGCATCTCATGCTTAAAAATAGTATCTCATATACTTAAAATCATGCTTAAATAGTAGGTTTAATGTAAATCAAAATAAGTGCAAAAAAACCATTTCACACAAGCATGACCGAGAGAGAAAAACCACATTTACTTACTTTCGAGTTTAAACTAGCGTATCAAGCTAAGTTTAAACTCCCGTAAACCACCTTTAAAACATTCCATAGCTGGAATCCACATTCTCACTCACCGATACGCAAAACCACAATTCACCGATGCATAAATAAGCATCTGAAACCTTTAAAGCTTCGCCGATCACTCCCAGATCCATCTCCCCTATTTTAGCCACATTACAACAGAGGATTAATGCATCTCAATGCATTCAAAACACTGCAACAACAAAATCCACATTGACTTCTCCCCTATTTTAGCCATATTACAACAGAGGATTAATGCATCTCAATGCATTCAAAACACTGCAACAACAAATCCACACTGACTTCCACCATCCTCTCAAAATTACCCAACCACAACAACCGAAAACATCATCTAATCCTTTCCACTCACAATCCAGCCACAATCTAACAATCTAACATCACATTTATCATTAATTAACACCTAAAAACATAACCAAAGCAACCTTAGACCTCCAGAAACCACACAACCACCACAAAAACACAATTCTAACAGCCTAAACAATTAGAGATTCAAGAGTTTCGTGATTCCATTGATAAAATTGACTTATCAACATCATAATTCAACCAAATCATGATCAAGATCAATTAAAAACCCAGCAACATAGATTCATTTCGAATTCTTATCAATTTCCTCCAAAAAAACCCCATTAAACCAATTTAACATTAGAAAATAAAAAAATCAAATTATAAAACATAGATCAAGGATCAAATACTTGGGAATATCAACAAAGGACCATTCAATAGAGGCGAAAAATGAACCTTACCTCTATTGTGTGATTTCTCCCTCAATTGTTTGATTTAAGCTAAGAAAACACAAGATTACAATAAGGTTTTGTAAAACAAAGATGGAAAATCATTTTCAAATCAATAATCTAAGAAATCAAGCCTCTCACCTCTGGAATTTGATGAAAACTTGAGTGTTTGGCTGAAGAGAGGTGGAGAGAAAAGTTACGTAAAAAGTTTTGTGAAAATATAACCAAATTTAGATATTTTAATTTCTCTTAATTAACCTTTAAAATACATTTTTAAAATGTATAATTGATGAGAGAAATCACCACCCAAAACTTCATAAAATAGCTCCCTAAAGATTCTAAGAATTTGGCCTTTTCCAATTTAGTCACCACAAAAAACCAGTATTCAAAAATTGCATTTTGGTCACTAACAAAAATGTCAAACCTCCAAACCTTATTTCCAAAAATTGATTTCACCAATATTAATCATATATTAAAAGATGATTTTTAACCATTTTCCCATATTTTTATCTTACCAAAAAATATACAGTCCCAAATTTAACTCGAATCTCTAACCCGGTCCTCCAGACCGTCTAACAAGCCTCAAAATCGCTAGGCCCAAAATTGGGGCGTTACAACTCTCCCCCACTTAATAAATTTTGTCCTCGAAATTTACCTAGAGGAAACAAAAGCAGAAACCACTCCAACATCTCTGGCTTACATTCACATGTGGCTTCTTAACAATATGGTATCTCCACAACACCCTAACTAGCCCAACCATCTTACCACGCCGAGCCCTCCCGTTGGTATCAATGATCTCCACTGGACCCTTATCATAAGATAAATCCAATCTCAACACAATGCCTTCCACCGGTACAACATGCGAGTAATCCAACCGATACCTCTGTATCTTTGTCACATTAAACGCATCATGGAACCCTTCCAACATAGGAGATAACCTCAACAATAAGAAACATGACCCACACACTTAACAAACTCATATGGTCCACAAAACCTCAGCTAAGCTTTCTTTTTTCCGCCCAAAATGCATCACCTTCTTCCAAGGCGACACCAACATGATCACCCAATCATCAACAACACACTCTAAAACACTACGCCTCAAATTCGAGTAGGATTTTTGACGATCCGAAGCTGCTCTCAAGTGCTCACAAACAAACTTCACCTCTTCACTGGTACCTTTCAACATATCAAACATGGGAACGTACTTTCCCTAATTTTAGCCCAACACACGGGCATACGACACCTCCAACCACACAACGCCTCGTACGGTGCCAGCTACATACTTGCCTGATAACCGCCATTAAAGTAAAATCTACCAAAGGCATAAACTTTTCACACTTTCCCTGAAACTCAATGATACGCAACCCAACATACCTTTCAAAACCTTAATTCCATGCTCTAACCTGCCATCGAACTGGGAAAAATATAAAGTACATACACTCAAGCTCAAGAAACACCCTCAAAACCTTACCGTAACTCACGGATCTCCGTCCAAAACTATGGACTCAGGCACACAGTGCAATCGCACTAACCTGGCAATATACAAATCTGCCACTTATCCCAAAACATACATCACAAGCATAGCCACAAAGGTGCACACACTTCGTAATTCAATCAACAACCACCCACGAGGAATTTTTTTCGATCAGTATCAAAAGCAACTAAAACACATAATTCATGGTGATTCTTTCCCACATCCAATCCAGTATCCTCAACAGTTGCAACAACCCAAAAAGAAACTGAGACTTAGCTTTCACCCGCTGTCAAACCATGTATCGATCAACAACATCAACCATATCTTCCTTTAAACCAACCCCCCAAGAACTGGCATGCTCCTCCATCAAATCCATACACCTTAACTCAACATCAAGAGACACCACCCTCCGATCTTTAAAGCATAACACTCTACCACCATTAACATGAAAATCCATCGAATTTCCTTCCCCCAATAACCTAAACATGTGGTACTAATGCATCATCACACAGTTACTTTCCCCTAATCAACTGTGACCAAGATGACTTCACTTGCAACTTGGCCATCAAGCCTCCATCACACATCATACCCAACTGCGTAAACAACATCCTCAACTCCACCGCAACCCTCGTAAATAAAGCATCGGCTAAAACCTTAGCTCGGACGATATTCAACCATTAAACTATAATTCTTAAACAACTCCAACCATCAAAGTTGTAAAAACTCAAATCATCATTTACTTTTTTCTAACCACACATGATCTGTGTACACGACACACTTCTCATCATAGAATTGGTGTCTCTAAAACATTTAAACAACCACCATCGCGGTAAGCTTCACATCATGCATAGGACAAAAGGGCTCGTGCACCTTTAACTATCTAGATGCACAAGTCATAACTTCACATGCAATGCCACAACTTCAACAAACCTCGATGCTAAGAATTGGATCTAGCAAACCCACAAACTGCCCATTTCTAACTTTGGTCGCTCAAAAACTAGCGTAATCCAAACACCCAAGAACTATATCACTAAAACCACCTTCATACGCTACCTTACTTATACCCTCACTCCATTGATTTCCAATCAGTCATCCGTAAGTGTGAACATATGCATGCATGATAACTTATATGCCCTCAAAGATGTCTATGTGTATGTATGCAAAACCTCTAATGTTATGCTTAACTGTATGCGTGTACTAACATATTTACATATACATATAAGTGTTTTTGCACTGTGCATGTTTATCGGTTCACACTTACTGATAACAATATCAGAACCAGAATTCTTAGCAACATACCAAAACTCGTACTCCCCAAACAAAGATCAACATTCACTTCTCCCCAAAAATCCACCAAACCAACCATACTTATCGACCAAAACCATTCTCGATGCTTGTGTACACAGAAAGACCATCAATAAGCACAACAACCAACTGACCTAAAAACTCATGAACTACTCAACTCATCGTATCTATGAATGTAACCTATGCATCGGTCAACCCAAATGACATAACCCAAAAATGCATACTATCGCAACCCTTACAGAAGGCAAATCTAAACATAAACACATCCTTTATCTTCAACAGATAACACCCAGACCTCAAACCAATCATACAACCCACCAAAGCATCCCTAAACTGATCAACAGAACATCAACTTGTTCAGCTACCGAAAACCTATACACATCCGTATTGTGCCCTCCTCTTTCTCCATAACAACACCAGCAAAACCCCTGGCAAAACACTAAACCTAATAAAGCCTTGATTGAGCAACTCCTGAAGAGCAGTAAACACTAGATCAGTGTTTTCATACAACTCAATGCCAAACTCAACCTCTCAATCCAATGGCAAACAGACCATTCCCTTAAAAACACCAGAAACTCTCATACCATATACATATCCAGCACACGTACTTTCTTTAACCCCAGATTCATAACATAGGCTAGGAATACCTTGCAACCAAGGATTCATCAAGCAACTCGCCTTCAGTGCCTAAACAACATTAGACAAGAATTTAACATTCTTTCCTATGATTACCAACCCTCAATCATCAGCAAGTTTCGAGGCAACTGCTAGAATCCAAAACCAACCACAACTCTCTGTTCTGGACACTAATCCATACCCAGAATTACATAAAAAACTATAGAGCAGCAACTCCAGCAAATCAACTGCAACCTCGGGATTTAAACCACCAAAGGGCATTTTTAAACATCCTTCCCGCAACAACCGTCTCACTGAAAGAACCAGCCCCCTGCATTCGCTCAACTAACACCTATGAGACGATCATTCAAACCACAATTCTTACAACCATAAACAAAAACAAGCACAGGGGTTCACACTCTATATATCAAATTTAGATAATCCTGCCTTATGAGATCACATGATCCACATACCCAACTTGCATTAAATATTGTTCTAGTCTGGATACTCTGACCCCGCAGTCCTCAGCCAGCACTGTCATCACCTCGTCTCAACTTAGGGTGATATCTTTTATCACACCTCCTTTTAAATTGAACTTACCGGAACTAGAATCTATAATTCTCTTGCTAGAGCTAGAACCTCCCACACTGAACCAATAAACCTAGGTTATGCTCGATGTACTTTGCCTGTGTACCAACACGTCGATAATGGTGTAACTGAAAGCCAACATGCACCCTTTAACACTCTGCTTCAACTCATAACAGAATCGCTCATAGCGATACATCTCTACCGATACCCATTCAGAAGTATACCGGCTCAACTGAACAATCAGTACCATAAACTCGGCGACATACACATAGCCTTGAACCCAAGCCATAAACTCTCGTTCCTTTTTATCCAAGTGCCAAAACCCCAGACACTTTTTTCTTAAAAACAGCATGGAAAAGACTCCCAATCCACCCCATAGGGTTCCACACCTGCAGATACAATTGTCCACCAACTAAGAACATCACCTTGCAATAGGGATTCAACACATCCCAACTTACGGGTACCAATACACCCCATTCGATCCAAACCCGGATAAAATTGTCCATCCCAATCTCAGATGCTTCGGGTGACACCCCACGATACTCAACTCCTCCCAAACTGCAGAGATATTCCAACGGTAACCTCGTTTGCCCAACTGCCAGTGAAAACACACGCACTCCAGCAACAATAACTTAAAAGCTCAAAACATTGCCTATAGCAAGGCATCATATCACCCAACACTGGCTCAACCAGCACAGGTGGTACATACTTCAGGGTGACAAAACCCCCAGGAGACACAACACTCTCCTCACTTACTATCCAAAGGCAACAACATCACGCTAGTTCTCATTTCTTATTTCGGTCGTAACATAACACATTTTCTAAGGCATGGTAATCGTTTTAAAACAAAATTAATCAGGCCAGCTTCAAGCAAGAATCCAAGACTTTTATTTCAAAATCATAACATTTCAGATAATAATAATAAGGTAGTGGGTTTCCCAAATTTTCCTCCAACATGGCATAAAGCAATCAACGTGTATTTTACAATCACCGTGCATAGCAAACAACAGAGTTCAACTCACAACAACATCACATCAATCCTACCAACTCCCAATTATCACAAACCTGGCTCTAATACCACCAAATGTAAGCCCCTTGACCCGGTATAGATGGAAGGCCGAACCGAGCAAGCTGCATTAGGTTTAACAAAGTAAACAAGGAAGATGAAACCTAATACGCGTCTATTTTTTATTTTATCTTGTCTAGATGCATTATTACTTTCCTACATGTAGATACTGTTACAGGTTTGAACTCAACTCAATCAAGCATTGAAATGATATCCAATTGGACACAAACACAATTTAGGGACTAATTTGCAATTTCGGCAAAATACAAAGACTTTTCAAATTTTAAGTTACCAACCTTTAATTAAATATATTTCATGCTTACATGTCAAAAACTAGACCAAAAAGATAATCCAACCTCATTCAATTGCATCACCAAGATTCAGGGACTAAAACGTAAAAAAATAGAACCTTCTTTCCATGACATAAACAGCTTTAATGGCCACCGATATCGATACGCAACTAACCGTATCGAAACAGCCTAACAACACTGTTTCAATACGTTGCAAGCTGTACCAGTACGCCACGTCGAGTTTAAACATAATTTTAAATTTATCAAATGTCGTACCGATACGGGATATAGGTGTTTTGGTACACGAGATCCATCCCAAAAAGCATTTCTAGTAGTGTAAGACCGTACTGATACCCTTGAGCCCGTACCGATACACTTAAGCTTCTCTTGCCTAACCGTACCGATACTAAAACACCTGTACCGATCCCAAGTAAAAGAATTCGCCTAGCCATACTAATACGGTCCCCCGCGTATGGTACGCCTAGGCTTGTAATGTTATTTTTAGCTGGTTTATCATACATTCAACCATACCAAAGCATCCTAATATGCTCCTAACATACATCCAGCATTGTCAGGGTTCAAACCACATCAAAGCATCACAGATTCAACGACGTTTCATGACATTTTGATTTAAATGTAAATTTATAGGCATACACCCTATAAAACCATTAAAGCAATACATAAAACTCCAAACCATCACCATAACCAAACTATAAAGGCCATTTACAAATCAAGAGCAACTTGCTCAAACTTGCTCAAACAGGGAGTTCAACAAAAACATCTCCCAAATAAACACAGAAACTCTCATTGCCCTTATTATTTATAGTCTATTTCAAACGTACTTTGGTTACCAAGTCTTGTACTGATCCCTTGCTTCTCGCTGCTTTTCAAGCTTTTAATTCTCTGCATTGATGGACAAAAAGAGCGTAAGCACACAACGCTTAGTGAGGAATGCTCAAAAACAAAACACCATCAATGCACTTAAAACCATTTCTCAACATACATTGAAATCTCATTTCAATCATTCTTTAAACATCATTTAAACATTACCATTGAAACATCATGCCTTAAAAAACATGCACTTTTAATCTTAAAAATAACATATGAAACTATGTGCAACATGTTTCATTTTCAATCAGCAAATTCCATTGCAAGACCTCAATTTAAGCTTTCCCATGCATAGCAACCACAAATCTTAAAGAGTAAACGTACAACATGTATCATTAACCAACATCAAGTTCTATTGCTAAACCTCAATTTAAGCCTTCCCATGCATAACCACCATATGCAAAGCTTAATGAGTAACCATGGATAAATCACATTATACAACATAAACTTTCCAATGATACATCAACAATTATATTGGCTTACAAGTGATCATTAAACAAGTCCATTAACAAAAGAGTTCATCGGATACACGGATTCAACAAGTGTTGAACCAACACTTCAAGCCATCTCAGCCAGAATAGCGATACATTAATAATCACGGTACATTACCAACCGAGTACACCTTTTAACCCACAGGGACACCAACTGCAATCATCGGTTAGACGCTTAATTCACTAACGGAAGTCTACGGTACTGTTTAATCCCTCTACCATTAGGGTACTCGGAAGGAGTTTTTGGTACACGGATCTAAACCCCTCAACATCCAAGGCGACTTATTATAGTTCACTCAATCTTATAGCCGACCAACTATATCTGATAACAATTTTAAAACCACATCACTTGCTAATATAATTAACCATTACCATTTACCTCACTGTTTTCAACAAGCATTAACCAAACCAATTTTCCAAAGCAACTACCATGCTTTAAACACAAGTATAAACCATATACTTACAACGATCACTTACCATGTGCATCCTTCAGCATCTAATGTTCAAAAACAGTATCTCATATACTTAAAATCATGCTTAAACAATAGGTTTAATGTAAATCAAAATAAGTGTATAAAAACGATTTCACACAAGCACGATCGAGAGAGAAAAATCACATTTACTTACTTTTAAGTTTAAAGCAGCGTATCAAGCTAAGTTTAAACTCCCATAAACCACCTTTAAAACATTCCATAGCTGGAATCCACGTTCTCACTCACTGATACACGAAACCTCGATTCGCCGACACAAAAACAAGCATCCGAAGCCTCCAAAGCTTCACCGACCACTCTCGGATCCATCTCCACTGTTTTAGCCTCATTACAACATAGGATTAATGCATCTTAATGCATTCAAAACACTGTAACAACAAGTCCACACTGACTTCCACCATCCTCTCACAATTACCCAACCATAACAACTGAAAAATCGTCTAATCATTTCCACATACAACCCTGCCACAATCAAACAATCTAACATCACATTTATCGTCAATTAACCCCAAAAAATAGAACCAAAGCAACCTTACACCTCCAGCAACCACACAACTACCACTACACCACAAAAACACAATTTTAACAACCTAAACTATTAGAGATTCAAGAGTTTTGGGATTCCATTGATAAAATCGACTTATCAACGTCATAATTCAACCAAATCAAGATCAATTAAAAACCCAGCAAAATAGATTCATTTCGAATTCTTATCAATTTCCTCTAAAAAACCCCCCATTAAACAAATTTAACATTAGAAAATCACAAAATCAGATTATAAAACATAGATCAAGGATCAAATACTTGAGAATATCAATAAAGAACCATCCAATAGAGGAGAGAAATGAACCTTTCCTCTATTGTGTGATTTCTCCCTCAATTGTTTGATTTAAGCTAAGAAAACACAAGATTATAATAAGGTTTTGTAAATCAAAGATGGAAAATCATTTTCAAATCAAGAATCTAAGAAATCAAGCCTCTCACCTCTGGAATTTGATGAAAACTTGAGTGTTTGGCTGAAGAGAGGCAGGGAGAAAAGTTACTTAAAATGTTTTGTGAAAATATAACCAACTTTAGATATTTTAATTCCTCTTAATTAACCTTTAAAACACATATTTAAAATGTCTAATTGATGAGAGAAATCACCAGCCAAAACTTGGTAAAATAGCTCCCTAAATATTCTAAGAATTTGACCCTTTCCAATTTAGTCACCACTAAAAACCAGTTTTCAAAAATTGCATTTTGGTCACTAACCAAAATGTCACACCTCCAAACCTTATTTCCCAAAATTGGTTTCACCAATATTAATCATATATCAAAAGATTATTTTTAACCTTTTTTTTTCATATTTTTATCTTACCAAAAAATATACAATCCTGAATCTGACTCGAATCTCTAACTCGATCCACCGAACCATCTAACAAACCTCAAAACCACTAGGCCCAAAACCAGAGTGTTACTGTAATACCCCAATAGTTGTTTAGTGACCAAATATTGAAGAATTGAAGGTTGGTGGTTTTAGTTCAGTGACTAAAACATAAGATTTTAAAGTTTAGTGGCTAAAGTGAAAAGTTGAGAAACGTTCAAGGACCAACATGGTAATTTTCCCAATATTTTTTTATTCTATAGATAAATAGATCACATAAGGGTGTTGATCGAATATAAAAATTATGGTTTGATCTGATGTTTCTATTATTGGAAAATTATAGTTGAAGTTTAAAATGAAATTCGGGTAATCGTATGAGCTCAAAATATTGTAAAATTGTGAAGGGAGTCTTAAGAAGACCCGAGGAATATGAAATTATGGTTTTGAATCAATTTTAATCAATTTAGATTCGATTCTATTTAGTATTTTATATAGGTGATGGAATGGCATTTTTGTAGATATGTTATTTCATTAATGGCAATTTAATCATTTCACCTATACTTAATGGCAATTTAGTCATTTTTGTAGATATGTTATTTCATTAATGGCAATTTTTTAGATGATAAGGATGAGGTGTTGTCGTGCAATTGGTTATAATTCAAGGGTAAAATAGTTATTTGTCTATTTTATAGATTTTTTATTATTAATTAGCCAAATTTAAAGACATTTGGCATCAAAATAAAGAAAGAAAATTTGGGAAAAAATTGTTCATCTTTCTCTCCAAGTGCCGTGAGCTTCAACCCTAGGTAAGAGAAAATTTTGATTCAATTTTTAGCTTGATTGGATTGGTTTTTTGTTTGAGACATGAAATAAGAAATTAATCTGTTCGAAATTCTCTTTCTTTTGGTACTATTTTTACTCGGTTTTCATGCCTCTAAGTTGAAATTGGAAGATAGGGTGAATGAAGGACATATTGAAATATTGTGTTTTATGATTCAATCAAGTTGGAAATGGTGTTGTAGTGTTATTTTTATGCTTATAGTGATGAAAATATTAAGATTTAAAACGTGGAGATTTTTTGGTGAAGTTGGAAAATTAGGGGAAATAATGTCAAAAGTTATTTTGATGATGGAAATGACTTGAAATGATGTTTTTCATATTTGGTTGAAGTTGGAATGTTGAAAACTTGACTGATGGATCATTATGTCAATTATAGAAAATTAAGGGTTGAAATGTAGGAATTTATTTTAATGTTGGTTATGAAGAATTATACATTCTACATGCTTTAAAGTGTTGTTTGACGCAAAAATCCCATGTTGGAATGTTAAGGACCAATTCAACAATTACCTAAACTATTGGGTAAATTTTGTGAAATGTTTATTTTAAATATTTAGGTTGATTGTTATCACCTAAGCTTTATTTTAATAGTTGCATTGTTGAACATGGGATTGAATTGTGAAAATTCTAAAGTGGGGTGATTGAGTATAAGTGAAAGGAATGAGAATTTCTAGGAAGTTATGAAGTGGAGGGTAGATTGAATTGAAGAAAGTATTGATATGTTATTAGTACATTAAAGGAATCTTTTTATGAATTTTTCTCATATTAATATACTTAGTGGATTGATAATCTAACATATACATTTAATTGTATGTGTTATTGATGGATGATTATAAGCAGCTGAACAAGTTCGAGATCGAAACAAGTCGAGAGATAAAGAGAAAGTTCCAGAGTAAACACATTTTGGTACAAGTAATTAGTGAGGCATATAAGGTGAGTGCATTCATATGTTTCGAAATGTATTTTAGTAGATTTTTAAGAATTCTATTTACTTGATTTTATTGAAATAATAACATGGTTTTTGTATAAGTTTCTTGGGATTGGCAGGATACTATCACAATTTTGTAAAAGGTTTCTCGATGAGCTCCACCAATCACGAAACTACTAAGGATGGATGTACCTTTTGTCTGGATTGATAAATTTCAAGAGAGCTTTGATTAGTTGAAGCGGATTTTAACTGAAGCTCCAGTGCTTGTACAACCAGAATCGGGAGAAGATTTCACATTGTATAGTGACGTGTCCCATAATGGGTTGGGATGTGTACTAATGCAAGAAGGAAGGGTAATAGCATATGCCTCCAGACAATTAAAAACGTATGAGAGAAATTATCCGATTCATGTTTTGGAGTTGGATGCAGTTGTTTTTGCGTTGAAGATTTGGCGTTATTATTTTATGGTGAGCGGTGCTATATTTTCATAGATCATAAAAGTTTGAAGTATTTGATGACATAGAAAGAATTAAATTTGAGACAGGGAAGATGGTTGGAACTAATTAAAGATTATGATCTTGTGATTAATTATCACCCTAGAAAAGCAAACATTGTGGCTGATGCATTGAGTCGAAAGACGTTTGTTGCCTTAAGGACATTGAATGTTCAGATAGCTTTGAGAAATGATGGTACTTTGATTGCAAATTTACAGCTCAAACCTACCTTGTTAGATCGTATTAAAGAGTCCCAGAATAAATATGAAAAGTGTTCAACTATATTGAAGCAAGTTAAAAGTGGTGAGACTAAAGACTATGAACTTAAGAAT
Source organism: Hibiscus mutabilis (assembly GCA_019671005.1). Classification (NCBI taxonomy): domain Eukaryota; kingdom Viridiplantae; phylum Streptophyta; class Magnoliopsida; order Malvales; family Malvaceae; genus Hibiscus; species Hibiscus mutabilis. Next base: position 25,595,240 of record CM033732.1, read on the forward strand.
GATGGATGTCTTTATTATCAGAATAGATTATATGTTCCTGATGATGAAGAGTTAAAAAGGTAACTTCTACATGAAGCTCATTATAGTCCTTTGACGATGCATCCAGGAGGCAATAAAATGTATCAAGATTTAAAGAGTAGATATTGGTAGCCAGGCATGAAAAAGAATAGTGACCGAATTTGTATCTAAATGTTTGACTTATCAACAAGTGAAAGCGAAACATCAAGTGCCATCAGGTTTGCTACAACAGATTTCTATTCCCAGTGGAAATGGGAGAATGTCACGATGGATTTTGTGATGGGCTTACCAAAGACTCCGAGCAAAAAGGATGCTAGTTGGGTGGTACTGAATAGATTGACAAAGTCTGCTCATTTTATTCCAGTCCGGACCGATTATACAATGGATAAGTATGTTGAGCTGTACCTTAAAGAAATTGTACGATTACATGGTGTACCTCTGTCTATTGTGTCAAATAGAGATCCGAGCTTTACCTCGTGATTTTGGAGATCTTTACATGAGGCATTGGGGACTCAACTAAATTTCAGTACTACTTTTCACCCTCAAATAGATGGTTAGTCTGAAAGGATAATTCAAATTCTTGAAGTTATGCTCAGAGCTTGTATAATTGAATTCGAAGGCTCATGGGAAAAATATTTGCCACTAGCTGAGTTTGCCTATAATAACAAGTATCAAGCAAGTATAAAGATGGCTCCTTAAGAAGCCTTATACGGTAGGCAATGCAGAACACCATTAAATTAGTTCGAGCTTAAGGACCGCAGTTTGATTGGACCTAATTTGATGCGAGATATGGAAGATAAGGTCAAACTAGTACAGGACAACCTCAAGAAAGCATCGAACCGACAGAAATCTTATGCAGATCTAAAGGGAAAAGATATAGAGTTTGAGGTTCTTGAAAAAGTGTTCCTCAAAGTTTCACCCTGGAAAAAGGTGTTACGCTTCGGACATAAAGGAAAGTTAAGTCCGAGGTTTATTGGTCCTTAAGAGATTTTAAAGAAAGTTGTCCCAGTGGCGTATCAATTAGCATTACCTCTGAATTTAAGCAAGATTCATAATGTGTTTCATGCTTCGATGCTTAGAAGATATCGATCAGGTCCTACTCATGTGATATTACCGGTAGAGATCAAAATTCAACCAGATTTAACTTATGAAGAGGAACCAGTGACGATTCTTGTTCATGGAGTTAAAGAGTTGAGAAATAAGACTATTCCATTAGTAAAAGTTCTTTGGCGGAATCATAAAGTGGAAGAAGCCACTTGGGAAACGAAGGAATCAATTGAAGAGCAATACCGGCATCTTTTTAAAACAGGTACATTTTAAAATTCGAGGACGAATTTGCTGAAGGGGGAGAATTGTAATACCCCAATAGTTGTTTAGTGACCAAATAGTGATGAATTGAAAGTTGGTGGTTTTAGTTTAGTGACTAAAATGTAAAATTTTAAAGTTTAGTGGCTAAAGTGAAAAGTTGAGAAAAGTTCAAGGACCAACATGGTAATTTTCCCAATAGTTTTTTATTTTATAGATAAATAGATCACCTAAGGGTGTGGATTGAATATAAAAATTATGGTTTGATCTGATGTTTATATTATTGGAAAATTACAGTTGAAGTTTAAAATGAAATTTGGGTAATCGTATGAGCTCGGAATGTTGTAAAATTTTGAAGGGAGTCTTAAGAAGACCCGAGGAATATGAAATTATGGTTTTGAATCGTTTTTAATCAATTTAGATTCGATTCTATTTCATATTTTATGTAGGTGATGGAATGGCAATTTTATAGATATGTTATTTCATTAATGGCAATTTAGTCATTTCACCTATACTTTTTAATATAAATTGATTATGGAAGATGATAAGGATGAGGTGTTGGCTTGCAATTGGTTATAATTCAAAGGTAAAATAGTCATTTGATTATTTTAGAGATTTTTTATTATTAATTAGCCAAATTTTAAGACATTTGGCATCAAAATAAAGAAAAAAAAATTGGGAAAAAATTGTTCATCTTTCTCTCCAAGTGCCGTGAGCGTCAACTCTAGGTAAGAGAAAATTTTGATTTAATTTTTAGCTTGATTGGATTGGTTTTCGGTTTGATACATGAAATAAGAAATTAATCTCTATGGTTTTCTCTTTCCTTTGGTACTATTTTTATGTGGTTTTCATGTCTCTAAGTTGAAATTGGAAGATAGCGCGAATGAAGGACATATTGAAATCTTGTGTTTTATGATTCAATCAAGTTGGAAATGGAGTTGTAGTGTTATTTTTATGCTTATAGTGATGAAAATATTAAGATTTAAAACGTGGAGAATTTTTTGTGAAGTTGGAAAATTAGGGGAAATTATGTCAAAAATTTATTTTGATGAGGGAAATGACTTGAAATGATGTTTTTCATATTTGGTAGAAGTTGGAATGTTGAAAACTTGAGTGATGGATCACTATGTCAATTATGGAAAATTAAGGGTTGAAGTGTAGGAATTTATTTTAATGTTGGTTATGAAGAATTATGCATTCTACATGCTTTAAAGTGTTGTTTGAAGCAAAAATCCCATGTTGGAATGTTAAGGATCAATTTGGCAATTACCTAAACTATTGGGAAAATTTTGTGAAATGTTAATTTAAAGTATTTAGGTTGATTGTTATCACCTAAACTTTATTTTAATGGTTGCATTGTTGAACATGGGATTGAATTGTGAAAATTCGAAAGTGGGGTGATTGAGTATAAGTGAAATGAATGAGAATTTCTAGGAAGTTATGAAGAGGAGGGGTAGATTGAATTGAAGAAAGTATTGATATGTTATTAGTACATTAAAGGATTTTTTTATGAATTTTTCTCCTATTAATGTACTTAGTGGATTGATAATTTAACATATACATTTAATTGTATGTGTTATGGATGGATGATTATAAGCAGCTGAACAAGTTTGAGATTGAAATAAGTCGAGAGATAAAGAGAAAGTTCTAGAGTAAACACATTTTGGTACAAGTAACTAGTGAGGCATATAAGGTGAGTGCATTCATATGTTTCGAAATGTATTTTAGTAGATTTTTAAGAATCCTATTTACTTGATTTTATTGAAATAATAACATGGTTTTTGTATAAGTTATATGATGTTTTACATGCAAAGGAAAAAGGTTAGTACATGATAGGGTATGAACTGCCCTATTATGTTTTATTATGGCAAGTTATTATTGAATAATGGTGAGATATGAATACAAAATGATAATTTAAAAGTTAATGATATGGATTTATTGCCCAAGTTTATGATAGAGAGTTACAGTATAGTGGCATGTCATTAGAGGACTAACAGTCTTGGACTATAGTGTAGCTATGCACCGATCTTCGGATCTATATGTTTACCGACACTTTATGTGTGTATATGTTTTCGGCACTTTATGTGTCTACAAGTTATCGTCACTTCGGTGACTAGTCTCAAGGAGTACCGACCTTGCATACTTCAGTTTCTCTTTATACAATTCTTGGGCTAATTATAAAGTTAAAGTATGTGAAATTCACCATTTCTTATGTATGATGGTTTTAAATTATAAGAAAGATTTGATGTGAACTTTCTTAACCATGTTTTTATTCATTTCATTATTTAATTTTATGATTACCTATAATGCCTCACTAAGTTATACTTAGCATGTGTGATTTGTTTGTACTCACATAGGTTGATACGATACAATGGTAAGCAGCAATAGCTCGGATTATATTACGGACGAGCACATACTACAGGCTATCATAGTATCATTTTGACATCCTATATGATGTTTTGATTCGTGGCATGTATAAAGTTAAACTCTTGTATTTTGTGTAAACCAAGCTCTAATATCTTTATGGTTGGTGATTTTTATAGTTGAAATATGATTTAGTAATGTTATTAGGTAATTTGTAATGATTTAGAAATAGTTTTGTAGACTTATAATCGAAATAGGTAAAAACAGTCTTGAAATTCTGCACTAGGTAGTAAGTTTGAAAAATCGCCATAAATTTCACTTATTGAATTAAATGGTTAATTTTACATGTATGAACTGGAAATTGAGTCTAGTTTGTTTTAAAATAAACGGTGACTGATTTTGAGGTATGTACTAAAATTTATGAATATTTATTCGATGAAAGGTCAGAAAATAGGACAACAGAAATTTTGGAAATCTTATATTGTGACGAGACTTTGAGAATTTTTATAAATTTTTGTAGATTTTATTAATTTTTGTGGAATATACCGTTAGAATCATTTTTGAATCTAGTTTTTATCGGTGTAAAGAGAGTTGAATTCCGATTTCTAGACCGTCTTGTAGAAACAGAAATGTTGAAAATGGTACAGAATACTATTTTACAAGATTTAAAAATTTGAAATGTTTTTCAATAATGTTTTATAACATTACCGACTCGTGTTTGGAAACGAACACGGGAAGATGTGTTACAGTTACATTACAGCTTTTGTACATTCTAGTCCCTAAATCCCTGACTTTGCCAAAATGCCATTTTGGTCACTAAACTCGAATTCATTTTGATTCAAATGTAATTTCCAGCATTTAACTACATTTCTAACACATAAATTCCCTGATTTCCAGATTGTTACATGCTGGTCCTTACATTTTCTCACATTGCCGAATTGGTCACTAAATGCAGTCCAAGGATTTAAGCTTCCTAAGTTTGCAACTAAGCCTCCAATCATTGTTAATTCATCAAACTCATCATATACTAAAAAATCAGAACTGTTCCTTGTCAATTTCCAGCATGCCGAATTGGTTCTTACAACTTAACAAATTGCTAAAATGGCCACTAATCAAGATAACACCAATTTTAGCATTCCAACTTCAATTTCATGCTTAGCAAGACCTTATATAATCAATAACATTTTATTAAATACAAAACAACACCAGTCCCTAATCTTAATTGTAGCGATGTCTTGTTTCGCTAAAAAATGAGTTTTCGAAGTGTTTATGATTTTTCGGATATAAAATGTATTCCATGGGGTTTTAAAAAACCGCATTTTATTTTAAAATTGGAGTCGCCACCGGCCACTTAGGTAGGCCGGACACCATAAAACCAGAGATTTAAAAAAAAACTTTTGGGTTCGGGAGTCGGTTACGGATGGGGAAGGATTAGTACCCCCACACTGACCAAAATTGGTACTTTAATAATTACCGCTTTATTAATATTAAACTTTTCAGATTAGAGCGATGATTAATTTAAAATTCGATTATAATTGCGAATAAATTTTAAAGGCCCCGTTATCCGAGGGTAAACGCCCAACCACTATCACTACGCCTGATACTGGCCCCGTTTACGCTCGGATAAAAGGGCACCGCAATGACAATTTATATATTTCATTATGCAACCTTAGTGAACAAAATATTAAGCATGGCCAATAATTTTAATACAATAAATATTCCCATAATAAATTATTAACAGAACATAAATAAAATATTCATCTAAGACATACATGCATACAAATTATCCCTACACGTGACTAAAAATAAACCTAACGTGTCACAATTACAAGGCATGGAACAAAAAAACATATTACAAAAATGTATATATTACAATAAGACACATTGTAACATACGTAAAATATGGCATTATACATGACCCAGAAAATATACCAACACATAGTATAAAAGCAAAGAAAACATGCAATACATACTGAAATATAAAGCAAGTTGTGTTCGAGCCAACTCAAATATCAATTTAATATGTGTGATACGAATAACCGAACAAATGCATAAAGATACATAATCACAATAAACTTAACACACATATACATGTAAACATGAAAATACAAAGCATATACGAGGGATATATGATAAGGCAAAAGGCTACATCGACATACACGATTATAATAAACGAACATGAATATTTACATGGAATCAGGACTGAAATGAAAAGAAATAAACATAAGGAACAGAAATTAAATGACAATAATATGCGATTTAGGGACAAAAATGCAAGCAGGACCGAACTTGAAATGACTGAAACTATAATTGGACCAAGGGGCAGACTCGAAGTGAAAATTTCAAAAACGCGGTGGGACTAGTGAGGTAATTTTGCCATTTAAAAACTGATTCGATTTAATTTAGGGACTGGATTGAAAGATTTTTAAATAAGAGGGGGACTAGATTTGTAAATATCCCCTGCGGCGAGACAAAAACGAAAATATCAAAAACATAGGGGGACTTATTACGGAATTTCGCCATTTCACAAAATAAAAACACCTATAAAACCCATTTCTTAGGCCCAGACTCAAATTTTCATTCCATCCGTTTTATAATAAACGTTTCATTCTTTCATTTTCTCTCAAACAATCCCCTGAACCTGTGATGAACCCAGAAACTGGCGACTTTCCGCCGTCCCTTCCGCAGCTGGCACCAGCGAACCAAAGAAACACCCAAAACCAACCTCTTTTCAAATCGAACCCAAATCTGAACTTAGATTTACACTAGGACTCACCCTTTTGCCTAGATCTAAGCAAATACGAAATGAAAAAAAGGTTTTTTTGTTTATGTTTAGCCGAAACGAAACCAAAAGGGGCCTCCTGCTCCCTTCAGTTCACCATGTTCGGCTTCGAAAAGCCGAAGAGGCTTGTCACTGGTGAGGGGAGATCCACAGACGACAAGAGTAATAACTCTAAACGCCTTTTTTTGTTATCACTATCACTACGTATCTTTTCCTTTATGCATGTAAAGAAGTAAGAAAAGAGAAGAGCGTTACCACTGAAAACTTGTTGCCTTTTTTTGTTATTTTTTTCTTTCCGATTACAACTGGACTCTTACAATTACTTGTTTCATACAAATATCACTGTCTCTTTTTGGTTTGGTAACAAATAGTGTAATATATTTTTAGATCTCGACTGACACTGACATAGTCTCTCTTTTTTTGTGTTGTTCTGATATGTCTGAACGCGGTGGTTGGAGACCGGCATGGTGGAAGCATGGTGGCGGTGTGGGGGAGTTGTCTTCGGCCTGTGGCATTCTCGGCTGTTGGATCAGATCCGATCTAACGGTCGGGATGGCTTGAAGGATGAACGGCCCAGATGAAACCTCGATCGGTGAAACGGCTCTAGATTGTGACACGTGGGGCTCAGCAGTCGAGGGGTTATAGCGCGTGGGATATCGAGGAGTCCGCGCGTGGACCGCACGCGCGCGTGGCATTCGAACCGTCCAGACATGTAGTTCACGCGGCTAGCTAGATATTTACCCTTCATTGATCGTGGCCGTTGGATCTACATCTCGATCCAACGGCTCCTAGTCATCTGTGCAAAGATAGAATAATTAGGGTTAATTGGGTTTTCGGGCTTAGGCCAACCGGGCCTTGTATTATTATATTTTTTTGTTTTTTGTAATAATATGGACTTGGACTGTTATCATAATATTTGGGTTTTGTGTTTTGGATTTTATTTTACATTAGTCCAATAATAATAATAATAATAATAATAATAATAATACGATAATAATAACATATACACATATATAATTTATGTACATATAACCATACATGCAAATTAACATATACCATATAACATTCGAACACACATATACATATTTTTGCTCACACACTTAATTAATGTAAGTATACAAACATTATACATACTACAAACATACGTAGTACATGCATATGCAAACCACATATATATCACACACACTCAAGCACACACATACATGCATCTTATACACAAAATAAGTATAACCAAATACACCCTAGTACATATATAAACTATTAAAACGTACGTGACATGTGACACACATACACCGCACATAGTATGTATAATACGCATGCGCTTACATATATTACACACATATTTTGTACACATTAATCACATATATAGTAATCATATAATATAACATGTATACGTGCAATAATAATACCTTGTTAATTATTATGCTAATATATTAACAATATTTACAAACCGGATAAAAATGAGTGATTACAGTTGCCCCTCTTTGCTTGTTCTTGTGAAACGAGAACAAAGCAAAGACCGAAATCACTTATTTTTATCCGACTTCCCTGCTCACGACTTCAGAATCACGTGTTCTTCTGGAACTCTTCATTTTTCCTCGGCCGAATCTTCAGGCTCGTAAGTTCTTCCTGTATAGAACTTCTTTACCTTTGGTTCTTTTTGAGATTCTGGAGTTAGGGTTCTTCCTCTATGGAACCTTTCATTAGGGTTTGAAAACGTAGGCTTCTCCTTTATATAACCTTTGTCTTCGATTTTTCTTTCCTCTTTTCTTTTTCTTCTTTTTCGTTTCTTCTGTTTCCTTCTTTCTCTGTTCTTTTTTCTTTTTTCTCATTTTCTTCTTTTTCTACATTTTCTTTTTATCTGTTCTTTTTCTTTTTTTCTACTTTTTCATTTTCTTTTTTCTTTTTTCTTCTTTTTCTGCTTTTCCTTTTTTCTCTGTTCTTTTTTTTACGAGGGTGCTACCATTTTTGGACCTACGTTACTAAGGCTGCCGCATCATGCCCGAAAGACTTATTGATGGCCCGAAGGACTTATCATTATGCTCGAAAGACTTACTGATGGCCTGAATGACTTAACATTGTGCCCGAGGATTTACCGATGACCCGAAGGATTTAACATCTGGGCCTTACGCCGCTATGGCTGCCGTTCTTTTAGGACTCAAGCTACTCATGCTGCCGCATCAGGCCCGAAGGACTTACTGATGGCCCGAAGGACTTATCACCATGCTCGAAAGACTTATTGGTGGCCCGAAGGACTTAACATCTTGCCCGAAAGACTTACCGCTGACCCGAAGGATTTAACATCTGGGCTTCACGCCGCTATGGCTACCGTTCTTTCGGGACTCACGCTACTCATGCTGCCGCATCATGCCTGAAGGACTTACTGATGGCCCGAAGGACTTATCACCACGCTCGAAAGACTTACTGATGGCCTGAAGGACTTAACATCGTGCCCGAAGAACTTACCGATGACCCGAAGGATTTAACATCTGGGTCTCACGCCGCTATGGCTACAGTTCTTTCGGGTCTCACGCTACTCATGCTGCCGCATCATGCCCGAAGGACTTATCACCACGCTCGAAAGACTTATTGGTGGCCCGAAGGGCTTAACATCGTGCCTGAAGGACTTACCGATGACCCGAAGGATTTAACATCTGGGTCTCACGCCGCTATGGCTGCCGCTCTTTCTTTTATTTGGTAAATTCTTCGATAATTCTTCAAATACCTGTCTAGGAACAAGCAAAATTGACAAGCCCTTATCTATATGATGCATGCAATGTCGTGCTTTCTTCTTCTTCTTCTTCTCTTTTCCTTGTTTCTTTTTCTTTTTCTTCTTCTTCTTTCTTTTTTCTTTTTTCTTTTTATTATTTATTTTTATTTATTTATTTATTATTTTTTTCTTTTTTTCCTTTTTTATCATTATTTTCTCTCACTCTCTTTTTCCTTTTTTCTTATTTCTTTTTCTTTTTAGATCCGTTTTAAAATCCTATGCCATGAAAGGTCATTCTTCGGATTTCTCATTTCCTTTTGCAGTATGCTCAGTTTTGATTTTCATTCCTGTCAAATTTTGTTCAATGAGTACCCGCTCTTGTTCTTTTGCACGAGCACCTGCCTTTCTTCTTCGGGGTCTCTGCCTGCTTCACCAACAAACTCTATATCATGCGTGTGCAGAGATTCTTACTACTCTTTCTGCTCTGCATTGCCCCACTAGATCATGAGCTCCGCTACCTTCCGATTCCTTTGACCCAACATTTTGATTATTTTTAGTTTCGTCATCGGGGTGAACAAAATATTTCTTAACCTCAACCTTCTTGTTGCCTTTGGACAGGGAACCATTTCTCGATCCTTGTGCTTTGATCCTTTGGAGACTTAATGTTTACCTTTTACCGTCCCCATACTTCGTAAGCTCATACTTGTCCTATTTTGTCTTTCATTTTCTTGGACCAAACAAGGCATCATGGCTGGAACCCGCTTCTGTCATCATCTTCATTCTATGCATTGTGAGGTCATTTCTGGTTAGGGGCTCCAATAGTATCCGCAACCTTGTATTCTGGATCTTACCCCTGAAGTAATACATGGAAATCTTTGTTGCTTTAACTTGTCAATTTGTTGATTGGTGTTCCACTGAAGGGTATCATTTAGATTAACATACAAGATATTGAAAACACAACATAAGAGCTCTGGATATCATGTGCAAGAGCGGCTTAGATTCAACCACTTGGTAATTCAAAGATGTGAAGTCTTCCCTGGTGACTCAGTTCATCTTCATGATTACCGCGTTGCTGCAGAGCACTACTCTTTCTCAATTCTCATTATCTGCTCCGCCCCCGAAAAGGGTGGGCTTGTTTGACCACTCGAGCGCAGAAATATTACTCTAGGAATAGAGTTCTGGGTGGTATGAGTCTTAATTTTTCCTATAATATCGTATATTTTCTCTTTTTTATTTTCTCTTCCTTTCTCCTTCTCCTTCTTTTTCTTTTTTTCTTCATTTTTTTCTTTTTCTTATTTTCTTCTTTTTCATATTTCTCTTCCTTTTTTGTTTTTTTTTTCGCTTTTATCATTATTTGATGAAATCAATTCGTCACAGTCCTTTGTCTTGAGGACAACGATGGAGCAAACAACACTGCCCCAAGTTACTCGGCATATTCACGATTTGAAAATATTACCATCACTCATGAAGCTAAGGTTTCTTGAATTGGATGATGTGTCTCCACCTTATCGCCTCAGCGGAGTGCCCCAAAATTCCCACACTCTTATCCGAACAAGCCTATTACCAGGTTTCAAACATAGGAGTGCTTTTTATTATTCTTTTCTCTTTTTTTCTTTTTTTCAATTCTCCCCTTTTTTAATTCTTATTTTTATTTCTTTACTACCTAGAAGATTATGCCTAGAGTTTCAATTTTAAGCAACTCTACATGGTTGACATTTAGAGCTTTTTCGTCCTTGAACATCATCGAAAGAGTAATAATCTCGCTTTGCTGACCAGAGTTCGGTGGGGAAGATCACACATCATCGTTGTCACGACATCTATCTAATGTCACATCTTGCAATTGATATCCAATGTCCTACAACTGCGAGAAAATATATATGTGCATTCAAAAACATTATATGTTAAGCGAAATGTGTTCTTCATTGGAATAAAAATCAACAAACATGCCCCATCACAAAAGATCTTTACAACATGGGGGCTACATGTAGTAAAGTTGATTCCTTGCATTACTTCAAGAAGGTCTTTTAATGTAAAGATATTTCTAGCTTCCTCAGCACCATATAGACTTGCCCCTCATCCTTAGTCTTCCACTGCTTAATCAGCTCTAGTGTCAGGGTTCCAGCATTGATCAGCTTCTTGATTTCCTCCAATAAAGGTCTACATTTTCTGGTGGGATGCCCCGATGCCCCCATATGGAATTCGCACGTGCTACTCGAGTCAAAACTATGGGCAGATGGATCAGGTGCAATCTTCATCGACCTAGGAGCAAGATAGTGACCCCTACCAAATGAGGCCAAATATATGAGATAGATGTTCAGAACACTTCCAAATTTGCGCTCATCCGAGGAATTTTCCTTGATGACCCCGATGTGTCAGACTGTCTTCTTCTTTTGCGGCCACGCGAACCCTGGAGATGACACCCATTTACCTCTCCGTCCTTATCTATCTTATCTTCGATTCAGTCCTTAGACTTAGACCCCAATTTTCCTTCTTTGATTGCATATTCTATCCTCTCTCCAATCGTCATAAAATCTTCGAATCTGTTTCTCGATTTCTCTAACATCACATCGAAGAAGGGAGAGGGAAGCGCTGCATGGAATAGGGGAGTCAACTCTTCTTCCGCTATAGGAGGCTAGACTTGGGTCGCCAAACATCGCCATCTTAGTGCATATTCCCTGAAGCTTTCACTTGGTCTCATTTTCTCATTCTGAAGAAACTGACGACAGGGTGCTAAATCTAAAGCATATTTGTATTGACCCAAGAAGGCATTAGCGAGGTCACCCCATGACCTAACTTGGTTTCTGTTCAAACGGTTATACCATACTGCTGTGGGTCCCGTCAGGCTATCATGGAAGTGGTGGATCAACAACTCTTCATTCTTCATGTATCCTTCTATTTTTCTACAGAACATGGTTAAGTGAATCTTCGGGCAGCTGGTTCCGTCATACTGCGCAAATCCGGGAACCTTGAAATTCAGAGGAATAACCAAATCAGGGACTAGGCAGAGTTCCCTCGTATTGAAAACATTTATCTTTTCATTCTTCTTAAGCTCTTTCTCAATTTTTTCTTCTAGTTGGTCAAGCCTTGACTTTTCGGTTCGTTCCATTTTCCAACTAATTCTGCCATCGAACCCCAAGCGTTAAATGATAAAGTGCCATCCGATGATAAAATTATTAAACAATGCAAAGGACGTGATGCAAATGCAATGCATGAATGCAATAAAGCATCGATTCCGCAAGTGATTTGTCCTTATAGGACATCTTTCATTCAGACCAAAAGGTTTCATTACATCCGATATTAGGGTTTTACAGATAGCGGTGAGCCCTGGCACCTAATGTCTTGACCTCATTCAACAGTCCTGTCAGCTTTCCTTCGCGGTCCAATGCTGGATCCATATTCTGGCTTATTGGTGCTGCTGCATCGGCTAAATCTGCTATCTGTTGAGCTACTTGTCGGGCTTGAGTCGTAACCATCTTCATGTCCCGGTCTTTCTCCCGTATTGTTTGCTCGGCCTTTTGTAGATGAACGGTCATTGCCCCAGTACGGATCTCACTGGTACGTAAAGAAGTCTCGAGCCTCGCTACCTGTTCTTTGAGTGCTGCGTTTTCAATTTGAAAGGCTTGTGATTCATTCCTTTCCTGCTGCAGACTTGATTTCAGGATATCTTCCATGGCCAGACTGCTTTCCAACTCACTTTGGAGAATGTCGCGTTGGCCCTCAGCTTCTGTGATAATGATCTGACTTTATTCTTACTATTTTTGCATTTCTGCTTCCAGAGTTCTGAACCGTTCCTCAACTGAATCATACCATTGACCCACTCTTCCGCGGTGTCACCCAGACCGAAACTCTTGAATTCAAAGTGCAGCTTCTGGTACTCGTCTTGCACATTCTTTAATTTCATGCTCAGATCGTGCCTCTCATGCTCGAGCTGGCCGTACTTGCGTGCAAGTTCATCTTCTGAGACGCTTTTATTATTGACTCCTAAATTTATCCCGCTTGAGTGACCCACTTCTGTGTTACCCGAACCTTGGGCTGGGTATTGACCCTCCTTCGACTTTGCCCCTAGGGCAACGACAGGCTCGCTGTAGAATCGGGGTTGTCCGTCTTCGAAACCCAAAAATCTCATTCTGATAAGATCTTGAACTCTGTCCTTCAGGGCCCTACAATTTTCAGTGTGATGACTCGAATCGCCTATGTGGTAGCCGCACCAGACACGACTGTTGTAATCCTTCGGATAAGGAGGTTTTCTTGGTACAGACTTCACTGGTATGATAAGGCTCCTTTCGACAAGCAACAGAAGTAACTCGGTGTATCTCATGGGTATAGGATAATGCCTTCTGATGTCATTAGATTCTCGAACTTCCCCTGGTTTTGCCTCTGTTCCCTTGGTATCTACCCCATATATGCTACTTGTCTGCTTCTTGAGATTGATCACAAATGGATTCGATTTGTCATATTTAACGGTGTTGTCTGTCTCGACATTCTCACCATTCTGTTCCACATTCTGATCCTCGATCGAATCTTTTCTGAGTTCGACATGCTGCTTGCCTTTCATCATGGCGTTCATCTGGTCCATCATCTCGGACATCTGCTTCTTTAGTTCTTGTATTTCATCTTGTTTGTCCCCAGAATTGACACTGCTTACCGAAACTGTTCTGGAGTCCTTGAATGATTCTTCTGGTCTAGTCTCGGGATGGAACTCTGGAATTGGACCCCTTTCCTTCAAGTTAAAGAACCTTTGGTCCATCATGAACAATCTTCTATTATGGGAGAAATCACTCGGGAATAAATGCCCTGTGTAATGCGAATGCAATGATATGAAAAAACAAAGCAAAAAGAAAACAAGTCAGTACCGGACAAAAATGATAAGTACGTAATAAAAGGGCAAATTAAATGCGATAAGCAAACAAGGCAATCCTATTTACATTCCATCTAAGACACTTAGGTTATCCGCATGGCTCTAACAGGGTAGGTTTCTATGTGTTCTCTATATGCAGTTTTGGTTCTAGGAGGTACCCAAATTGTCCTCGCTGTCCTCTACTAAGAGTAGCAAGGCCCCCGATCATCACCCATTATAGGCTCCTTTCAACCGGGTTCAATTCAGGGGGACCCATTCGCTTATGCCTGCATGAAGGAACGATATCCTTACGAAAGCATAAGGTACTCGAGCCCCGAAGGTACTTGCTAGGCCCATACGGGAGAACGATATCTCCACGAAAGCATTAGCGTTTTCCCCCCACCTAAAAAAACGGGTTTATATGCCATATTTTAAATGCGTTAAAATAAACGCGCAATTATAACCGAATGTTACTTTAATAGTCACTTTAATCCGGAATTTCCAATATTAGTAAAGCGGTAATTATTTAAAAAGCTTGACTCTCATTTGTTTTTGAAAAAAACAAAAATGGTCCCCAGCGGAGTCGCCATCTGTAGCGATGTCTTGTTTCACTAAAAAATGAGTTTTCGAAGTATTTATGATTTTTCGGATATAAAATGTATATTCCATGGGGTTTTAAAAAACCGCATTTTATTTAAAAATTGGAGTCGCCACCGGCCACTTAGGTAGGCCGGACACCATAAAACCAGAGATTTAAAAAAAAACTGTTGGGTTCGGGAGTCGGTTACGGATGGGGAAGGATTAGCACCCCCACACCGCCCAAAATTGGTACTTTAATAATTACCGCTTTATTAATATTAAACTTTCCGAATTAGAGTGACGATTAATTTAAAATTCGGTTATAATTGCGAAAAATTTTAAAGGCCCCGTTATCCGAGGGTAAACGCCCAACCACAATCACTACGCCTGATACTGGCCCCGTTTACGCTCGGATAAAAGGGCACCGCATTGGCAATTTATATATTTCATTATGCAACCTTAGTGAACAAAATATTAAGCATGGCCAATAATTTAAATACAATAAATATTCCCATAATAAATTATTAGCAGAACATAAATAAAATATTCATCTAAGACATACATGCATACAAATTATCCCTACACGTGACTAAAAATAAACCTAACATGTCACAATTACAAGGCATGGAACAAAAACACATATTACAAAAATGTACATATTACAATAAGACACATTGTAACATACGTAAAATATGACATTATACATGACCCAGAAAATATACCAACACATAGTATAAAAGCAAAGAAAACATGCAATACATACTGAAATATAAAGCAAGTTGTGCTCGAGCCAAGTCAAATATCAATTTAATATGTGTGATACGAATAACCGAACAAATGCATAAAGATACATAATCACCCTAAACTTAACACACATATACATGTAAACATGAAAATACAAAGCATATACGAGGGATATATGATAAGGCAAAAGGCTACATCGACATATACGATTATAATAAACGAACATGAATATTTACATGGAATCAGGACTGAAATGAAAAGAAATAAACATAAGGAACAGAAATTAAAGGACAATAATATGCGATTTAGGGACGAAAATGCAAGCGGGACCGAACTTGAAAGGACTGAAACTGTAATTGGACCAAGGGGCAGACTCGAAGTGAAAATTTCAGATAGTCGACCACTATCCTTGATTAGCCGACTGGTAATCATTAGTTAAACGACCGTTAACCACACATATCGAATACACGTATCTCCCTTAATGACTGACCATCATCAAGACCGATACCATACCGACCGCATGATATAACAACCTTGCCGACCACAAGATTACATCAACAAGGGGAACCTATCGTTCAACCCAAGTGAACCCTTCATTGTCCGTAGCTTGCTGCTTTACCTCAAGGACCTCTAACCACAATCGATTTTAAGCATATTATAGTACACTTTATCCTATGGCATGCCAACTATATCTGAATGTTTTCTCACCTTGTCACATACCCAATATATCATTTACAAAACCATTTACTCAACTGTTTTACAATGCATTACATCAAACACCACATATGCACTCCACATTGCCAAGCAATACCATATTCCCAACCGGAATGAAAACCAATGCTCACTAGAATTTTGTATACTTTTAAATCGTTGCATATGTACTCAAAATCTTGCATTTACAGCAAGTAAAACATGACCATGTTTAAGACCAAAACATGAATTACACATGCTCATATTCAAACCGATATTAAAGAGCAAAAGAGGGAAACTTATTTCCAAGCTTAGGTAAGTGATTCAAACTTAACCTAAACTTCCAACAACATTTGCAAACCTTTAGTAATCTTTTTAAACCAGTTTCATTACCGATACACCTCACCTTGCTCGCCAACACGAATCGAGCTCCCATCAAGCAACAATCAATGTCACGCATTATCTCTTTGATTGTCCCCTATTTTAACCACATAAACTAGAGGATAAATGCATCATTATGCATTCAAACCATTGCCTATAAGCAATTACCCGCAACTCTCAAGTTGCCAACTCAAAAGCCATTCGAAACTTATCGAAAACATCCTCCAACACTTCCAAAACTTAACCCAGCCATACTACAATGATTCAATCCAACAAACTTCATCAATTAACATCTAAAATACCCTTTTATAACATCCTTTTACTGCCAACAATTATTAAACTCCATAAACATCACATAAACCCTTAACTAACAACATTAACTATTAGAGATTCAACCAATTTTAGGATTTCATTATTAAAAAAACTTATCCACATTATATTACATCTAAAATAAGATTAAAATAAATCCTCAATAATGGAAAAATATATCCAATTCGAAATAATAAGATTTCATCAATTAAACCTCTATTAAGCAAAATTCCATACTTAATCAATTAAATCCCATTAGAAAACATATATAAAGAGTCAAGAACTTGGGAATTTCAGTAAAGAACCTTTCATTAGAGGAGAAGAAAAAACCTTACCTCTAATGAGTGAGTTTCCCCTTAATTGGATGCGTTCCTCTTGAAAAACAAAGAGATTCAATAAGATTTTTGGATAACAAGTTGAAGAATCATTTAGCAAATCAAAGAGTTATGAAATCAAGATCATTACCTTAAACCTCTGATAAGAAAAGGAGTGTTTGTCTTAGAGTATTTTGAGAGAAAATATGAGAGAAAGAAAGTTACGTCAAATTGTGATTTAGAAAAATAACTACCTCTTTAACTAAATCCTTTTAATTTCCTTAATTAAAACTCTTTTAGAAATGATCCTAATTAAGAGAAAACTCAGATTAGACCAAATGATAAAATAGCTCCTTAAAGATTCAAAGTTTTGAATCTTTACAAAACAGTCACCTTTAAAAATAGTTTTTAAAAGTTCCATTTTGGTCACCAGCCAAAATGTCACTCTTCCAATGTCCATTTTCTAAAATTTCTTTCACTAATATTTTTAATATATAAAATATGATTTTAACTATATTTCCATATTTTTATCTTCCAAAAAAATATTCACTCTTGAATTTGACTCGAATCTCTAACTCAATCCACCGAACCACCTAACTAGCCTTAAAATTGCTAGGCCCAAAACTGGGGCATTACAGCTCTCCCCCTCTTAAGAAATTTCATCCTCGAAATTTACCTAGAGGAAAAAGATGCGAAAATTGCTCCAACATATCCTTCTTGCTTTCCCAAGTGGCTTCTTCAACATCTCGATGTCGCTACAAGACCTAAACACTTTCAATCGTTTTGCCACGAAGAACTTTCATGCTGGAAATATTGTACTTCGGGCTATAATACATGAAATACATTTATACAGGCAGTTAAGTTAAAAAGCTTAATGTATATTTGATTAATAAAATAAAGGTATGATGATATGATATAAACTGCAATTGGGACTCGCTTGCCGTTTTGCAGGAACTATATTGCACTGTTACATGACAGAGGAATGCCTTTTATAAGACAATTTTATAAGATTCTATTTTTGTATATAATATACACTGTAATTTGTTTATTTATGTTATTTCTATACATTGAAATGTTTTACTTTAAATTATAGTTGCCTCACTAAGCGAATACTTAGCGTCTGCTGTTTCACACGTAGGTCATTGGAAACTTACCGGAAGAGGAGTCAAGCATGTTAATCAAGCTGCAATCTGCCAAACATCAGTAAGACATTATAATTTATGATATTCTTTAGTGGGCATGTATCAATTTATTCATTAGTTGTTTTAAGGGGAAATTTTTATTTATCGTTTATAGCGTAACGATTTTAAATTCAAGAAAGGGCCTAGGCAGTGTACCAAGTTTTCACCCTGAGTTATATACTTATTTTAATAGATGACTAACATGTTTATAAACCAATTCAGGGTCAAAACTAGTAACCTGCAAGCAGGCTATGAATACCTCTAAAGTCGAGAAAAGGTTATTTTATCAACTAGTTTTATGTCAGATATTATCGAAAAAATTTACAAGTCTAGAACTCTGTTAATTAATATTATGACATCCTCAATGTGTATTCATACTATGAGTATACGTTAAGGGTGTTACATGTTGGGTTCTAGATGTCAGGCTTTATTGGCCTATGTGATGAACCCTATTACAAAGGAGTTGAGGGTGTAGGATATTTGCACGGTATGCAAGTTTTTCGGGTGTTTTTCTAGAAGAATTACTGGGGTTTCCACCTAACCTTGAGGTAGAGTTTGGCATTGAAACCTATACAGATACAACACCGGTGTCTATTGCTCTGTATCGCATGGCCTCGAAGGAGTTGAAGTGCAACTGCAGGAGTTGCTTGATCGTGGGTTCATTAGACTGAGTATTTCACCGTGGGGTGCACCAGTATTGTTTGTAAAGAAGAAGGATGGTACGTTACGGATGTGTATAGATTATCGGCTGTTGAACAAGTTGACGATAAAGAACAAGTATTTGTTGCCGCGGATAGATGATCTGTTTGATCAGTTCTGAGGTGCATCAGTGTTTTCAAAAATCCATTTAAGGTCTGGGTACTATTAGTTGAAGGTGAGGATGTGGATATACCCAAGACAGCTTTTCGTACGAGGTACAGGCATTTTGAGTTTCTTATGATGCCTTTTGGTTTGACCAATGCACCGACTGCTTTCATGGACATGATGAACCGAGTGTTCCATGAGTTTTTGGATCAGTTTGTGGTGGTGTTTTTCGATGATATCCTAGCGTACTCTCGTATGGAGGAGGATCATGAGAAACATTTACAGTTTGCGCTTCAGAAGCTGATGGTTAATCAATTGTATGCTAAGCTAAGCAAGTGTAAGTTTTGGCTTAGGGAGGTTGTTTTCCTTGGGCACGTTGTGTCGGCCGAGGTAATCCATGTTGATCCGCATAAAGTTGAGGCAATGATGAGTTAGAAGGTGCCTAAGTCGGTAACAAAAGTCTGGAGTTTTCTTGATTTGGCTGGTTATTACCGTAGATTTGTGGAAGGGTTCTCCAGTTTGGCTACTCCTTTGACCAAGTTGTTGCAGAAGAATGTTCGTTTTGAGTGGACAGAGGATAGGCAGTGAGCATTTGAGAAGTTAAAGGAAGCTTTGGCACGCACTCTAGTCTTGGTTCAGCCTAAATCGGGGAAGAAGTTTATTGTTTATAGTGATGCATCTTATGTTAGGCTTGGTTGTATGTTGATGCAAGAGGGTAAGGTAGTTGCGTATGCATCTAGGCAATTGAAGGTGCATGAGCGCAATTACCCTACTCATTACCTTGAGCTTGCCGCAGTTGTGTTTGCCTTGAAAATTTGGAGGCATTACCTTTATGGCGAGAAGTGTGTGGATTATACGGATCATAAGAGCTTGAAATACCTAATGTCGCAGAAGGAGTTGAACCTTAGGCAACAAAGATGGTTGGAGTTGCTTAAGGATTATGATCTGACCATTGACTATCATCCGAGGAAAGCCAATGTTGTGGCAGATGCTTTGAGTATGAAAGCAGTTGTGGAGTTGAGAGCTATGTTTGCTCGCTTGAGTGTGATGGGTGACAGAGGGTTGTCAGCGGAGTTGCAGGGGAAGCCGTCCTTGTTGCAGTTGATTAAGGAGAGACAACCATATGATGATGGTTTGGTACTGCATGTGAAGGATATCATGGATAGAAATCGTACAAATTTTCATTTTAATGATGATGGAGTGTTGTGTGTTCAAAGGTCGAGTGGTTGTGCCTGAGGATGATGAGTTGAGGCTTACCATTTTGACCGAGGCACATGCTAGTCCTTTTGCCATGCATCCCTATAGTACTAAAATGTATCGATGGTTGAGGGAAGAGTACTATGGGGTTAGTTTGAAGAAAGATTTAGCTGATTTTGTTGGTCAATGCATGGTTTGTCAGCTGGTAAATGGTGAGCATCAATTTCCTTCCAGGTTGTTGCAACCGGAATAGAAGTGGGAAAAAGATCACCATGGATTTTGTGTTTGGATTGTCTTTGACACCGCCCAAGAAGGATTTCATTTCGGTGATTGTCGATCGGTTTACGAAGTGTGCACATTTTGTGCTTGTGCATACGACGTATACTTTGGATCAGTTGGCTGAGCTGTACATCTCTGAGATTTTGCGTTTGCATGGGGTGCCCAAGTCTATAGATTCGGATAGAGATCCGCATTTTACCACGAGGTTTTGGCAGTGTTTGCATCGTGCTATAGGAACTCGGCTGAATTTCAGCACTTCGTATCTTCCTCAAACGGATGGTCAGTCGGAGAGTGTGATTCAGGTTTTGGAGGATATGCTGAGATGTTGTATCATTGAGTTATAGGGAACGTCGGAGAAGCACTTGCCTTTGGTGGAGTTCGCTTATAATAATAGTTATATGGCTAGTATACAGATGGCACCATACGAAGCGTTGTATGGTAGGAAGTGTCGTACACCCGTGTGTTGGGCTGAAGTTGGGGAGAAGCACATTTCTCTACCTGATGTGTTTAAAGAGACTAATGAAAAGGTTAAGTTGGTATGTGAACGCCTGAAAGTGGCTACGGATCGTCAAAAATCTAACGCGAATTTAAAGCGTAGAGATATAGAGTATATCGTTGGTGACCAACTGTTTTTGAAAGTGTCGCCTTGGAAAAAGGTGATGCGTTTTGGGCGGAAGGGAAAGCTTAGCCCGAGGTTTATTGGACCGTATGAGGTTGTTGAGCGTGTGGGTCCTGTTGCTTATCGGTTGAGGTTACCTCTTGAGCTAGAGAAGATACATGATGTGTTCCATGTTTCGATGTTGCAGAAGTATCGGTCGGATCCGTCGTATGTTATGATGTAGAAGATATCGAGTTGAGACCAAATTTGTCGTATGATGAGGAGACGCCGGAGGTCCTTGATACCAGCAGTAAGGTTCTTCATGGCAAGACGGTTCAGTTAGTTAAGGTGTTGTGGAGGCACCGCGTAGTTGAGGAAGCCACGTGGGAACGTAAGTCGGAGATGCTGGAGCAGTTTCTGCATATGTTTCCTCTAGTTAAATTTTGAGGACGAAATTTCTTAAAGGGGAGAGTTGTAACGCCCCAATTTTAGGGCTTAGTAGTTTTGAGGTTTATTAGATGATCCAGTGGACCGGGTTAAAGATTCGATGTAACCCCATTGACCCGGCCCAGACGCCCAACCAAACCATGAAGGCTACATTAGGTTTGCCGTAGCAAACCGAAGAGATTCAACAAAAATCCGGTCCATTTTTTCTTTTTATCGTAACTAGATGCCAATTATTAACCCTACATGTTCATACGAACATCAGGTGCAACCCCAACTCAATCGGGCATCAATTTGACATCCAATTGATTACATTTGCAATTTAGGGACCAAATTGCAAATACAGAAAATTTCAGGATTTAAGCCCACTTTTAAGTTACCAACCTTTAATTAGTTAGGTTCCAAACCTTCATCTCAAATTTCAGCTCAATCCGATCATTCTACCACATATAATTCCATTGGCAAGATTCAGCCGTACCGATACGATTCGAAACACCCTATTTTGGTACACCACCTCACTGTATCGATACGCCTAATGAATTACCTAACTTTTGAAATATTTTAAACCGTACCGATGCGACGTCTCAGGTGTTTCGATACGCGGATTCAAGTTGAAAAAAGGGAAATCCATAGGCTAAAACTCATATCGAAACGTCCATTCCCATATCGGTACGCCAGGCCCAGTTTGCTAGGCATATCGAAACGCACAAGACCTGTACCGGTACACCTGGGCCTGTAATGTCACATTTGGCTGATTTTTCATCGCAAAAGCATACTCAAACCACTCCAACATGCTTTAAACACGATATCAACTTACAAGGCATACCTCAAGCATCCAAGCTACACAAACTTAGCATCCTAACATGGAATCTTTGCAACAAAGAAAATCTATAGGCATGCATCCTAGTTTCCATCCAAGCAACATATCAAAAAGGTAAACCAGCATCAAAACAATCTTTAAAGGCCATTTACAACCCAAGAGCAACTAAAGAAACATGTTCAAACAGGGAGTTCCACTAAAAATCTCCCAAAATACAACAAGTACCGCATTGCCCTTATTCATTACAGTATAAACCAAAACATATTTTGGAAACAAGTCTTGCCAAGATACCCTTGCTTCTTGCTGCCCTCCGGGACTTTAATTCTCTGCATTGATGGACAAGGAGAGCGTAAGCACACAAGTCTCAGTGAGGAATTCTCAGAACAAAGACACCATCAATGCATTTAAAACCATTACATGTCATCATCCTTTAAAACATCATCATGCCCCTTTTTAAACATGCACTTTACATCATTTAAACCAACATATTAAACCATATGCTACATGTATCATTAATCAACAACAAGTCACATTGCTAACCCTCTACTTAAGCCTTCCCATGCATTACTACCAAATGCAAAGCTTAAGGAGAAACACGTATAAATCACATTATACAACATAAACATTTCAATGATACATTAACAATTATATTGGCTTACAAGTGATCATTAAACAAGTCCAATAACAAAAGAGTTCATCGGATACACGGATTCAACAAGTGTTAACCCAACACTTCAAACCATCTCAACCGGAATAGAGATACAATCACAATTGCGGTACAATTACAACCGGGTACATTAACAATCCACGGGGACACCTACCCCTTTCATCGGTTAGATGCTTAACCCACTAACGGGAGTTTTCAGTACCGTTTAACCCCTCTACTTTTAGAGTACTTGGATGGAGTATTCAGTACACCGTATAAACCCGTCAGCATCCAAGGTGACTTATTTATAGTGCACTCAATCCTATGGCTGACCAACTATATCAGATAACAATTTTAAAACCACATCACTTGCCAATATAATTAACCATTTAACATTTACCACACTATTTTAAACAAGCATTAAACCATACCATTATCCAATGCAACAACCATGCTTTAAACCACAAGTATAAACCATACTTATGAGGATCACTTACCATGTGCATCCTTCAGCAAAACATGCTTAAAAGCAGTATATCAAATACTTTAAAACATGCTTAACAGTAGGTAACATGTAAATCAAATCAAGTGTATAAAACCATTTCAAACTAGCACGACCGAGAGAGAAAACCACTTTATACTTACTTTCTACTCTAGGTAAGCGTTTCAAGCTCTACCTTAACTCACAAAACTCTATTCTCATAACATCAAAACGCTTTAAACCACGTTTTCACTCACCGATACGCGAAACCTCAATTTGTCGACGCGAAATCAAGTATCCAAAACCTCCAACGCTTCTCCAATCACTTCTAGATCAACCTCCCCCATTTTTACCACAAAAAATAGAGGATTAATGCATCATAATGCATTCTAAACACAACAACTACAATCCTTTTCGGATTTCCACTACACTTTCACAATTAACCCTCCACAACAACCGAAAACATAACCAAAACACTTCGATTCACAACCAGTCAACATCTATTAATCTAACATCACTTTAAACATCAAAACACATTTAAAACCAGATCCAAATCAACCTATCACTTCCAACAACCTTACAACCAAAGAAACACCACAAAACCCCAAAACTAACAACCTAAACAAATAGAGATTCTTAAGTTTCGGGATTCCATTGATAAAAATCACTTATCAACATTATTAAACATCCAAAATATACATCAAAGCATCCTTAATTACTGGAAATTCGATCCAATCCGTGAATTAACTCATTTTCCCCAAATAACTCAATTAAACATTGGAAAATCATCAAAATCAGATTACAAACACAAAAACATGGATCAAATGCTTGGGAATTTCAATAAAGAACTGTACAATAGAGGAGATCTCGGACCTTGCCCCTATTGTGAAGTTTCTCCCTCAATTGATTTGTGAAAAGCTAAGAAAACATAAGATTTCAATGAGATTTTGCAAAACAAAGCTAAAGAATCAAGTTAGAATCAATAATCTTAGTGAAAATGATCTCTCACCTCTGGATTTTGATTAAATTATGATTGTTTGGCAGAAAAGAAGTTGAGAGAAAATATTTAGGAAAAAGTTACGTAGATTTAATTTAAAAGCTAATAACTAACTTATATATTTTAATCCCTCTTAAACCACCTTTAAAAAACATGTTTAAAATGATTTAATTGAAGGGAGAAACCTCCAGCAAAAACTTGGCAATTTAGCTCCTTAAGGATTCTAAGAATTTGACCCTTTTCATTTTAGTCACTTTAAAACAGTTTTCAAAAATCGCAATTTGGTCACTAACCAAAATGTCACATTTCCAAATTCCATTTTCCAAAATTTATTCCACCACAATCAATATATATTAATAGATGATTTTTAACTATTTTCCACATTTTTATCTTACCGAAAAATATACGGTCCCGAAACTGACTCGAATCCTTACTCTGATCCACCAGACCGTCTAATAAACCACCTAACCGCTAAGCCCTAAAATCGGGGCATTACAACTCTTCCCCACTTCTCGAAATTTACCTGGAGGAAACAAGTGCAGAAACTGTTTCAACATGTCTGACTTGCGTTCCTACGTGGCCTCAACACCGCGGTGCTTCCACAACAAGCTCTACTGCCTTGCCACGTAACACCTTACTGCTGGTATCACGAACCTTTACCGATTCCTCATCGTATGATAGATCCAGTCTCAATTCAATCTCCTCCACCGGAATGACATGTGATGGATCCGACCTATACCTCTGCAACACCGAAACGTGAAACACATCATGAATCTTCCCCAACTCTGGAGGTAACCTCAACCGATATGCAACAGGACCCACACGCTCAATAACCTCATAAGGCCCAATGAACCTCGGGCTAAGCTTCCCTTTCCACCCAAACCGCAACACCTTTTTCCAAGGCGACAGTTTCAAAAACACTCTATCACCCAAATCGTACTCTATATCCCTACGCTTCAAATCCGTATAAGATTTATGGCGATCTACAGCTGCTTTTAAGCCCTCACATTTCAAATTTACCTTTTCGGTTGTGCCTTTCAAAACATTGGGCATCGACACAAACTTTTCTCCACTTCTGCCTAACATACGGGTATACGACACTTTCTGCCATACAACTCCTCATAAGGTGCCATCTGTATGCTAGCATGATAACTGTTATTATAAGCAAACTCCACCAACGGCAACTGCTTTTCCCACGTTCCCTGGTACTCAATAACACAACACCTCAGCTTATCCTCGAGAACATGAATCACGCGCTCCAACTGGCCATCCGTTTGAGGATGGTACGAGGTACTGAAACTCAATCGAGTTCCCAAAGCACGATGCAAACTTAGCCAAAACCTTGCGGTGAATCGTGGATCCCTATCTGAAACTATAGATTTGGGCACCCCGTGTAAACGCACTATTTCATAGATATAGAATTCAGCCAACTTATCCAAGGTATACGTAGTATGCACTGGCACAAAATATAGACACTTCATAAACTGATCCACAATCACCCAAATTGAATCCTTTTTGGTCGGCGTCAAAGGCAGCCTAGACACGAAATCCATGGTGATTCTTTCCCACTTCCATTCCGGTATCCTCAACGGTTGTAACAACCCAGAAGAAAACTGATGTTCAGCTTTTACCCGGTGACAAACCATACACCAAGCAACGAAATCAGCTACATCCCTTTTCAGTCCAACCCAATAGCACTCCTCCTTCAGCCCTCGATACATTTTAGTACTAACGGGATGCATAGAAAAAGAACTAACGTGTGTCTCAATTAAAATAGTACGCCTCAACTCTTCGTCCTCAGGCACCATTATTCAACCTTTGAAACATAACACCCCATCATCGTTGAAATGAAAATCTGTAGGATTTCCATCTTTGATATCTTCCACATGAGGTACCAAACTCCCATCATATGTTTGTTTCTCCTTAATCATCTATGACAAGGACGGCTTCACCTACAACTCAGCCAACAAACCTTCGTCACTCGTCACACCCAACCGAGCAAACATGGCTCTTAGTTCTACAGCCACTTTTCTGCTCAAAGCATCTGCCAGAACATTGGCTTTCCCCGAATGATACTCAATGGTCAGATGATAATCCTTAAGCAACTCCAACCATCTATGCTGCCTAAGATTCAGCTCCTTTTATGACATCAGACATTTCAAACTTTTATCATCCGAGTAAACCACACATTTCTCACCATAAAGATAATGCCTCCAAATCTTCAAGGAAAATACAACCGCTACAAGCTCAAGATCGTGGGTAGGGTAGTTACGTTCATGCACCTTTAACTGCCTAGATGCATACGCCACCACCTCACCCTCCTGCATCAACACACAACCAAGCCCAACATACGATGTATCACTATAAACAACAAACTCCTTCCTCGATTCTGGTTGAACCAAGACTAGAGCTCGCGTCAATGCTTCCTTCAACCTTTCAAAAGCTCGATGTCTATCCTCCGTCCTCTCAAACTGAACATTCTTCTGTAATAACTTTGTTAATGAAGCTACCAAACTAGAGAACCCCTCCACAAATCTTCGGTAGTAACCTGCCAAACCGAGGAAACTCCTAACCTCTGTCACTGACTTGGGCTCCTTCCAACTCATTACAGCCTCAACCTTATGCGGATCAACACGAATTCCCTCAGCTGAAAGAACATGCCCAAGAAACACAACTTCCCAAAGCCATAACTCATATTTGCTTAACTTAGCATAAAGCTGATTAGCCAACTGCGTCTGAAGCACAATCCTCAAATGTCTATCATGATCTTCCTCAGTATGAGAGTACATAAGGATATCGTCGATAAACACAACCTGTTCTAAAAACTCATGAAACACTCGATTCATCATATCCATGAAAGCAGCTGGTGCATTGGTCAAACCAAACGGTATCACAAGAAACTCGTAATGCCCGTACCTCGTACGAAAGGCTGTTTTGGGCACATCCACCTCCTTCACCTTTAACTGGTAGTACGCCGACCTCAAATCTATCTTAGAAAACATCGAGGCTCCCCTAAATTGATCAAACAGGTTATCTATCTGCGGTAAGGGATACTTGTTCTTTATTGTCAACTTATTCAGTTGTTGGTAATCTATACACATCCGCCATACCACCTTTCTTCTTAACAAACAGCACCAGCGCTCCCCACGGTGAAATACTGGGTCTAATGAACCCACGATCAAGCAACTCTTGTAACTGCATTTTCAACTCCTTTAATTCCTTCGGAGCCATGCGGTACGAAGCAATGGATACCAGTACCGTACCCGCAAAGACCTCAATGCCAAACTCTACCTTACGGTCAGGTGGCAACCCTGGTAATTCCTCTGAAAAAACACCCAGAAACTCGTATATGATGCGAAAATCCTGCACCCTCATCTCCTTTGATCCAGGATTCATAACATAGACCAAATAAGCCTGACATCCCGAATCCAACATTCGACTTGCTTCCAAAGCCGAAAAAACATTAGACAAAAATTTGGCATTCTCGCCGACAACCACATCTCATAATCACCTGACAACCTCAAGGATATCTGTTTGGTCTCAAAATCCACCACAACCCGATGTTCAGTTAACCAATCCATACCTAAAATTACATCAAAACCATGGAATGGTAACTCCATCAAGTCTACAGCAAACATATGTCCTTGAACCATTAGCGAACACCTACGATACAACCTCCTAACCACGACTGTCTCCCTAAGAGAACTAGTCACTCTAACACCCATATTAAGTATTTCAACAGATATATCAAGCAGCTCAGCATGCTCACTCAAAATGTATGAATGAGTAGAACCAGAATCAACCAACGAATACAACGATAAAGACTATAGGGTGAATATACCTGCAATCACATCGGTGTCATTGCGAGCCTCGTGGTGCGCATAAACCCTATCCAGACCACCTCCCTCAGGCTGGATAGCAACAATATGAGCCACAATTCTCTGCCCACCATCTCGATGCTAAAACGGTCTGTGGCCATGGCCACGACCCTACTATAGAGCAATAATGGGTGCAGCACCCTGCCCACCTCAAGCCAACAACGGACAATCACGCCTCTGATGGTCCCCTGACTCACAACTCCTACAAGCATTAGCCACCACAGGCACAGGCGCCTGACCCTCCCTGGCCAAACGCGGGCAATCTCGCCTCAAATGATCTCGGGATCCACAAACCCAACAAGTGCTAAACGGGGCTCTAACCTGGGCACCCTGCCCCTAGACTCCACGTCCCACAACACCTCCAGGCAAAACCTCCTGTCACGGTGTCTCTTGGCCTGACCACTGCTATAACCTGAATCAACAGCTCTCTTACCTAAGCTAGAACCTCACAATCTAGATGCCAAACCCAAATTTTGCTCTACATCCTTGGCTCACGAAACCAATACATCAAAATCGGTGTAATCAATAGTAAGCATGAATGTCTTAACATCCTGCACAAGCCTATAGCAGAATCGATCACATCACGTACGCTCGTTAGGAACCAACTCAGGTGCATACTGACTCAACCTCACGAACTGCACCTCATTCTCCGCAACAGACATACTGCTATGCACCAAAGCCATAAACTCACATTTCTTCTCGTCCTGATAGCGGACTCCTAAAAACTTCTTCTGGAAAGCTTCACAGAAGAACTCCTAGTTCACATCATCTGTCACCATACCGGATATCGTGGTAGTCCACCATTCATAAGCATCACCATACGAGCATCAGTGCACCCCATCTGGCCCAGTATCCTCTCAGTACTGGCCAACTAGCCCTTAAAAGCCTCAGGTGATAACCCTCAAAACTCAACTCCACCCAAACTATGGTACTTGCTCCACTCCTTGGCCCAGCCGGCACATATGGTACTTGCTCCACTCCTTCAGGTGGAATAGGTGGGGGTGGTGGCAACCCTCTAGGAGGCACAACATCTCCTTCAGCATCCTGCCCAGTGGCAGCAATAATCGTACCTGATCGCAACTCTCTCCTCGGTCTCATTGTGCCAAAATAAATTTTAAGACATGATAATCATTTCAAAACAAAAATAGTTAGGCCATCCTCAAGCAAGGATCCAAGACTTTCATTTCAAAAATTAAAATTTTCCAGACTATAATAATAAGGCAATGGGTACCCCAAAACTTCCCCAACATAGCATACAACAACCAACATTCATATATCAATCACCGTGCATATCAACCAGCATACATACAATAATCTCCGTGCAAATCAAACATGGCAACAACATAACAACCTCCCAAACGAACCAAACCTGTCTCTGATACCACCAAATGTAACCCCCTTGACCCGGCCTAGACGCCCAACTAAACCAAGAAGGATACATTAGGTTTATTGTAGTAAACCGAAGAGATTCAACAAAAAATCACTCCATTTTTTTCATTTTATCTTAACTAGATGCCAATTATTAACCTAACATATTCATATGGACATCAGGTGCAACCCCAACTCAATCGAGCATCAATTTGGCATCCAATTGATTACATTTGCAATTTAGGGACCAAATTGCAAATACAAAAAATTTCAGGATCTAAGACCACTTTTAAGTTACCAACCTTTAATTAGTCAGGTTCCAAACCTCCATCTCAAATTTCAGCTCAATCCGATCATTCTACCACATATAATTTTATTGGCAAGATTCACGGACTAAGATGCAAAGAAAGTAAAACTGCACAAAAGTGACATTAACAGAATAAACGATCATCCATACTGATACGGTTTGATACACCTTATTTCGGTACACCACCTCACCATATCGATACACCTAACTGAATTACCTAACTTTTGAGATATTTTAAACCATACCGATACGGCCTCTCAGGTGTTTCGATACGCAGGTTCAAGTTGAAAAAGGGAAATCCAGAGGCTAAAACTCATATCGAAACGCCCATTCTCGTATCGGTACGCTAGGCCAAGTTTTCCTAGGTGTATCGAAATGCACAAGACCTGTATCGACCCCACAAGCCTGAAATTGCCTAGCTGTACCAATACAGTCCCCTACGTATCGGTACGCATGGGCCTGTAATGTCACATTTGGCTGAATTTTCACCTCAAAAGCATACTCAAACCACTCCAACATGCTTTAAAAACAATATCAACTTACAAGACATACCTCAAACATCCAAGCTAAACAAACTTAGCATCCTAACATGGCATCTTTGCAACAAAGAAAATCTATAGGCATGCATCCTAGTTTCCATCCAAGCAACATATCAAAAAGGTAAACTAGCATCAAAACAATCTTTAAAAGCCATTTACAACCCAAGAGCAACTAAAAAAACATGCTCAAACAGGGAGTTCCACATAACATCTCCCAAAATACAACAAGTACCCCATTGCCCTTATTCATTATAGTATAAACCAAAACATACTTTGGAAACAAGTCATGCCAAGATCCCCTTGCTTCTTGCTGCCCTTCGGGACTTTAATTCTCTGCATTGATGGACAATGAGAGCATAAGCACACAAGGCTTAGTGAGGAATGCTTAGAACAAAGACACCATCAATGCATTTAAAACTATTTACATGTCATCATCCTTTAAAATATCATCATGTCCCTTTTTAAGCATGCACTTTACATCATTTAAACCAGCATATTAAACCATATGGTACATGTATCATTAATCAACAACAAGTCGCATTGCTAACCCTCTACTTAAGCCTTCCCATGCATTACTACCAAATGCAAAGCTTAAGGAGAAACATGTATAAATCACATTATACAACATAAAACATTTCAATGATACATTAACAATTATATTAGCTTACAAGTGATCATTAAACAAGTCCAATAACAAAAGAGTTCATCGGATACATGGATTCAACGAGTTTTAACCCAACACTTCAAGCTATCTTAACCGGAATAGCGATACAATCACAATCGCGGTACAATTACAACTGGGTACATTAACAACCCACGGGGACACCCACCCCTTTCATCAGATAGATGCTTAACCCACTAACGGGAGTTTTCAGTACCATTTAACCCCTCGACCGTTAGGGTACATGGATGGAGTATTCGGTATGCCATATAAACTCCTCAACATCCAAGGTGACTTATTTATAGTGCACCTAAATCCTATGGCTGGCCAACTATATCCGATAACAATTTTAAAGCCACATCACTTGCCAATATAATTAACCATTTAACATTTACCACACTGTTTTAAACAAGCATTAAACTATACCATTATCCAAAGCAACAACCATGCTTTAAACCATAAGTATAAACCATATTTACGAGGATCACTTGCCATGTGCATCATTCAGCAAAACATGCTTAAAAACAGTATATCAAATACTTTAAAACATGCTTAATAGTAGGTAATATGTAAATCAAATCAAGTGCATAAAACCATTTCAAACTAGCACGACCGAGAGAGAAAACCACTTTATACTTACTTCCGAGTCTAGGTAAGCATTTCAAGCTCTACCTTAACTCCCAAAACTCTTTTCTCATAACATCAAAATGCTTTAAACCATGTTTTCACTCACCGATATGCGAAACCTCGATTCGCCGACGCAAAATCAAGTATCCGAAACCTCCAATGATTCTCCAATCATTTTCGGATCAACCTCCCATATTTTTAGCACAAAACAACAGAGGATTAATGCATCATAATGCATTCTAAACACAACAACTACAATCCTTCTCAGATTTCCACAACACCTTCACAATTAACACTCCATAACAACCGAAAACATTACCAAAACACTTCGATTCACAACCCAGCCAACATCTATCAATCTAACATCACTTTCAACATCAAAACACATCTAAAAGCAGATCCAAATCAACCTATCACTTCCAACAGCCTTACAACCAAAGAAACACCACAAAAACCCAAAAATAACAACCTAAGAAAATAATGATTCTTAAGTTTTGGGATTCTATTGATAAAAATCACTTATCAAAATTATTAAACATCCAAAATATAAATCAAAGAATCCTTAATTACTAGAAATTAGATCCAATTCGTGAATTAACTCATTTTCCCCAAATAACTCAATTAAACATTGGAAAATCATCAAAATCAGATTAGAAACACAAAACAATGATCAAATGCTTGGGAATTTCAATAAAAAACCATACAATAGAGGAGATCTCGGACCTTACCCCTATTGTGAAGTTTCTCCCTCAATTGATTTGTGAAAAGTTAAGAAAACATAAGATTTCAATGAGATTTTGCAAAACAATGCTAAAGAATCAAGTTAGAATCAATAATCTGAGTGAAAAAGGATCTCTCACCTCTGGATTTTGATGAAATTCTGATTGTTTGGTAGAAAAGAAGTTGAGAGAAAATGTTTAGGAAAGAGTTACGTAGATTTTCTTTAAAAGCTAATAACTAACTTAGATATTTTAATCCCTCTTTAACCACCTTTAAAAAACATGTTTAAAATGATTTAATTGAAGGGAGAAACCTCCAGCGAAAACTTGGTAATTTAGCTCCTTAAGGATTCTAAGAATTTGACCTTTTTCATTTTAGTCATTTTAAAACAGTTTTCAAAAATCATATTTTGGTCACTAACCAAAATGTCGCATTTCCAAATTCTATTTTCCAAAATTTATTCCACCACAAATCAATATAAATTAAAAGATGATTTTAACTATTTTTCCACATTATTATCTTACTAAAAAATGTACGGTCCCGAAACTAATTCGAATCCCTACTCTGGTCCACCGGACCGTCTAATAAACCACCAAACCACTAAGCCCTAAAATCAGGGCGTTACATTCGAGCAGAATTCAGGACCGTATATTTTTCGGTAAGATAAAAATGTGGGAAATAGTTAAAAATCATCTTTTAATATATATTGATTTTTGGTGGAATCAATTTTGGAAAATGGAATTTTGAAATGTGACATTTTGGTTAGTGACCAAAATGTGATTTTTAAAAATTGTTTTTAAGTGACTAAAATGAATAGGGTCAAATTATTAGAATCCTAAGGAGCTAAATTACCAAGTTTTTGCTGGTGATTTCTCCCTTCAATTAATTTATTTTAAACATGTGTCTTAAAGGGTAATTAAGAGGGATTAAAATATCTAAGTTAGTTATTTGCTTTTAAAGAAACTTTATAACTTTTTCCTAAATCTTTTTTCTCAACTTCTTTTCTGCCAAACACTCAGAATTTCATCAAAATCCATAGGTGAGAGATTCTTCTCACTCAGATTATTGATTCTAACTTGATTCTTTTAACTTGTTTTACAAAATCTCATTGAAATCTTATGTTTTCATAGCTTTAAACAAGCCAATTGAGGGAGAAATCACATAACATGGGTAAGGTCCATGATCTCCTCTGTTAAATGGTTCTTTATTGATATTACCAAGTATTTGATCCTTGATTTATGGTTTATAATATGATTTTGTGTTCTTAAATAGATTTAATTGGGTAAAATTGATGAAATGATGAAAGATTCAAATTAAATCTGATTTCCAGTGTTATGGATTGTTTTTGAACATATTTTGAATGTTTAATGATGTTGATAAGTAGTTTTTATCAATAGAATCCCGTAACTTTTGAATCTCTAATTGTTTAGGTTGCTAGATTTGTGTTTTTGAGGTATTATGGTGGCTGTGTGATGCTGGAGGTGTTAGGTTGATTTGATTCTGTTTCTAGATGTTAATTGATGATAAAAGTGGTGTTAGATTGTTAGGTTCTGGTTGGGTTCTGTTTGGAAAGGATTAGTTGGGGTTTTCGATTGTTGTGGTTGGGTAATTGTGAGGTGAATGCAAGAATCCGTGAGAATATGTTGTTGCAGTGTTGAAAATGCATGGAGATGCATTAATCCTCTATTGTTATATGGTTTAAACAGGGGAGGTTATTTTGGAAACGAACGGTGTAGCATTAAAGGCTCTGGACGCTTGATTTCATGTCGGCAAATCAAGGCTGCGCGTATCGGTGAGTGAGAACGTGGATTCCAACATTAGAATGTTTTAAAGGTGGTTTATGGGAGTTTAAACTCAGCTTGATACGCTGGTTCAAACTCGGAAGTAAGTAAAAGTGGATTTTCTCTCTCGGTCATGCTAGTGTTAAATGGTTTTATGCACTTGTTTTTATTTACATGTTACCTATTGTTTAAGCATGTTTTAAAGTATTTGATATACTATTTTTGAGCATGAAATGCTGAGGGATGCATGATAAGTGTTCAAAAGTACTATTTTTCTTACCCTTTTTACTCATATTATTGTTAGACTTAGGCTCATATTAGTTGCATAATTAGCCATTCATGCATTAATCCATGTTTCCTTCCATCGTTGAGCTTGATTACATAACTTGATAGTTTTTGTGGGAAAAGATGCTGCTTTGGTGTGTTTTGTGTGTATGTGCAGGATCACTTGCCAAAGCAAGGCTAGAGCTAGTTGCCAGGGCAATGCATGAAGGAGATGCCGAGCTAGTTGCCAGGGCAATGCATGAAGGAGACACCGAGCCAGTTGCCAGGGCAATTGTCGACAAAGAATAAGGTGATATGGTAGTCGAAATTGATGACTAGACAAGCCCAAGATGACGTGGAGCAAAGCTAAATCCTAAAGGAGTTTGATTTCCATTAAGAGATTAAAGAAGAATTAAATTCCAAGAAGATAGGAGAAGTTCTAGAAGGAATATAATTATAATAAAGAATTATATTCTTTAAAGATAATTTAATTCCAACTTAACTTCCTCCTCAAAGAAGAACTTTGACCTAGCCCTATAAATTAGAGGCCATGCCGTCAACTCCAAAGAGAGGAAGAGAGGAGAGAATTTTCGACAAGCATCAAGGGCAAGGAGGATTTCGACAAGCTTCATCCTTCATCTTTTTCTTTCTTGTTCAATTAGGTTCATGCTAGGGATTCTTTATCTTGTGTTTCTTTGGAACCTAGCCATGAACTAAATCTATTTGGCTAAGGTTATTGTGTCTTGTGGTTTTGAGAAACTATTGAATTTTGTTTAGGTAATAAGAGTTTGCACTTTTCTATTCAAGGTTTATTCATTCTTGGTTCTTATTCCTGTTTGCGAGTGAATTGGGAGAGGATCTCGTAACTTCATCTATTTATCTAATATCGGTAGAGTTAGATTCAAGAAACGAATGAATATGATCTTTATTCAATCTATTGACGATGAAGATTAATCCGACTTAGGAATAAGTTAAGGATTTCAACGGCTAAGAGGAGCGCAAGATTGGTTGTTGTTCACCCTTGATTCACGCAGGGATGTATTATCAAGGCATGCACAAGTAGATAGAAGTTCGACTTAGGGATAAGAAGAAACCATTGAAGAACGCTCTGCCAAACCTTGAAGGTTGCTGCCCAGACGCCCAAGTAGTTGCCCAACTAGTCGCCCAGGCAACCATCGATTAGTTGCCAAGGCAACCCCGTTGTGCAAGTTGCCATGGCAACTGAATTGCCCGTGCACTCTTTTACCAAGACGATCCAATCGGCTATCACACCTCAACTCACGATAACCTGGCCTATCTCTCTCATTTAATTACATCGCTTTTTACTTATTTGCTTTCTAGATTAGTTATTAGTTAAAACTCCTATAATCTTGTACTTGTGTTTTCTTTTACTTTTTACAGTGCAAGAGACTAGATTCTTGAAGTGGCACCAATCCTTGTGGAGACGATATCTTTTATACTATAACTTGCAACGTGTATACTTGCACAATTGCGTAGCACTTATTACGGGCAACAAGTTTTTGGCGCCGTTGCTAGGGATTGGCAATAGCGACTTTGTTTTTATTTTCTTGCACTTTCTTTTTACTTTTCTTGTTTAAGATTCAAAGGGCTAACAAACTTTGGTTTTGCATTGGTATATGACCAGGGCGAGACCGATTACACCAGAATATCCCTTTGATCCAGAAATCGAACGAACCTTACAAAGACTTAGACGAAGGATAAGAGTAGCAGTGGCTAATCAAGACGGCAATATGAATCAAGATGTTCTAGCAGGAGGAGGAGTGATTCTTGCACGAAACAGAACTATTCGAGACTATCTTGAAGAAGATCTTGATGGACTTAATCCAGGAGTTGTCGCACCTGAAATTGAAGCCGACCACTTTGAGTTGAAACCGGTAATATTTAATATG
The DNA here is from genome assembly GCA_019671005.1 of Hibiscus mutabilis. Lineage (NCBI taxonomy): Eukaryota > Viridiplantae > Streptophyta > Magnoliopsida > Malvales > Malvaceae > Hibiscus > Hibiscus mutabilis. The sequence continues at coordinate 25,631,775 of CM033732.1, forward strand.
ATCAACACAATTGGTCAATTTGGCGGCTCAGCAACTGAAGATGCACGACAACATCTTAAATCTTTCCTCGAGATTTGCAACTCGTTCAAAATACACGGAGTCACCCCCGATGTTTTACGATTAAGATTATTCCCCTATTCACTGAGGGATAGGGCGAAAGCATGGTTGAATAGCATTCTTGCCGGATCAATAGGATCTTGGACCGATCTTTGAAGTGATTTCCTTGCTTGGTTTAATCCTACAAATTTGAGTGATAAGCTTCGTAACGACATTACTTCTTTTCGACAGGCAGATGATAAATCCATGCACGAGGCTTGGGAGCGATATAGAGAACTTCTACACAAATGCCCCCTACACGGATTCCCGATATTGACTAAGTAACAATGTTTTACAACGCCGTGAATACACCAACAAGGATAATGCTAGATGGCTCGGCAAACGGTATACTCCTAGAAAAGTCGCTAGAGGAAGTAATGCAAATTCTAAACAGGCTGGCCAAGAATGATTATCAATTCCCCTCTACTAGAAGAGGAGGAATTAGACGCCAAGCCACAATACATGAACTAAGATCATCAGACTCAATTTCGGCACAATTGGCCACTTTAACCAAGATGGTCCAGAACATGCAAAAACCAAACAACACACAGGAGGATAAGGTAATGGATTCTTTTTGTGAGTTATGTGGTGATAACCATGATTCTTATGAATGTATGCAGAATCCGGAATCCAGCTTATATGTGGGGAATTACAATCGGAATAATAATGTGATGTCCAATACATACAATCTAGCTTGGAAGAAGCACCTGAATTTTTCATGGAGTAATCCCAACAATGCTCTAAACCAGAACTATCAGAATGCACAAGCATCGAGATTCCAGCAGAATATGCCACGACAACAGTTACCGCAGCAACAACCGACAACATTTAGTTCTTTGGAAAATTCTCTAAATGCTTTTATGATGAAAACTGAATCTTATATGGCTGAGAATAGTAACTTCATAAAAAGAACTGATGCTTTTATTAACAGGACCGAGATGAGATTGCAAAACCAAGAGGCGACAATCAAATTATTAGAAAATCAAGTAGGACAGTTTGCTAAAAACCTGAATACTAGACCGCAAGGAGGTTTACCTAGCGATGCTGAAGTCGCAAGAGGAACTGGCCATGAGCAATGTAAGGCGATCACCACTAGAAGTGGCCAACAACTTAAAGAGGCTCAAGCCCACTCATCAAACAAAACTCCACAAAAAGATCAAGACGAACCTAGCGACAAAGCCTCAGATGCTGAACCAGGAATTGTCACGGGAACCGGTAATAAGCATGCCTCGGCAACCGACGATAAGGATGCTTCGGCAACTTGTGATAAGCATACCTCGACAACCCCAATTGATAATGCCTCGGCAACTCCAGTTGTCCCGGCAATACAGTCAATCAGGTTTCAAACCAATGAAAGGATCGAAGATATCCGACTTCCACCACCATTCCCACAAAGGTTGAAGTGACAAAAGCAAGAATATCAATTCAAGAAGTTTCTTGATATCCTAAAGCAAGTCCACATCAACTTGCCATTGGTGGAAGCAATTGAACAAATGCTGAACTATGTCAAGTTTCTTAAAGACATTATGTCCAAGAGAACAAGGCTAAGAGAGTTTGAAACAGTTGCCACAACAGAGGGATGCATGGCCATGTTGCACAATCGTATGCCACCTAAGTTGAAGGATCCCGAAAGTTTCACAATACCCTGTTCTATTGGAAACCACTATTTTGGGAAAGCATTATGCGACCTTGGGGCTAGCATAAATTTGATGCCTAAATCGGTTTTCCAGAAACTAGGAATCGGGAAGGCAATACCTACAACAGTTATGCTACAGCTAGCCGACAGATCTTATGTGCATCCAGAGGGAAAAATCGAAGACATACTGGTAAAAGTTGATAAATTTATTTTTGTCGCTGACTTTATTGTTTTGGATTTTGAAGTAGATGAGCATGCACCTATCATTCTCAGGAGACTATTCCTAGCAACAGGGAGAACCTTGATCGATGTTGAAAAAGGAGAACTCACAATGAGGGTGAATGACCGGCAAGTTAAACTAAATGTGTTTCAAACACTAAGGCATGCCGATGATCCAGAAGAATGCCAACTTCTTTATGCCACAGCAGAGTTTAACTTCGATGAGGAATTTAGTTGCCTCGACAACTACATTGCCGATCAAGAGGAACCTGAGGAGTATGAAGAACCGGTCGATGAGGAACAACAAGAAGAGGCAAATTGGATAGTCAATCGACCAGCCTAATCAGGAAAGAAGCTGATCAAAATGTTGAAGCTACATAAAAAGGCAATAGGATGGACAATTGTCGACTTGAAGGGAATTAGCCCGGCAGTGTGCATGTACAAGATTTTGTTGGAAGTTGATCACAAACCTTCAACTGAGACCCAGAGGAGACTGAATCATGCCATGAAAGGGGTTGTAATGAAAGAAATCATCAAGTGGCTTGACGTCGGCATTATATACCCTATCTCTGATAGTACATGGGTAAGTCTGGTACAATGTGTACCGAAAAAGGGAGGTATAACGGTGGTAAGTAGTGAAAACAATAAACTCATTCCAACCAGGACTGTGACCGGTTGGAGGGTTTGTATGTATTATCAAAAGCTAAACAAAGCCACTAGGAAAGATCACTTCCCATTACCTTTTATTGATCAAATGCTTGATCGTCTTGTAGGTAAACCCTTTTATTATTTTCTTGATGGTTATTCAGGTTACAATCAAATTGCCATAGCACTAGAAGATCAAGAAAATACAACCTTCACATGCCCATACGGTACTTATGTTTTTCGAAAGATGCCGTTCGGATTGTGTAATGCCCAGACAACCTTCCAAAGATGCATGATGGAACTCTTTTCAAACATGGTCGAAGACTTCCTTGAGATCTTCATGGATGATTTTTCTGTTTTGGGTAATGACTTCGACAGCTGTCTCGACAATTTAGAGAAGGTGTTGGCAAGATGTATAGAAACTGATTTAGTTCTCAATTGGGAGAAGTGCCATTTTATGGTCGATGAAGGAATAGTGCTCTGGCATAAGATTTCATCCAAGGAAATTGAAGTAGACAAAGCCAAGGTGGACGTGATCGAGAGATTACCCCCCACCAAGTTCGATTAAAGGAATTCAAAGCTTTCTTGGACATGCAGGTTTTTACAGGAGGTTCATTCATAATTTTTCTAAAATCACTAAACCCTTGTGCAATTTGCTTGAACATGATAAAGTCTTCGATTTTGATGATTCTTGCACCCAAGCATTCAAAACCCTAAAGGAAGAGCTTGCCTCGGCACCCATTGTCGTTCCACTAGATTGGACGCTACCTTTTGAGCTCATGTGTGATGCAAGTGATTTCGCGGTAGGAGCAGTCCTAGGCCAACGCACATCTAAGACCTTCCATGTGATATACTACGCTAGTAAAACTCTTAATAGTGCTCAAGTGAATTACACAACAACGGAGAAAGAGTTACTAGCTGTAGTTTTCGCATTTGACAAGTTCTGATCCTATTTGATAGGTTTAAAGGTAATTGTTCATACGGACCATTCGAAAATCAAATATCTATTTGCTAAAAAGGATGCCAAACCTCGTTTGATTCATTGGATATTACTTTTACAAGAATTTGATATTGAAATTAAGGACAAGAAAGGAATAGAAAATCAAGTGGCCGATCACTTATCACGTTTAGATCACAATAGGGAGGAGGACGCGAATCTAGAGATATGCGATGCATTCCCGGATGAACAACTTTTAGCTGCCTCAGCAACCATGGACGCGCATGCCTCGGCAACCCTCGACGCCGCAGCAACCCTTGATGCGTACGCCTCGGCAATTTTGGGAGCAGTCGCCACGGCAGGACATGCCTCGACAATACCCTGGTACGCGGATTTAGTTAATTTCCTTGTTGGAGTCCCTGTGGGTTGAAAGGTGTACCTGGTTGGTAATGTACCGTGATTGTTATTGTATCGCTATTCCGGTTGAGATGGCTTAAAGTGTTGGTTGAACACTTGTTGAATATGTGTATCCGATGAACTCTTTTGTTAATGGACTTGTTTAATGACCACTTATAAGCGAATATAATTGTTTATGTATCATTGGAAAGTTTATTTTGTATAATGTTATTTATACATGTTTACTTTTTAAGCTTTGCATATGGTTGTTATGCATGGGAAGGCTTAAATTGAGGTTGAGCAATGGGACTTGCTGTTGGTTAATGATACAAGTTGCATATGGTTTAATATGCTGGTTTTAAAGATGTTAAGTGCATGGTTAAAAGGCATGATGATGTTTTAAATGTTGTTGAAACATGATTTTGAAATGGGTTTTCAATGAGTTGTTAAGATATGATTTTAAATGCATTTATGGTGTTTTGTTTGTGAGCGCTCGTCACTAAGCCTTGTGTGCTTACGCTCGTTTTGGTTTTGGGAGATGTTTTGATAAACTCCATGTTTGAGCAAGTTTGTATGGTTGCTCTTGAGTTGTAAATGGCCTCTATGGTTTGTTTTTGGTGATGGTTTGGAGTTTCATGTTTTACTTAAATGGTTTTCTAGGTTGCATGCCTATAGATTTACGTTTGATGAAAAATGCCATGTTGAAACTGTGTTGCTATGCTGTGTTTTGTTTCCTAGTTATGTTGGATGTATGTTAGAAGCATGTTAGGGTGCTTTGGATAGGCTAAGAGCTTGTTAAACCAGCTAAATGTGACATTTCAGGCCCAGGCGTACCGATACGCGGGATATCATATCGGTACAACTAGGCAAAATCAAGCATGGCATTTTGATTCGGGCTTGGGTGTATCGGTATGAATTTCTTTACTGGAATCTACTTTTTGGGACAACCCGCGTGCCGAAATCCTACCATACTGTTTCATTACGGATGTCAAGTAAATACGTACAGCCAGCTAGGCGTACCGAAACCGGTTGTAGTGTATCGAAACAGAGCTAGCTTGTGTAAGGCACCGTATCGATACGACGGCATGCGTATCGGTGTGGTTGTCTGTTATTTCAGTTAATGTCATGGAAGTGAAGTTCTGTTTTCTTGAATTTTGGTCCCTGAATGTTGTGGATGCAATTGATCGAGCTTGGATGATCGAATAGAGCTGATTTTTGACATGAGAATATGAAACCTGCTTAATTAAAGGTTGGTAGCTTAAAAATGTGATAAGTCCTTGTAGTTTGATCAAATTTCAATTTGGTCCCTAAATTACAATTGAGCCAATTGGATGTCAAATCCATGCCCGATTGAGTTGAGTTTTCACCTGATGTCAGTATGAACATATAGGTTAATGATTTTGCTTTTAGACAAGATAAAAGAAAAAAAATAGTTACATTTCAGTTTGTTTCTTTATGGTTTACCTAGGTAAACCTAATGTAGCTCGCTCGGTTCAGTCTTGCAACTAGGCCGGGTCAAGGGGGTTATATCTCCAAATCTCATCACCTTCTTCCAAGGTAAAACTTTTAGAAACACTTTATCACCAACCACAACCCAAACTTCCTACCCTTCAAATTAGCATAGCATTTTTTCCTATCCGAAGTTGCTTCCAACCAATCACTGATAAGCTTCACCATCTCATTGGCGTCTTTCAACACATTAGGCAGAGAAACATACTTCTCACTTGCCTCATCCAAACAAAGAGGCGTATAGCACCTCCTATCATACAAAGCTTCATACAAAGCCATTTGAATACTCGCCTGATAACTATTGTTATAAGCAAACTCTACCAATGATAGTTGCTTCTCCCACATTCCTTGAAAATTAATAATGCAACACTACAACATATTCTCTAACACTTGGATAACACGTTTAGACTGACCATCCGATTGAAGATGATATGAAGTATAGAAATTCAACCATGTACCCAAAGCTTTATGCATACACTCCCAAAACCTTACTATAAAATGTGGATCCCTATTTAATACTATAGAATTAAGCACCCCATGCAACCTCACAATCTCAACAATACATATCTGCTAACTTATCCAATGTATACGTCGTATGCACTGCCAAAAAATGTACACACTTCATAAATCGATCCCCAATTATCCAAATAGAGTTCTTCCTTGACAGCGTCGAAGGCAAACCCGTCAGAAAATCAATGGTAATTCTCCCCTACTTCCATTCCAGGATCCTCAATGGTTGCAACAATCCAGAAGGAAATTGATGCTCAACCTTAACACGCTGACACAACATACATCAGGCAACAAACTCTGTTACATCTTTCTTTAAACCAACCCAATAATACTCCTCCTTTAAATCTCGATACTTCTTTGTACTACCCAGATGCATAGAAAAGGGACTACAATGAGCCTCTATCAAAATATTGCACCTCAACTCAATATCTTTTGGCACAACTATTCGAACCTTAAAACACAAGACACCATCATCATTAAAACAAAAATCTGTCGGATTACCTTCCATCACATACTTAACGTGTGGAATAAACGAATCATCATACTGTTGCTTTTCCCTGATCAACTATAACAACTATGGTTTCACTTGCAACTCAGCCAACAACCCACCGTCTCGCGTCACACTTAACCACGCAAAAATTACCCTCAAGTCCACCACAACCATTGTAATACCCCAAAATTTATAGTACTATTTAAGGGTTATTTAGTACTAAGATAAGGGCTTAAAAGCTAACTTAGTGACTAAAATGACAAAAATGCAAAAGTTAGGATTTCTTTAATTATGGATTCTAGAGAAGGAAATTTTTAGAATTGAGAGTACCATAAGATAGAGGATAAGCAAATTAGGGTACTCGCAATGTTTGGTAATAATCCAAGGAAAATTGGAATGGGAATTCAAGGTTAAAGTTTAATGACCAAAATGATAAGTTTTCAAAACTTGTATGGTACAAGTCGAAATATGAAAAGTTGAAGGACCAAAGTTGTAATTTCCCAAAAGATAGATGTTTTATTTCATAAATAGATAGATCACCTTTTGGTGTAGACCGAATATGGAATTATTGGTTTGATCCAATATTTCGAATATTGGGAAATCACAAGCAAAGTTTAAGTGGAATTCGGATACCCAGATCAAACTGAAAAATTATGAAATTTTACCATATGATAGAGAAAGGTTTTATGCAAAACTCTCGAAATGTGAGTTTGGTTATCGGAAGTGGCTTTCTTGGGTCACATTATTTTAACCGAAGGAATCCACGTCGACCCTAAAAAGATACAATCCATTGTGGAAGGGAAGGTCCCATGTTAGTACTTTAGATTGATAAAAAGGAATCAGTCCGAGTTAATATTATTCATAAGGGTAGCAAATTAAGAAATATTAAGAGAAATTGTATCTGATAAAGATTTTAGGTAATTATCGGTACATTTGGACCGAGTCAAAATTTTAAGTTTGACTTCATAAATATGGAATATTTTGTTGGATAATATTATTTATTTTTCAAATATGGAAATAAGGAATTTTTAGAATTTATTTGTTAGCCCGATGAAGGGGAAATCACAGTAGAAATAGTAAGTGAATATCGAGAAATCAGATCGAATCAAAATTTCAGAGGCTGTTCCATAAGTCACAAAAAATTCATAAAATATTATTTTATGAATAAATTAATAATTGGTTGATTGTGATCTAACTAGAATAGTTGGATTTTTTACAAAATGACAAAATTAGTGAATTAAGTAACGAGTTTTGGTAATTTGGTCACAATGGCAATTTTGAAAGTACCATGGGCAATATGTTAATTTCCCATGTTAAAGCATTACTCTAGTTTGGTTAGAGTTGAATGGAATTTGGTTGGAATTGAACTAGAATGGAAACTTGCAAATTATGATTCAGTTGGAGGTTAATTTTGGAATAAGGACTAAATTGAATAAAAAAATTCAATTTATCAATTACATGTGGCATAAATTATAAAAGGTGAACAAAATGTTCATCTTCTTCAACCCTAATTTTCGAAAACCATGGGGAAAGGGAGAGAAAAATACACAAAATTTTCTCAAAGCTTTTTGGAGGCTCCCAAACAAGATTCAGGGTATGTTTTTGGTAGAAAATTGATCTATTTTTAATTCTCTTTCATTTGAGAGTAATTTATTTAAGAGTTATGAAGATTTGATTATGTTCTTGAAGAGAGAAAATAGGGTTTCATGTTCCATGTTTAGATTGAAGCTTGATCTATGCAAATCTAGTGTTGTACAGATGAAATCAAGCTTAGATTGTGATTAATTTCATGTTTAAGGTTAAAAACCCTAACCCTAGAATTTGGGATTTTATTTAGGGTTTTTAAATTGATGATGAAAAATGATGATATTAGAAGCTTGATTTTGATGTTAGAATGAAAAATCCTCAACTAGTCCTTTAAGTGATCATTTCGGCATACATGGGGAAATTTAGAGAAATATTGTGAAAATTATCCTAGTGATGAATTTGAAGATACTATGAACTTAGAAGCTTGATTATGGCTTTTGGACTAAAATTAAATCATTAGAAAATATAGATACCCATTTCGGCTTGTAGAGAAATTATAGGGAAAATATTTTGAAATTTTTATGATTATGAGATTTATGATTTGAATATGTTGTATGAAGTTAGAATTGAAACTAGAATCCAAGGGACTAAATTGACAAGAAAGGAAATGGCAAGGGACCATTTCGACAGCCCTAGTTAGTTCAAGGACCAATTCAGTCTAAAAATAGGGGAAAATGTGAGAAAAAAATTATAGAAATGTTGGATTAATTATTCGATTCAAGTTTACAAGTTTATGTGTAAAATTAGTGACTAAAATGTCTCTTTGATAAAAGTTAGTGGATGAAAGAGGTATTGAATAAAAGTTGGTGAAAATAATGGAATTATTGAATAATTGTGATTCGAGCTGGAATAAATTGCAAAATGAGCAAAATGGTCATTAGGGACCATAATGAACAATTTGGCATTACTAAAGGAAAAGTGAAATTTTTGAAAATATTTTATATTCGGATAATTATACTAGTATAGTTAAGCCATGTTAGATTAAAAATCTAACATGAATATTGTTATGTATGTTCAAATGGTACTGCACAGCTATTGACGAGGCTAAGGTTACCAGATCAAAAGAAAGCAAGGAAAAAGTATCAAAATAGCTTAGTGAGGCTAATATCATGCTTGGCCCAAGTGAGTACATTTTACTTATTTATACTTATTTATATATATGTGATATGAGTGAGTTCATTTTTACTTATTATATGTATATATGACATGAGGGAGACTTGCGAGAAGTTGACCTTGATATTAATAAAAAAATATGTTGATTAAAGTTATGTAAATGGCATGAGATATTAAATGGCATATGTGATACATTGATATGGCATAATGATTTATCTAAGATAAATCAAATTTTAGATTTTGGGTATGAACTGCCCATTATCGAATTCTAGATGATAGTATTGATGGATTGGATATTGAATGTGAAAATATTATATTGTTATGACCATGTACTAGTGTAAGAGTCTTTGGTACAATTGGATATCCATAGAGTCTTAGCAGCTGCATTCCAGTACTACGGTACGTTCCAGACACTTCGGTGTTGACATCAGATGCTACGACATTGCAGACACTACGGTGTTGTTTAGACACTTCGGTGTCGACTAGCACAAAAAGTGCAATAATAAGGAGAAAAGGGCATCCTCGAGTACGTACTCACCATCAGATGCTACGGCATTGTAGACACTACGGTGTCATTATGATGACTCGTATACCTTATGTATAATTGGATATCCATAGAGTCTTAGCAGATGTGTCCTAGACTACGGTGCGTTTCAGTCACTTCGATGATGTTTAGACACTTCGGTGTCGACGACGTTGTAGACACTACGGTGTTGCTAGCACAAAATGTGTGATTATGACTGCGATGCAGACGCTACGACGTTGTAGACACTATGGTGTCATGATAACTCGCATACCATAGCATCACATGATTTTATACTTTGGGCTATAATACTTGAAATGCATTTATGCAGGTAGTTAAGGTAAAATGCTTAACGTACACAAGACTTGCAAGATAGATCGAATCCTATGATTTGAATTTTATATTGGTTTAATGAAGTACACATGTAAAGTAGTTCTATGCATGATAAAATGTTATCAACTGCAATTGGAAATCACTTGCCGTTTTGCAGGGATGTGTTATTTATAATCATTGTTTTATATTGTTATGATTATGCCTTACTAAGTTATACTTAACGTGTGTTTCGTATCACACGTAGGTACTTTGGACTAGATAGCGGAGGAGGAGCTGCACATCATTGGATCAAGTTAGCTTACATTATCAGCAAGTATCACCACATCTTAGTCTAGTGGGGCATGTATAGATATTAAATAATTAGCTATTTTGTATGTTTAAAATTTTGTACTCTACTTATAAGTTAATATGGATGTATGAACTAGAAACATGACTTAATTTGAGGAATTAAGAATATTAGAAACGATGCTTCAAACGATTTTAAACTTAGTTAGTCGTTTATCGCGTAGTGATTTTAAAATCAAGAAAGGGTCTAGGCAGCACACATAGTTTTCACCCTGAATTATATTTTCATTTTAATAACTGCTTAAATCATTTTATAAACCAATTCAGGGTTGAAACTAGGTGACTCTAGACATATTTGTAATTTAATGAAAACCGAGAAAGGGTTGTTTAATCAAATTAGTTTTGCATCGAAAAAATATTTTTTTTTACAAGTCTGAAAATCAGTGTAAATCAATTAGTAACATCTTGAATGTGTATTTGAATATCGAATATACGTTGAGGGTGTTACATTTAGTGGTATTAGAGCAAAGGTTTAGATGATTTTGGAGGTTAAATCGAGTCCAATACGATTTTGCTAAAGTGTACATTCCCCTAGGATGTGATGTTACTAATGTATTGCTTGCATAACTTTATGTAGCTCCTCAATAGTATGAATGAGACTCTGATGGCTATAAGAAAAATAAGATATTGTTAGATTTCTTCAGTTGATGAATTTTGAGGGTTAAGACAAGACTCATAGTGGATACAACACAGTGAAATAAATACGGTAGTTAACTCCTATCCAGGATGAGTTATCTGTATAATAGAGAACTGGTACAGTAATTATATGATGTTAGTCTCTAATATCAATATTTGTACTTACACTTATAATAGCATAAGTTATAAGAAATTTAGAGAGTAAGGGCTCATACGCACATTTCAAGGTAAAAGGGTAGTCATAGAACGGTAAGCTTATGATTAAATAGAATTGTGATTATTATTAATAAATTAAGATAGTCAGATATGAAAAGTTAGAAAAAGAAGAAGTATTCTTATTTTAGAAATACGTATTTGTTAAATGGCTAAACATCAAATTGTTGGAAATTACTACAGATGTAATTTGACAGCCAACTTAAGATAAGCTAGAGGCTGAAAATATGAAAATTTAGAGTATGATGGGAATAAGTTAAGAGATGATATTACTGATTAGGAAAGGCTAATGTAGTAGCTGATGCTCTCAGCTGGAAAATGTTCTTTATTCTGCATCTAGTGAACGCTTAATTATCTTTGGGAAAGAATGGTACACTAAGTACAAAGTTACAACTTTAATCAACCTTGCTAGATCCAATTAAAGATTTACAAGTGGCAGATGAAGAATGCCTTGAAAAGCGAAAGCAAGTTGAATCTAGAGAAGCCTAAGATTATGAAAGCAAATCTGATGAATTGTTATTGAGGAAAAGTTTATAATGGTGAAATAAAGAAAGAAATTTTAATAGAAGGACAGTCAGTTGAATTATTCTGATCTTTGAAGATAAGTTACGAGCCAATATTATTGAGAACATAAGATTGTGGTAAAGGATTGAAATGTTCGAAATAATCCAAAAGTGGATGGAGTTGATCTGACTCGAGAAATAGAAGACAAAGTGAGAATTCTTTAAAATAATCCTAAAGCAGTTGTAGATCGACAATAGGCATATGTGGATAAAAAGAAAAAGAATATTGAGTTTAAATTCACAAACAAGGTATGTATGAAAGTTTTACCTTGGAAAAAAGTACTATGCTTTGGTCAAAAGGAAAGCTTGGTCTCAGATTCATTGGACCGTATGAGACTCTTAAAAGAGATGGACACATGACTTATTAATTGAATTTACCTTCAGAAGTGAGCACGACTCACGATATATTTCACGTGAATTTGCTTTAAAGGTATCAATCAGATCATTTTTACGTTATTAACCCAAAGAAAGTTGGATTACAACCTGATATTTAACGCATGAAGAAGAGCCGATAAAATTTTAGCATATGGAATGGAAGGTTCCCAATAACGTTAACATGGTTTGCAGTTTCTTGAGACTTACTGGATATTATCGAAGGTTTGTGAACAACTTTTCGATGAGAGCTACTCCACTTAAAAAGCTACTGAGAAAGAATGTTCTAATCGTATGGACTGAGAAGTGTCAAAAAAGCTGTAATCACTCATTTTTATCTAATTTGTAAATATTGTGTTAATATATTAGTATAATAGTTAATAGATATTATTGCATGTATACATATATAGTATTATTGTGTGTGTTTATTATGCACGTGTGACTAATATGTATGTGGTATATGTATGTCGTACGTATGTTTGCATGTTACGTAGGCTTTAATTGTTTGTATGTATAATATGTATACATTTATATTAATTAGGTATGTGAACAAATATATGTATCCACGCGCGTAAGCCATTTAGCTCCCCACGCCGTCATTATTCGATTAGATTTTGATCCAACAACCACGATTGAAGGAGGGAGACCATCCAGTTGGTTGTGTGGGATCATGCGTCAATTCGCCGTTGGATCCCCCTGATCCAAGCCATTTAGCTCCCACGCACGTTACCACGCCTCACACACCACTATTCGATTTCCAAGGTGCCACGGATCATCACCAAAAACATGCCTTGTTGTTCCAAGATCTCATCCGAAATATATGTATTTTAATCTTATTTTCATCAAAATCACGATCCAACGACCCTAGATAAAAACTCAAGCCAAACGGTTACCACCACACCACTTTTTTAGTTTTGTAAATAAAAAAAAACAAACAAATGCATCACCAAAAACATCAAAAAATTAGATTTTTCTCGTATCAATGTAAACAAAAAATATATGTATTTTATACCTTATTTCCACCAAAATCCTCAAGGAGAACAGATATGTGTATAAAATGGTGAATCGGACAAAAAAATTTAAAAAAAAAAAAATAAAATTTTCCTAGATCTTTCCTAAAGGTTTAGTAAAAAAAAAGCAAAAAAAAAAAAACAAAAAGTTCAAGGGTGAATTTTTTTCTGAAAATGCTTTTTTCGCTTAGGGGCATGTAAACAAAAACGTAAAGCTTAGGAGTTTACCACTCACCGGAAAATGCCATTCGGTTTGATAAGTTTCAAGGTTCTATTTTGGGGTGTTTATGGTTTGAATCTGGAAAATGGGTTTTTGGGTTTGTTTTATAGTTTTTTTTTTTGAAAATATAAAATTACGATTTTCCTAGATCTAAGGCAAAGGGTTTAGTATAAAAAATCTAGGGTGATATTTGGTTTCTTCATGAAAAATTTTGTTTTCGGGCTTAGGGGGATTTTAAATGGCAATATTACACCCTAATCCTTTCGTGTTTTCAATAACCACCATTTTGAGCTTTGCCCCTTGGTTTTAAAATGTATTAGATCATAAATGTTTTGATGGTTTCAAAATACAAAGTATTTTGGGGGTGTTTATAACCGGTTTGAAAAAAATGAGAAAGGTTTTATGTTTTTATTTTATTTTGGGTGTGTTTTCTAATGTTTTTTTGTTTTGTTGATTTTAAGGTTATATATTTAAAATTTATATATATAGGTATTCCTCTTTTTTGTGATTTTTATGTTTATTACCATGTCATGGTTTGCTTAAGTGCAAGTATATCCCCCTAGCATGTTTTTGCTTTCTTTCAATACATTTTAAATGAAACTAATTAGTCATTTTTAAATGGCAATATTACACCATACTAATAGCATGTTTTCAATATTTCCATTTTGCATTTTGCCCCTTGGTTTTATGGGTGATGGATTTGTCCATAAATGTTTTGTCGTGATATGTTTAAAATATAGTATGCATGTAATGCCCCCTTTTATTAAAGTTTTAGTCTATATGGTGATTTGTTTTCATTTTATTTCATATTATTTATTTTATATTTGCATTTTTATTTTTCTACAACCATGTTCTAATGTTTTTTGTGTTAGTTTTTTTGTGATGTTTATATTTTATTTTTGTTTTGTTATTATACCAAGTTTTTAATTTGTACTTGTATTTTTTTTGTTTAATAATATGATATTTATTTTTTTAGGTTTTAATTAGTATATAATACAATGTTTATGTTTTATAGGTGGTTTATATAGATTTTTATGGGAATTTTTAGATTAATATTTCATGTTTATTTTTTTATGTCATTGGTTTATTTTAATACTTCTTGTTAGTATAATGTTTGTTAAATTCTATTTGCATTTTAGGTTACATGTTAGAAATGGGTGATGGATTTGTTATATGTTGGTATCGTGATATGTTTAAAATATGTATGCATGTAATTAGTCTCATATGATAAAGTTTTAGTGAATAAAATATGGTGATAATGTTGTTTTGTTAATTTATTTAATCATATTATATATATTTAATACTAATATTAATTATTAAAGTTTTTATCTAAATATGTGATATATTTAATTAATCTTGAAGTTTTTTTTTAAACTTGTTTCATGTTTATATTTTGGTTTTTTTGTTTTGTTATTATTTTAAATAAAATTTGTTTTTGTATTTTACCTTTTTTTAAATAATATGATATTCATGTTTCCCGTTTTTTCAATTTAAAATATGTTTTTCATCGTGTGTTTTATATAGATTTATCATTTGTAATGTTTAATTATTTTTTGTTATAATTATTTTAGAAGAAGTTCGGATTTTTTAAATTAACATTTGTTTATTTATTACATATTTATTTTTTATTTTAATATGTCTTGTTAGTAAATGTCGTCCCTTTTTAATTTGAAAATGCTATATATTTGTTAGGATATTGTTCCTCCATATTATATATTTAGTTAATTTGGTGCCCTTTTATTTGAGAGAAAATTGTTCCTTCGTATGGGCACACGCGAATGGATGGTGAACCCATTAAAGGACCCTATAGTGGGAATAATCGGAGGCCCTACCCTTAGTAGGGGACAACACTTATAACCAAATTTTAATTTAACCATCACTTTAATCCGAAAAGTTTAATACTAATAAATAGGTGTTTTAGACCGGATGTAAATTTTAAGGTTATTTTGTTCGTTTATCTTTCCCCATTTATTTATGTATTTGTTATCCGTAACCCAACACTTTTTGTTTTGTTTTATTGTGCATAAATCTACTTCGCATTACATAGGGTATTGCGATAGTGGTTTTTAAATAAAATAGATGGTTTTCCATAATTTTGCGATGTTTATATAATATATTTAAAAGGAATTTTTAAAACTTTGGAAGACATATTTTTTTAATACCCAAAAAGACCTCAAACACATGGAAAAGGATTTTAGCAACTTCAGGTCAGATTTGAAAAAAGGATATCGCTAGTAGATAATGAGTGAGGTGGGGAAATTTTTTTGTTATAATTAGATGATCAACTGATAAATGCTATGATGAAAGGTGACTATTAAATTAACATTTGGTTATAATTACATGTTTATTTTAATAGACAATTTAAAAATTGGCAAGTTAAACTCGCCCTCAATCTAAGTGGGAAAATATCTAGGTGTGATAAATGAGAAGGATATTGTTCCTCCATATTAGCATTAGCAACCTACCTTTGGGGCTCGAATGCCTTATGTTTCATGAGGATATTGTTCCGGGTGAAGTATGGGCAAAGCGAATGGTCGAAGGGTTGAACCCAGTTATGAGGTGCACCTACCATATAGGGGGTTTGGTCATCTGAGGCCTTGCTAGTGAAGAATAGGGACAAGATCTTATTAGGATGAGAGTTTTGTTTAGAGCACCAAGATTTATTAGAGTTCAGGGGCATCTTAGTAAGAAAAATTCAGGATTTATAAGCCCATCCATTTAGAGGGGCAAATAACATAAGTGTTTTAGCCACCAAGGAAGAAAATAGGTGGAGTTGAAAGTAAAAAGGTTTTTTGTTGTTTATCTTATTTAACTTGCCTTTTATTTATGTATTTGTTATCAAGAGTATAACTCATTTCCTTTTGTTTTGTTTTTGCATAAATCATCGGGATTCAAGAATGGGTTAATGGTATTGATTGAAGAACGAGTGTAAGCGTTGGAAGCGAGGAAATAATATAGTAATTGTTCATGATAGACTAAGGGTTCTTTGTTGTCGAGCCAATGCTACATCCTCCAAAGTGAGTTGTTTAATCCCAATGTTAGAAATCAAGATTGTGGAAGAAGAAATCACCCTCTTTAGAGTCAGATTTAGGTGTTTTTAGACCGGATGTAAATAAGGTTGTTTTGTTTGTTTATCTTATTTAAGTTGCCTTTTATTTAAATGGCGAGATGATGAACTATTTCCTTTTGCTTTGATGAAAGGTAAGAAACGCATTAAATTTAGTAGAAGAATCGAGTGGTTTCAGAATGTAGATAGAATGTTATGATAGACCAAGGGTTTGTATATGAGGAATTAAGATTTGTTCAATGAGTTGAATCCTTTTGTGATCAATGTTAAGAAACAAACATGTGGCATAAAGGATCATACCCAGAGAAGAAACTTAAATGACGTAAAAAGGCATTGTCCTATACCTATGAGATACATCGTAGCTGCTTATGTTTCTCATTGAAAGGAATATTATCATACCGGTGAATATGTAGCAATGAAAGTAAAAATCCTTAAATTTAGAGAAGAATCACTAAGGATGAATGTAGGACAAAAGCTACCATGTTAAGGGGTTTGGGTCATCACACAAGTTGAATCCGAGTGATCAATCAAGAGTTCAAGATCTTATTAGGATGAGAGTTTTGGGACTTAAAGACGACAAGGCATTGTCCTATACCTATGAGATTAAGCCATCCATTGCCCGAAAGGGCAAAGTCAAGTGAAGGGTCAAAGAGATCTCCTTGCCCAAGGTTTGGGTAACACACAAGTGGGTCACTCAAGTAAGAAAAAGAATAGAGTTCAAGTTTAAAGTGAAAGTTTTGCATTTCAAGATGAACTTCTACATTCGAGCCATCCATTGCTCATGGGCAAAAGGAAGGAGTCACTTAAGTAAGACAAATTCAGAGTTGAAAGTAAAGCATTTCATCCTCCAAAGTGAGTTGGAAAACAGTTTGGCTATGGACGAGATCCTGAAATCAAGTCTGTAGCAGAAAGGGGAGGAATCTCAAGCCCTTCAAATGGAAAATGCAGCACTCAAAGAACAGATAGAAAGGCTCAAGACTTCTTTACGTACCAATGAGATTCATGCTGAAGCGTACAAGCGGGTCGAGTATGAAAGTTTTAAAGGAGTAACTGTCAAGCTACAAAAGGTCGAGCAAAAAATATAGGAGAAAGACAAAGACATGAAGATTGTTATGACTCAAGCGTGACAAGTGGCCCAACAGGTAGCAGATTTAGCTGATGAAGCAACACCAATAAGCCATAATATGGATCTAGCGTTGGACCGCAAATGAAAGCTAATGGGACTATTGAATGAGGTCAATAAATTAGGTCGTAGAGCTCACTGCTATCTGTAAAATCCTAATACCTGATGTAATGAAAGCTTTTGGTCTGAATGAAAGATGTTCTATGGGGACAAATCACTTGCGGAATCAATACTTTATTGCATTCATGCATTGCATTTGCATCACCTCCTTTGCATTGTTTAATGATTTTATCATTTCATGGCACTTCATCATTTAATTTTTGGGGTTCGGTGGTAGAACCAGTTGAGAAAATGGAACGAACTAAGGAGTCGAGCCTTGACCTACTAGAAGAAAGAATCGAGAAGGAGCTAAAGAAGAAAGAAAAAATAGATGTTTTCAATACGAAGGAACTCTTCCTAGTCCCTGATTTGGTCATTCCTCCGAATTTCAAGATTCCCAGATTTGCGTAGTATGACAGAACTAGCTGCCCGAAGGTTCACTTGACCTTGTTTTGCAGAAAATGGAGGGATACATGAAGAATGAAGAGTTGTTGATCCACTACTTCAACGATAGCCTGAAAGGACCTACAATAGTGTGGTATAATTGTTTGAGCAGAAACCAAGTTCGGTCATGGGGTGACATTGCTAATGCCTTCTTGAGTCAGTACAAATATGCTTTAGACTTAGCACCCTGTCGTCAGTTTCTTCAGAACGAGAAAATGAGACCAAATGAAAGCTTCAGGGAATATGCACTAAGGTGGCGATGTTCGGCAACCTAAGTCCAGCCTTTTATAGCAAAAGAAGAGTTGACTCCCCTGTTCCATGCAACGCTTCCCTCTCCTTTCTTCAATATGATGTTGGAGAGATCAAGAAACATATTCGAGGATTTTATGATGATTGGAGAGAGGATAGAATACTCAATCCAAGAAGGAAAATTAGGGTCTAAGTCTAAGGACCAAACTGAAGAGAAGGTAGATGAAGACAAAGAAGTAAATGAGTGTCGCCTCCAAGGTTCTCGTGGCCGTAAAAGAAGAAGACAGACTGACACATTGGGATCATCAAGGAAAATTCCTTGGACGAGTGCAAATTTGGAAGTGTTCGGAGTATCCATCTCAGACATATGGCCTCATTTGGTAGAAGGTCGCTATCTTGCTCCCAAACCGATAAAGATTACACATGATTCATCGGCCCATAGCTTCGACTAGAGTAGCACATGTGAATTCCACACGGGGGCACCAGGGCATCCCACCAGAAAGTGTAGACCTTTACTAGAGGAGATTAAGAAGCTGATCAATAATGGGACCTTGACACAAGAATTGATCCAACAGTGGAGAACCAAGGATGGGGGGCAAGTTTACATAGTGCTAAGAAAGCCAGAGATGTCTCTGCATTAGAAGGCTTTCTAGAAGTAATACAAGGAACCAACTTTATTGCCTATGGCCCACATGTGGTAAAGATCTTTTGTGAGGGGGCATGCGTCATGTTTGTTGATTTTTATTCCAATGAAGAACCTATTTTGCTTAACATACAATGTTCTTGAAAGCACGTAGATATGTATTTTTTCTCGTTGTTGTAGGTCACTGGATATCAATTGCAAGATGTGACATTAGTTGGATGTTATAATAGCGATGAGGTGTGATCTCCCCAACAGAATATGGTCGGCAAAGCAAGACTACTACTCTTTCGATGATGTTCAAGGACGAAAAAGCTCCAAATGTTAATCATGTAAAGTTGCTTGAAATTGAAACTCTAAGCGTAATCTTCTATGCACTAAAGAGTTAACAATCAAAACAGGACACATGTGTGTGGAGTAAAAGAAAATAACAATATTAGATGGATTAAATAAAAAGCACTCCTATTTTTGAAGCCTGGTAATAGGCTTGTTTGAATAAGAGTGTGGAAATTTTGGGGCACTTCGCTGAAGCAATAAGGTTGCAATACACCATCCAAGTCAAGAAACCTTAGCTTCATGAGTGATGGTAATATTTTCAAATCGTGACTATGCTGAGTAACTTGGGGTAATGTTGTTTGCTCCATCGTTGTCTTCAAGACAAAGGATTGTGACGAGTTGATTTCTTCAAAAATAATGATAAACGCATGAAAGAAAAAAAAAAGGGGGGAATAATAAGAAAAAAGGAGAATAAAACAGAAGAGAAGAATGAAAAATGAGAGAAAAATGAACAATGGCATAAGTATAATTAAAAACACCCACACCCACCTAGAACTTTATTCTTAGAATAATATTTCTGCGCTCGAGTGGTCAAATAAGTCCACCCTTTTAGGGCAGAGCAAGTAATGAGAATTGAGAAAGAGTAGTATTCTGCAGCAACGCGGTAATCATGAGGATGAACCAAGTCATTTGGGAAAACTTTACAGCCTTGAGTCGCCGCAACATTCAAATTCCTTGTGGACTCAAGCTATGTTTGAATGATCGTTAAACGGTTGAATCTAAGACGCTCTTGCACTTGATATCCAGAGCTCTTATTCTGTTGTTTGTTATAATAAGATTTTGATTTTGAGATTCTGTATGTTAATCTAAATGACACTCTTCAGTTGAATGCCAATCAACAAATTGACAATTTAAAGCAACAAAGATTTCCATGTATTGCTTCAGAGATAAGACCCAAAACACAAGGTTGCGGATATTATTGGGCACCTAACCAGAGAAACGACCCCTCAATGTATAAGATAAAGATGATGACAAGAATATATGTGTCAGATAGTTCAAGAGCAGGAAGCGAGTTTCAGCTATGATGCCTTGGTTCGTTCAAGGAAATGAAGAATGATCTGGAACAAGAATAAGGTCGTAAAGTACGGGGAAAGGTAAGAGATAAACATTGATTCTCCTAAGAGTTAGAGCATAGGGATCGAGAGATGGTTCCCGTCAAGAAGCAGCAAGAAGATTGAATTTAGAAATTAAATTCAGAGCATGAAAGCATTTTGCTCGCTCCGATGATGAAACTGACAAATACTCTGAATGTTGGGTCAAAGAATTGGAAGATAGCTGAGCTTATGATTGAGTGGGACAATGCAAAACGTGAAGAATGGTAAGAATCCCTATACTAGAATGATATAGAGAATAGAATGAGCTTATTTGTGAAATAGGTAAAGACCCCAAAGAATAAAGAGAGTTGCTTGTGCAAGAGAGCAAGAACGGATATTCAATTGATAAAGGAAAGATTGATGAAAATGAAGATCAAAATTGAGCATATTGCAAAAAGAAAGGAAATAAAGAAATCTGAAAAATGACTTTTTAGGGCATAGGATTTTAAAACATATTTAAAAGAGAGAAAAGAGGAAAAAGAGAAGGAAGCGAGTAAAAAAGAGAGAGAAGAAGAAACAAAAAAGAGGAGAAAAAAGAGAGAAGAAAGAGAGAAAAAAGAAGAGAAAAAGAAAGAAAGAAAAAGCAAAAAAAGTAGAAAAAAGAAAAAGAAGTAGAAAAAGAAGAAGAAAAGAAAAAGAATAAAAAGAAGGCTTTACATTGCATGCATCATATGGATAGAGGCATGTCATTTTTTGCTTGTTTTAGGCAGGTATTTGAAGAATTACCAAAGAGTTTTAAGAAGTAAATTTTATTAAAAAAAGATTTCGACAACCATAGTAGTGTGAGGCCAGATGACGGTAGCCATAGTAGCGTAAAGCCATATATTAAGTCATTCGAGCCATCAGTAAGGCCTTCGGGCAAGATGATAAGTCCTTTGAGCCATCGGTAAGTCTTTCGAGCATAGTGATAAGTCCTTCAGGCCATCAATAAGACCTTCGAGCATGATGAGGCAACCATAGTAGTGTGAGGCCAAATGATAGTAGCCACAGTAGCGTGAAACCAAATATTAAGTTCTTTGGGCCATCATTAAGGCCTTCGGGCATGACGATAAGTCCTTCGGGCCATCGGTAAGTCTTTCGAGCATGGTGATAAGTCATTCGGGCCATTAATAAGACCTTCAGGCATAATGAGGCAACCACAGTAGCGTGAGGCCAGATGACGGTAGCCATAGTAGCATGAAGCCAGATATTAAGTCTTTTAGGCCATCAGTAAGGCCTTCAGGCATGATGATAAGTCCTTCAAGCCATTGTTAAGTTTTTCGAGCATGGTGATAAGTCCTTCGGGCAATCAATAAGACCTTCGAGCATGATAAGGCAGCCATAGTAGCGTGAGGCCAGATGACGGTAGCCACAGTAGCGTAGAGCCAGATATTAAGTCCTTCGGGCCATCAGTAAGGTCTTTGGGCATGATGATAAGTCCTTCGGGCCACCGATAAGTCTTTCGAGCATGTTGATAAGTCTTTCGGGCCATCAATAAGACCTTCAGGCATGATAAGGCAACCATAGTAGCGTGAGGCCAGATGGAGGCAGCCTTAGTAAAATGAGTCCAGAAAGTTCGGTAGTCATTTTTGGCATGAATCCCCAAATTTGAAGAAAGATTTTGGCATCCTTAGTAGTGTAAGCCCAGAAAGATTGGTAGCCATTGTGGCGTAGATCCCAAATTCAAATATAAAAGTTCTATATAGGAAGGGCATATGTTTTCGAGCTCCCCAGTGAAAGGTTCCATATAGAAAGAACCCTAACTCTAGGATTTCAAGAAATGACCTGTAGCACCAAGATCAGAAGGTGAAAAAGTTCTATATAGAAGAATTTACGAACCTGAAGATTCAGCTAAGGAAAAGCGGAAAGTTCCAAAAGAACACGTGATTCTGAAGCCACAAATAGGGAAGTCAGATAAAAATGAGTGCTTATGATATTTGCTTTATTCCTGTTCCACGAGAACAAGCAAAGAGTGGCAACTGTAATCACTCATTTTTATCTGGTTTGTAAATATTGTGTATAATATGTGTATGTATAATATGCGTACATTTGTATTAATTAGGTTTGTGAACAAATAAATGTATATGTATATTATGTGGTTAAACGTATGTGATATATATATGTTAACCTGCAGGTATACTTTTATGTACGTATATTATATGCATATGTATGTATTATCAAATTATTATTATTATTATTATTATTAACGGGCTAGATTAAAATGAAAATCTATAAATTATACAACCCAAATAATAATCTTATAGTCCAGTCCATAATTACAGAACCCAAAAATATATTACAAGGCCCATTTCGGCCAGACCCAATTAAACCCTAATCCATATCAGATGTCTAACCCTAATCCCTTTCTTTATACACAATAGTTCCTAGGCTGTTGGATCAGATTTTGATCCAACGGCCACGATTGAAGGAGGGAGACCGTCCAGCTGGCCACGTGGGATCATGCGCGAGACATTCAGCTCCCCACGCGCGTGCGTTGCACGCACGAGGCTATTCGATTTCCAAGGCACCAAGATCTCATCTGAGCCATCATTTCTGTAGACAATCTCAGTCGTTGGATCAAATCTAATCCAACGACCCTAGATGCTTTTGGCCGAACGGTCCCACCACACCACTCCACCATTCCGCCGTACCAACCACCGTACCAGATGCATCACCAAAAACATCAAAAAATTATATTTTTTAGTACCATATCTAATCAAAATATATTTATTTTATACCTTATTTCTACCAAAATCACCGGAGAACAGATATGTGTATAAAAACTCAAACAAAAAAATCTATAAGGATCAATTTTTTTCAGTTTCCAAAAATAAATAAAAAACAAACCAAAAGTTCAAGGATAATCTTTTCCTCTCCTCTATCTTTTTCTCGTACATGCATGTAAACAAAAAAACAAAACAAAAAGCTTAGGAGTTTACCCTCGCCGTGGTCGCCGTTCGGTTATAAGCCTCGGGGTTCTTTTGAATCGTGCATGGTGAATCAGACGGTGGGGGTTTCTTTTAAAAGGGGGTTTATTTTTTTTTGAAAATATGGTTATGGTTTTCCTATATCTAAGGCAAAGGGTTTAGTATCAAAAATCTAGGGTGATATTTGGTTTTTTCGTGAAAAACGTGCATGGTGAATCAGACGGTTTCACTATATGGTTATGGACGGCAGTCGGAGCGGCCAGCCACCACAGATTTCTGGAAAATGGTTGGGGATCTGGGTTTGAGGGTTTCAAAATACAGAGAATTTGGGGGGATGTTTATAACCGGTTTGAAAAAAAATGAGAAAGGTCTTAAAGGTTGGCTGAAGGGTGTGTTTTATAGTGTTTTGTTTTTTTAAAATTGGTAAAATCACATAATAAAGACCTCTGTCCTTTGTGATTTTTCGGTTTGAGCTTGCCGCATGGTCAAATTGCAAGTCTAGGCCCCCTCCCTTGGTTTTATCACAGTATTAGTCCCTGAAAGTTTTGTCATAGTATTAGTCCCTGGAAGTTTTGTCCAGTTTGTAATCTAGCCCTTAAATGTCCCTTTTTTATTATTCAGTTCTAGCTTTATATTTTTGTTTTCATTTTATTTCGGTCCTTTATTTTATGTTTTTTTATTTTATTTTACAGAGCCATGTTCTAATGTTTTTTGTGTTAGTGTGATTTGTGATGTTTATATATATATATTATTTCCTATTTATACCATGTCATTTAGTTTGCTTATTCATGTCATATAGATAGTGTAGCATGTTTATAGGTGGTTTTAGTATGCGTTTTTTATGGGTATTACCATGTTAATATGTCATAATTTAAGGTGGTCCATGGTGTATGCATATTTTGTAGCTTGTTCTCGTATTCATTTTGTATTTGAGGTTACATGTTAGAAATGGGTGATGAATTTGTTATATGTTGGTATCGTGATTTGTTTAAAATATGTATGCATGTAATTAGTCTCATATGATAAAGTTTTAGTGTAATATGGTGATAATGTTGTTTTGTTAATTTAGTATCATAATATATATAAGTCATGCATATATTGCATTAAGGTTTTTTTATCTAAATATGTGATATATTTAATTAATCTTGAAGTTTTTTTTCACTTGTTCATGTTTATATTTTTTTTTTTTGTTTTATTATTATATGTTATGATTTTTGTTCGTGCATTTTACCTTTGTTAATATTATGATATTCATGTTTTTATGTTTTTTAATACCATGTCAATGTGAATGTATGTTTTGTCATCATGTTTATATAGATTTATCATGTTTAGATTTTTTTAGATTAATATTTTGGTGTTTATGTTTTTATGTCATTGTGTTTATTTTAATATGTCTTGTTAGTATAACGCCGTGTTAAATTCTATTTGTCTTTGATGTGATATATTTGTTAAGATTGCATAACGGAATATATTATGTTAATGTGATGCCCTTTTATTCGAGCGTAAACGTGGCCAGTATCAAACGTAGTGATGGTGGCCTATCGGTTTACTCTCGAATAACAGGACCCTTAAAATTTACTCGCACTTATAACCAAATTTTAATTTAACCATCACTTTAATCTGGAAAGTTTAATATTAATAAAGTGGTAATTATTAAAGTACCAATTTTGGGAGGTGTTGGGGTGCTAATCCTTCCCCATCCGTAACCGACTCCTGAACCCAACACTTTTAAAATCTCTGGTTTTATGGTGTCCGGCCTACCTTAGTGGACGGTGGAGACTCCATTTTTAAATAAAATACGATTTTTCTAAAACCCCGTGGAAGATATATTTTTTAAAATACCCGAAAGACCCCCAAACACAGTAAAACCACGTTTTTAGCAAAACACTCGAAAAAAAGGATATCGCTACAAAAGCTTTGATCAGTTAAAGAAAATTTTAATTGAAGCTCCGATTTTGGTACAATCAGAATCGTGAAAAGAGTTTACTCTGTACTGTAACGCATCCTATAATGGAATAGGGTACGGTACGTGTTGATGCAAAATGGGAAGGTGAACACGTATGCTTCTCGACAACTAAATCCAAATGAAAGGAATTATCCGACTCGTGATCTGGAACTTGCAGCTATAGTTTTTACTCTGGAAGTGTGGCAACATTATCTCTATGGTGAACGTTACCACGTGTATACGGATCATAAGAGTTCAAATATTTGATGACACAG
Source organism: Hibiscus mutabilis (assembly GCA_019671005.1). NCBI lineage: Eukaryota > Viridiplantae > Streptophyta > Magnoliopsida > Malvales > Malvaceae > Hibiscus > Hibiscus mutabilis. The sequence goes on from CM033732.1 coordinate 25,657,306, forward strand.
AAAAGGTTGAATCTACGAAAACAAAGATGGTTGGAACTAATAAAGGATTATGACCTGATCATTGATTACCATCCAGACCGAGCAAATGTTGTAATCGATACCTTAAATTGGAAGACATTTATTACATTATGAACTTTAAATGCTCAACTGACATGAAAAAGATGGTTCGTTGCTAGTAGAGATGCAATTAAGATCTTCATTGCCAAGTCGAAATAAAGAAAGTCAGCAACAAGATGAAGACTATATAGTAAAGGTGAAAAAAGTGGAGTGCCAATATCTATAGTATCGAATCAAAATCCAAAGTTCACATCAAGATTTTAGAATGAACTCCAAGGGGCTTTGGGGACACGACTGAACTTCAGTACTGTGTTTCATCCTCAAACATATGACCAATCTGAAAGAATAATTCGAATACTAAAATATATGCTAAGAGCTTGCATGATTGAGTTTGACGGGTCAAGGGAAAAGTATTTACCACTAACAGAATTTGCCTACGATAATATTTATCAGACAAGTATATAGATGGCACCCTATGAAACCCTCTATGGTCGAAAGTGCAAATCGCCATTAAATTGGTTTGAGTTATATGATTGCAAGATGATTAAGCCAGATTTGTTGTAAGAAATGGAAGAAAATAATACGTTTCAGGAACAAAGGAAAACTAAGTCCCAGGTGTATTGGACCTTGTGAAATTCTAAAGAAAGTTGGCCCTAATGCGTATCAACTAGCTCTTTCACTAGAGATGAGTAAAATCCATAAAGTTTTCTAGGTCTCGATGCTTTGAAGATACAGATCGGACCTTTCACACGTGATTATACTTTAGGAGATAAATTTGCAATCAGATTTGACTTACAAAGAGAAACTAGTAAAGATACTGCTTATAGTGTTAAAGAATTAAGGAACAAGCAGATACCCTTGGTGAAGGTCCTTTGGCACAACCACCAAGTTGAAAAGGCAACATGGAAAGCTAAGGATATAATGGAAAAGCAATACCCACATTTATTTGAAACATGTATATCTTGAAAATTTGAGGACGAATTTTCTTAAGGGTGAAGAATTGTAATACCCCAAAATTTACAGTACTGTTTAAGGGTCATTTAGTACTAAGATAAGGGCTTAAAATCTAACTTAGTGATTAAAATGACAAAAATGCAAAAGTTAGGATTTCTTTGATTATGGATTCTAGAGAAGGAATTTCTGAGAATTAAGAGTACCATGAGATAGAGGATAAGAAAATTAGGGTACTCGTAAAGTTTGGTAATAATCCAAGGAAAATTGGAATGGGAATTCAAGGTTAAAGTTTAGTGACCAAGATGATAAGTTTTCAAAACTTGTATGGTTCAAGTCAAAATATGAAAAGTTGAAGGGCCAAAGTTGTAATTTCCCAAAAGTTAGATGTTTTATTTCATAAATAGATAGAGCACCTTTGGTGTGGATCGAATGTGGAATTACTGGTTTGATCCGATATTTCGAATATTGGGAAATCACAGTCAAAGTTTAAGTGGAATTCGGATACACAGATCGAACTGAAAATTTATGAAATTTTACCATATGATAGAGAAAGATTTTATGCAAAACTCTCAAAATTTGAGTTTGGTTATCGGATGTGGCTTTCTTGGGTCACATTGTTTTAACCGAAGGAATCCACATCGACCCTAAAAAGATACAATCCATTGTGGAAGGGAAGGTCCCATTTCAGTACTTTAGATTGATAAAAAGGAATCAGTCCGAGTTAATATTATTCATATGGATAGCCGATTAAGAAATGTTAAGAGAAATTGTATCCGATAAAGATTTCGGGTAATTATCAGTATATTTGGACCAAGTCAAAATTTTAAGTTTGACTTCATAAATATGGAATATTTTATTGGATAATATTATTTATTTTTCAAATATGGAAATAAGAATTTTTAGAATTTATTTGATATCCTGGTGAAGGGGAAATCACAGTAGAAGTAGTAAGAGAATTTCGGGAAATCAGATCGAATCGAAATTTCAGAGGCTATTCCATAAGTCACGGAAAATTCATAAAATATTATTTTATGAATAATTGTTAATTGGTTGATTGTGATCTAGCTAGAATAGTTGGATTTTTTAAAAAATGACAAAACTAGTGAATTAAGTAACTAGTTTTGTTAATTTGGTCACAATGGCGATTTTGAAATATTTTGAAAGTACCATGGGCAATATGGTAATTTCCCTGTGAAAGCATTACTCTAGTTTGGTTAGAGTTGAATGGAATTTGGTTGGAATTGAAATAGAATGGCAAGTTGTAAATTATGATTCGGTTGGAGGTTAATTTTGAAATAAGGACTAAATTGAATAAAAAATTCAATTTATCAATTACATGTGGCATAAATTAACAAAAGGTGAACAAAATGTTCATCTTCTTCAACCCTAATTATCAAAAACCATGGGGACAAGGAGAGAAAATACACAAATTTTTTCCAAGCATTTTGGAGGCTCCCGAACAAGATTCAAGGTATGTTTTTGGTAGAAAATTGATCTATTTTCAATTAAATTTCATCTGATAGTATTTTATTTAAGAGTTATGAAGATTTGATTATGTTATTGAATAGATAAAATAGGGTTTCATGTTTAGATTGAAGCTTGATCTATGCAAATCTAGTGTTGTAGAGATGAAATCAAGCTTAGATTGTTATTAATTTCATGTTCAAGGTTAAAAACCCTAACCCTATAATTTGGGATTTTATTTAGGGTTTTGAAATTGATGATGAAAAAAGTGATGATATTAGAAGCCTGATTTTGATGTTAGAATGAAAAATCGTCAACTAGTCCTTTAAGTGACCATTTCGACATATATGGGGAAATTTAGAGAAATATTGTGAAAATTATCCTAGTGATGAATTTGAAGAGATTATGAACTTAGAAGCTTGATTATGGCTTTTGGACTAAAATAAAGTCATTGGAAAATATAGATACCCATTTTGGCTTGCCGAGAAATTATGGGGAAAATATTTTAAAATTTTTATGATTATGAGATTTTATGATTCGAATATGTTGTATGAAGTTAGATTGAAACTAGAATCCAAAGGACTAAATTGAAAAGAAAGGAAATGACAAGGGACCATTTCGACAGCCCTGGTTAGTTAAAGGACCAATTCAGCTTTGGTCTAAAAATAGGGGAAAATGTGAGAAAAAAATTATAGAAATGTTGGATTAATTATTCGATACAAGTTTACAAGTTTATGTGTAAAATTAGTGACTAAAATGTCACTTTGGTAAAAGTTAGTGGATGAAAGAGGTATTGAGTAAAAGTTAGTGAAAAATAATGGAATTATTGAATAATTGTGATTCGAGCTGGAATAAATTGCAAAATGATCATTGTGGACCATAATGAACAATTTGGCATTATTAAAGGAAAAAGTGAAAAATTTTGAAAATATTTTATATTCGGATAATTGTACTAGTATAGTATAGTTAAGCAATGTTAGATTAAAAATCTAACATTAATATTGTTATGTATGTTCAAATGGTACTGTACAGCTATTGACGAGGCTAAGGGTACAAGATCAAAAGAAAGCAAGGAAAAAGTATTGAAATAGCTTAGTGAGGCTAGTATCATGCTTGGCCCGGGTAAGTGCATTTTACTTATTTATATATACATGATATGAGTGAGTGCATTTTGCTTATTTATATATATGTGATATGAGTGAGTGCATTTTTACTTATTATATATATATATGACGCGAGGGAGACTTGCGAGATGTCAACCTTGATATTAATAAAAATGTATGTTGATCAAAGTTATGTAAATGGCATGAGATATTAATTGGCATATGTGATACATTGATATGGCATAATGATTTATCTAAGATAAATCGAATTTTAGATTTTGGGTATGAACTGCCCATTATCGAATTATGGATGATAGTATTGATGGATTGGATATTGAATGTGAAAATATTATATTGTTATGCCCATGTACTAGTGTGAGAGTCTTTGGTACAATTAGATATCCATAGAATCATAATAGTTGTATTCCAGCACTACGGTACGTTCCAGACACTTCGGAGTTGACATCAGATGCTACGACATTTCAGAAACTACGATGTAGTTTAGACACTTCGGTGTTGACTAGCACAAAAGGTGCGATAATGAGGAGCAAAGGGCGTCTCGAGTACGTACTCACCATCAGGTGCTACGACGTTGCAGAAACTACAGTGTCGTTATGATGACTCATATACCATAGGTATAATTGGATATCCATAGAGTCTTAGCAGCTATGTCCTAGCAGTACGGTGTGTTTCAGTCACTTCGGTGATGTTTAGACACTTCGGTGTTGACTTAGATGCTACGACGTTGTTCAGACACTTCGGTATTGTTAGCACAAAATGTGCGATTATGAGGAGCAAAGAGCGTCCTCGAGTATGTATTCATCTCAGTCGCTTCAGCGATGCAAACGCTACATTGTCGTAGACACTACGGTGTCGTGATAACTCGCATACCATAGCATCACAAGATTTTGTACTTTGGGCTATAATACTTGAAATGCATTTATGCAGGTAGTTAAGCTTAAAAAGCTTAACGTACACAAGAATGGTAAGACATGTCGAATCCTATGATTTGAATTTTACATTGGTTTAATGAACTATACATGTAAAGTAGTTCTATGCATGATAAAATGTTATCAACTGCAACTGGAAACCGCTTACTGTTTTGCAGGGCTATGTTATTTATAATCATTGTTTTATATTGTTATGATTATGCCTCCCTAAGTTATACTTAACGTGTGTTTCGTATCACACGTAGGTACTTCGGACTAGATAGCAGAGGAGGAGCTGCACAACATTGGATCAAGTTAGCCAACATTATCAGTGAGTATCACCACATCCTAGTCTAGTGGGGCATGTATAGATATTAAATAATTAGCTATTTTGTATGTTTAAATTTTTGTACTCTACTTATAAGTTAATATGGATGTATGAACTAGAAACATGACTTGGTTTGAGGAATTAAGAATATTAGAAAAGATGCTTCAAACGATTTTAAACTTAGTTAGTTGTTTATCGCGTAATGATTTTAAAATCAAGGAAGGGTCTAGGCAGCACACATAGTTTTCACCTTGAATTATATTTTCATTTTAATAACTGCTTAAATTATTTATAAACCAATTCAGGGTTGAAACTAGGTGACTCTAGACAGATTTTTAATTTAATGAAAACCGAGAAATGGTTGTTTAATTAAATCAGTTTTGCATCCAAAAAATTAATTTTTTTACAAGTCTAAAAATTTGTGTAAATAAGTTAGTAACATCTTTAATGTGTATTCGAATATTGAATATATGTTGAGGGTGTTATATTTAGTGGTATCAGAGCAAAGGTTTAGCCGATTCTAGAGGTTAAACTAAGTCCAATATGATTTTGCTAAAGTGTACATGCCCCTAGGATGTGATGTTACTGATGTATTGCTTGCATAACTTGATGTAGCTCCTCAATAGTATGAATGAGACTCTAATGGCTATAAGAAAAATAAGATACTGTTAGATTTCGTCAGTTGACAAATTTTGAGGGTTAAAAAAAGACCCATAGTGGATACAACACCGTTAAATAAATACGGTAGTTAACTCCTATCCAGGATAAGTTATCTGTATAATAGAGAATTGGTATAGTAATTATAAGATGTTAGTCTCTAACATATGTATTTGTACTTACGCTTATAATGGCATAAGTTATAAGAAATTTAGAGAGTAAGGGCTCATACGCACATTTCAAGGTAAAAGGGTAGTCATAGGATGGTAAGCTTACGATTAAATAGAATTGTGATTGTTATTAATAAATTAAGATAGTGAGATATGAAAAGTTAGAAAAAGAAAAAGTATTCTTATTTTGGAAATACGTATTTGTTAAATGGCTAAACATGAAATTCTTTGAAATTACTACGGATGTAATCGATAGCACGCTTAAGATAAGCTAGAAGGTGAAAATATGAAAATTTAGAGTATGATGGGAATAAGTTAAGAGATGATATTACTGATTAGGAAAGGCTAATGTAGTAGCTGATGCTCTTAGCTGAAAAAATGTTCTTTATTCCGCATGCAATGAACGCTTAATTGTCTTTGGGAAAGAATGGTACACTAAGTACAAAGTTACAACTTTAACCAACCTTGTTAGATCCAATTAATGATTTGTAGGTGGTAGATGAAGAATGCCTTGAAAAGAGATAGCAAGTTGAATCTAGAGAAGCCTAAGAATATGAAGGCAAATCTGATGAATTGTTATTGAGGAAATGTTTATAATGATGAAATGAAGAAAGAAATTTTAATAGAAGGACAGTCAGTTGGATTATTCTGATCTTTGAAGATAAGTTAACAGTCGATATTATTGAGAACATTGGATTGTGGCAAAGGATTGAAATGATTGAAATAATCCAAAAATGGATGGAATTGATCTGACTCGAGAAATAAAAGACAAAGAGAGGATTCTTTAAAATAATCCTAAAGCAGCTGCAGATCGACAATAAGCATATGCGGATAAAAAGAAAAAGGATATTGAGTTTAAATTCAGAAACAAGGTATGTATGAAAGTTTCACCTTGGAAAAAAGTACTATGCTTTCGTCAAAAGGAAAGCTTGGTCTCAGATTCATTGGACCGTATGAGACTCTTAAAAGAGATGGACAAATAACTTATTAATTGACTTTACCTTCGGAGGTGAGCATGAGTCACAATATATTTCACGTGATTTTGCTTTAAAGGTATCGGTTAGATCCTTTTTACATTATTAACTCAAAGGAAGTTGGATTACGACCCGATATTTGACGTATGAAGAAGAACCGATGAAAATCTTAACATATAGAATGGAAGGTTCCCAATAATGTTAACGTGGTTTGCAGTTTCTTGAGACTTGTTGGATAATATCGTAGGTTTGTGAACAACTTTTCGATGATAGCTGCTCCACTTACAAAGCTATTGAGAAAGAATGTTCCATTCAGATCGATCGAGAAGTGTCAAGAAAGCTTTGACCAGTTAAAAAATTTTAACAGAAGATCCAATTTTGGTACAATCGAGTCATGAAAAAGTTTACTGGACGGGTAACGCATCCTATAATGGAATAGGGTGCTTGTTGATTCAAGATGGGAAGGTGATCACGTATGCTTCGACAACTAAATCCACATGAAAGGAATTATCCGACTCATGATCTAGAACTTGCGGCTATAGTTTTTACTCTGGGAAGTGTGGCAACATAATCTCTATGGTGAACGCTACCACGTGTATACTGATCATAAGAGTTTAAAATATTTGATGACGCATAAAGAGTTGATTCTACGACAACAAAGATGGTTGGAACTAATAAAGGATTATGACTTGATCATTGATTACCATCCAGAACGAGAAAATGTCATAATCGATACCTTAAATTGGAAGACATTTATTACATTATGAACTTTAAATGCTCAACTGACATGAAAAGGATGGTTCTTTGCTAGTAGAGATGCAATTAAGATCTTCATTGCCAAGTCAAATAAAGAAAGTTAGCAACAAGATGAAGACTATATAGTAAAGGTGAGACAAGTTGAGTGCCAATATCTATAGTATCGAATCAAAATCCAAAGTTCACATCAAGATTTTAAAATGCACTACCACCAAGGGAGCTTTGGGGACACGACTAAACTTCAAGACTATGTTTCATTCTCAAACATATGACCAATCTGAAAGAACAATTTGAATACTAAAAGATATGCAAAGAGCTTGCATGATTGAGTTTGAGGATCATGGGAAAAGTATTTACCACTAGCAGAATTTGCCTACAATAACAATTATCGATAAGTATATAGATGACACCCTATGAAACCCTCTATGGTCGAAAGTAAAAATTGCCACTAAATTGGTTTGAGTTATATGATTGCAAGATGATAAAGCCAGATTTGTTGCAAGAAATGGAAGAAAATAATATGTTTCGGGAATAAAGGAAAACTAAGTCCAGTGTATTGGACCTTATGAAATTCTAAAGAAAGTTGGCCCTATGGCGTATCAACTAGCTCTTCCACTAGAGATAAGTAAAATCCATAATGTTTTCTAGGTCTCGATGCTTTGAAGATACAGATAAGACCTTTCACATGTGATTATACTAGAGGAGATAGATTTGCAATCAGATTTGACTTACAAAGAGAAACCAAAGTAAAGATATTTGACTTATGGTGTCAAAGAATTAAGGAACAAGCAGATCTAGTTGGTGAAGGTCCTTTGGCACAACCACTAAGTTGAAGAGGCAACATGGGAAGCTAATGATACAATGGAAAAGCAATACCAACATTTATTGAAACATGTATATCTTGAAAATTTGATGATGAATTTTCTTAAGGGGAAGAATTGTAATATCCCAAAATTTACAAGATTGTTTAAGGGTCATTTAGTACTTGTTTAAGGGCTTAAAAGCCAACTTAGTGATTAAAATGACAAAAATGCAAAAAGTTAGGATTTCTTTAATTATGGATTCTAGAGAAGTAATTTTTGAGAATCAAGAGTACCATGAGATAGAAGATAATAAAATTAGGTTTCATAAAGTTTGGTAATAATCCAAGGAAAATTGGAATGGGAATTCAAGGTTAAAGTTTAGTGACCAAAATGATAAGTTTTTAAAACTTGTATGGTACAAGTCAAAAATATGAAAAGTTGAAGGACCAAAGTTGTAATTTCCCAAAAGTTAGATGTTTTATTTCATAAATAGATAGAGCACCTTTTGGTGTGGACCGAATGTGGAATTACATGTTTGATTCGATATTTTGAATATTGGGAAATCACAGTCAAAGTTTAAGTGGAATTCGGATACCCAGATCGAATGAAAAATTATGAAATTTTATCATATGATAGAGAAAGGTTTTATACAAAACTCTCAAAATGTGAGTTTGGTTATCGGAAGTGGCTTCTTGGGTCACATTGTTTTAACTCAAGGAATCCACATCGACCCTAAAAAGATACAATCCATTGTGGAAGGGAAGGTCCCATGTCAGTACTTTAGATTGATAAAAAGGAATCAGTCCGAGTTAATATTATTCATATGGATACCCTATTAAGAAATATTAAGAGAAATTGTATCCGATAAAGATTTGGGTAATTATCGGTATATTGGGATTGAGTCAAAATTTTAAGTTTGACTTCATAAATATGGAATATTTTATTGATAATATTATTTATTTTTTAGATATGAAAATAAGAATTTTTAGAATTTATTTGATATCTTGGTGAAGGATAAATCACAGTAGAAGTAGTAAGTGAATATCGAAAGAAATCAATCGAAATTTTAGAGGCTATTCCATAAGTCACGGAAAATTCATAAAATATTATTTTATGAATAAATTATTAATTGGTTGATTGTGATCTAACTAGAATAGTTGGATTTTTTACAAAATGATAAAATTAGTGAATTAAGTAACTAGTTTTGTTAATTTGGTCACAATGGTGATTTTGAAATATTTTGAAAGTACCATGGGCAATATGGTAATTTCCCATGTGAAAGCATTACTCTAGTTTGGTTAGATTTGAATGGAATTTGGTTGGAATTGAACTAGAATGGCAACTTGTAAATTATGATTTAGTTGGAGGTTAATTTTTGAATAATGACTAAATTGAATAAAAAATTCAATTTATCAATTACATGTGCATAAATTAACAAAAGATGAACAAAATGTTCATCTTCTTCAACCCTAATTATCAAAAACCATGGGACAAGGAGAGAAAATACACAAATTTTTTCCAAGCATTTTGGAGGCTCCCAAACAAGATTCAAGGTATGTTTTTGGTAGAAAATTGATCTATTTTCAATTAAATTTCATTTGATAGTAATTTTATTTAAGAGTTATGAAGATTTGATTATGTTATTGAATAGAGAGAAAATAAGGGTTTATGTGTTTAGTTTAGATTGAAGCTTGATCTATGCAAATCTAGTGTTGTAGAGATGAAATCAAGCTTAGATTGTTATTAATTTCATGTTCAAGGTTAAAAACCCTAACCCTATAATTTGGGATTTTATTTAGGGTTTTGAAATTGATGATGAAAAGGAAAAAGTGATGATATTAGAAGCTTGATTTTGATGTTAGAATGAAAAATCATCAACTAGTCCTTTAAGTGACCATTTTGGCATATATGGGGAAATTTAGAGAAATATTGTGAAAATTATCCTAGTGATGAATTTGAAGAGATTATGAACTTAGAAGCTTGATTATGGCTTTTTGACTAAAATAAAGTCATTGGAAAATATAGATACCCATTTTGGCTTGCCGAGAAATTATGGGGAAAATATTTTAAAATTTTTATGATTATGAGATTTTATGATTGAATATGTTGTATGAAGTTAGATTGAAACTAGAATCCAAAGGACTAAATTGAAAGAAAGGAAATGACAAGGGACCATTTCGAAAGCCACAGTTAGTTAAAGGACCAATTTAGCTTTGGTCTAAAAATAGGGAAAATGTGAGAAAAAATTATAGAAATGTTGGATTAATTATTCGATACAAGTTTACAAGTTTATGTGTAAAATTAGTGACTAAAATGTCACTTTGGTAAAAGTTAGTGGATGAAAGAGGTATTGAGTAAAAGTTAGTGAAAAATAATGGAATTTTATTGAATAATTGTGATTCGAAATGGAATAAATTGCAAAATGATCATTAGGGACCATAATGAACAATTTGGCATTATTAAAGGAAAAAGTGAAAAATTTTGAAAATATTTTATATTCGGATAATTATACTAGTATAGTATAGTTAAGCAATGTTAGATTAAAAATCTAACATAAATATTGTTATGTATGTTCAAATGGTATTGCATGACTATTGACGAGGCTAAGGGTACAAGATCAAAAGAAAGCAAGGAAAAAGTATTGAAATAGCTTAGTGAGGCTAGTATCATGCTTGGCCAGGTAAGTGCATTTTACTTATTTATATATATATGATATGAGTGAGTGCATTTTTACTTATATTTATATATATGTGATATATATATATATATATTTTATTATTATATATATATATGACGTGAGGGAGACTTGCGAGATGTCAACCTTGATATTAATAAAAATGTATGTTGATCAAAGTTATGTAAATGGCATGAGATATTAAATGGCATATGTGATACATTGATATGGAATAATGATTTATCTAAGATAAATCGAATTTTTAGATTTTGGGTATGAACCGCCTATTATCGAATTATGGATGATAGTATTGATGGATTGATATTGAATGTGAAAATATTATATTGTTATGCCCATGTACTAGTGTGAGAGTCTTTGGTACAATTAGATATCCATAGAATCATAATAGTTGTATTCCAACACTACGGTGCGTTCCAAATACTTAAGTTTTGACATCGATGCTACGACATTTAGAAACTATGATGTTGTTTAGACACATCGGTGTTGACTAGCACAAAAGGTGCGATAATGAGGAGCAAAGGGCATCCTCGAGTACGTACTCACCATCAGGTGCTACGACGTTGCAGAAACTACAGTGTCGTTATGATGACTCATATACCATAGGTATAATTGGATATCCATAGAGTCTTAGCAGCTATGTCCTAGCAGTACGGTGTGTTTCAGTCACTTCGGTGATGTTTAGACACTTCGGTGTTGACTTAGATGCTACGACGTTGTTCAGACACTTCGGTATTGTTAGCACAAAATGTGCGATTATGAGGAGCAAAGAGCGTCCTCGAGTATGTATTCATCTCAGTCGCTTCAGCGATGCAAACGCTACATTGTCGTAGACACTACGGTGTCGTGATAACTCGCATACCATAGCATCACAAGATTTTGTACTTTGGGCTATAATACTTGAAATGCATTTATGCAGGTAGTTAAGCTTAAAAAGCTTAACGTACACAAGAATGGTAAGACATGTCGAATCCTATGATTTGAATTTTACATTGGTTTAATGAACTATACATGTAAAGTAGTTCTATGCATGATAAAATGTTATCAATCGCAAATCGAAATTGATGCCATTTTGCAGGGCTATGTTATTTATAATCATTGTTTTATATTGTTATGATTATGCCTCACTAAGTTATACTTAACGTGTGTTTTGTATCACACGTAGGTACTTCGGACTAGATAGCGGAGGAGGAGCTGCACAACATTGGATCAAGTTAGCCAACATTATCGGTGGAGTATCACCACATCCTAGTCTAGTGGGGCATGTATAGATATTAAATAATTAGCTATTTTGTATGTTTAAATTTTTGTACTCTACTTATAAGTTAATATGGATGTATGAACTAGAAACATGACTTAGTTTGAGGAATTAAGAATATTAGAAAAGATGCTTCAAACGATTTTAAACTTAGTTAGTTGTTTATCGCGTAATGATTTTAAAATCAAGGAAGGGTCTAGGCAGCACACATAGTTTTCACCTTGAATTATATTTTCATTTTAATAACTGCTTAAATTATTTATAAACCAATTTAGGGTTGAAACTAGGTGACTATAGATATATTTTTAATTTAATGAAAATTGAGAAATGGTTGTTTAATTAAATTAGTTTTGCATCAAAAAAAAAATTAATTTTTTACAAGTCTAAAAATTTGTGTAAATAAGTTAGTAACATCTTTAATGTGTATTCGAATATTGAATATATGTTGAGGGTGTTATATTTAGTGGTATCAGAGCAAAGGTTTAGCCGATTCTAGAGGTTAAACTAAGTCCAATATGATTTTGCTAAAGTGTACATGCCCCTAGGATGTGATGTTACTGATGTATTGCTTGCATAACTTGATGTAGCTCCTCAATAGTATGAATGAGACTCTAATGGCTATAAGAAAAATAAGATACTGTTAGATTTCGTCAGTTGACAAATTTTGAGGGTTAAAAAAAGACCCATAGTGGATACAACACCGTTAAATAAATACGGTAGTTAACTCCTATCCAGGATAAGTTATCTGTATAATAGAGAATTGGTATAGTAATTATAAGATGTTAGTCTCTAACATATGTATTTGTACTTACGCTTATAATGGCATAAGTTATAAGAAATTTAGAGAGTAAGGGCTCATACGCACATTTCAAGGTAAAAGGGTAGTCATAGGATGGTAAGCTTACGATTAAATAGAATTGTGATTGTTATTAATAAATTAAGATAGTGAGATATGAAAAGTTAGAAAAAGAAAAAGTATTCTTATTTTGGAAATACGTATTTGTTAAATGGCTAAACATGAAATTGCTGGAAATTACTACAGATGTAATCTGATAGCCTGCTTAAGATAAGCTAGAAGGTGAAAATATGAAAATTTAGAGTATGATGGGAATAAGTTAAGAGATGATATTACTGATTAGGAAAGGCTAATGTAGTAGCTGATGCTCTTAGCTGAAAAAATGTTCTTTATTCCGCATGCAATGAACGCTTAATTGTCTTTGGGAAAGAATGGTACACTAAGTACAAAGTTACAACTTTAACCAACCTTGTTAGATCCAATTAATGATTTGTAGGTGGTAGATGAAGAATGCCTTGAAAAGAGATAGCAAGTTGAATCTAGAGAAGCCTAAGAATATGAAGGCAAATCTGATGAATTGTTATTGAGGAAATGTTTATAATGATGAAATGAAGAAAGAAATTTTAATAGAAGGACAGTCAGTTGGATTATTCTGATCTTTGAAGATAAGTTAACAGTCGATATTATTGAGAACATTGGATTGTGGCAAAGGATTGAAATGATTGAAATAATCCAAAAATGGATGGAATTGATCTGACTCGAGAAATAAAAGACAAAGAGAGGATTCTTTAAAATAATCCTAAAGCAGCTGCAGATCGACAATAAGCATATGCGGTGTTGCGTGTGATAAGTGCTACGCAATTGTGCAAGTATACACGTCGCAAGTAATAAAGTGATATGAGTATCGAGTATCGTCTCCACAGGGATTGGTTTGGGCCACTTTGCTTAAGTTACTGCACTGTGAAAAGTAAAAACACAATTAAAGGAGTTTAACTAATAACTAAACTAGAAAGCAATAAAGTAAAAGAAAAGATGAGATCGATTGAGAGAGATAGGCTAGGTTATCGTGAGTTGAGGTGTGATAGCCGATTGGATTGTCTTGGTAAAAGAGTGCACGGGCAACTCAGTTGCCGTGGCGACTTGCACAACGGGTTGCCTTGGCAACTAATTGATGGTTGCCCGGGCGACTAGTTGGGCAACTACTTGGGCGACCGGGCAGCAACTTCAAGGTTCGGCGGAGCGTTCTTCAATGGTTTCTTCTTATCCCTAAGTCGAAACTCTAGCTACTTGTGCATGCCTTGATAATACATCCTGCGTGAATCAAGGGTGAACAACAACCAATCTTGCACTCCTCTTAGCCGTTGAAATCCTTAACTTATTCCTAAGCCGGATTAATCTTCACCATCATTGGATTGAATAAAGATCATATTCATTCGTTTCTTGAATCTAACTCTCCCGATATTAGATAAATGGATGAAATCACGAGATCCTCTCCCAATTCACTGCAAACAATAATAAGAATCAAGAATGAATAAACCTTGAAATAGAAAAAGTACAAACTCTTATTACCTAAAACAAAACCAATAGTTTCTCACAACCACAAAACACAATAACCATAGCCGATCAAGTTAGTTCATGGTTGGGTTCAAAAGATATACAAAGAATAATCCCCAAACCATGAATCTAATAGAAGCAAAGAAGAAGAAGAAGTCGAAATTCCCTAATGCTCTCTTGTCGAAATTTCCCTTTGCTCTCTCTTTATGGATTGTCGAAATCTCCTTGCTATTTATAGGGCTAGGCCAAAGTCCTTCTTTGAGGAGGAGTTTGAGTTGGAATTAAATTATCTTTAAAGAATATAATTCTTTATTATAATTTTATTCCTATTAGAACTTCTCCTATCTTCTTGGAATTTAATTCTTCTTTAATCTCTGCATGGCAATCAAATTCCTTTGGGCTTGGGCCTTGCTCCATGTCATCTTGGGCTTGTAAAGTCATTAATTTCGACATCCCTATTGCATTTTTTCTTTGTCGACAAATGCCATGGCAACTGCTCGGCGTCTCCTTCATGCATTACCCTGGCAACTAGCTCAACATTGCTTTGGCAAGTGATCCCTGCACATACACACACAAAAACACACCAAAGCAGCATCTTTTTCACAAAAATCACCAAGTTATGTAATCAAGCTCAACGGTGGAAAGAAACATGAATTAATGCATGAATGACTAATTATGCAACTATTATGAGCTTAAGTCTAACAATAATATGAGTAAAAGGGTAATAAAAATAGTACTTTTGAACACTTATCACGCCCCAAACTCGAACTATTGCTTGTCCTCAAGCAATGCAAACTAACAATTACCGCCAAGACTTTAATCATCAAAGACATGCTTCAAACTTGAATTCAAACCTCGGAACCGTGGCACAAAGTATGATCACCTTTTAATTTTTCGGATAACACAAAAATTACCCGGAACCAAACTATAGTGCTCGTGACAATGTGTGTGCGTAGTTGTGAACAAGTTGATTTTCAAGATTCTATGTGAACTACTGAGGCTTTTATTAATTCAATTATCGGGTATTTATTTTTATTTTCACTAGAGCCAATTTCGGCACCTCTAGCAAAGTAAGCAATTCCTCATTTTATTTTAGTCGACTAGAGCCAATTTCGGGCACCTCTAGCGATTCTTTAATGTGCATTAACTACTAGAGCCAGTTTGGGCACCTCTAGCAAGAAAGTGTATTTACTACTAGAGCAGTTTTGGGCACCTCTAGCAAGAAATTAACTTTTAATTTTCAATTTTAAATTTACCCAAATTTTAAGCAACCTAAGTTCACTAAGTTTCTTTGAATCAACAACCCACAACCGTGTAAAAAAATTCAGCATCATAGTAAAACTCCAAGTTCTTTTCATGCAATCCTAAAATTAAAGGTTATTTCAATTAAGTACAGTGGCAAAAATTCATCATTGGATATTCAACAAGTCTTAAGCAATTAAATCAAATTAAAGGCATGGCAAGTAACATATGCAACCTATATGTGATTGCTAAAGATGAATGCAACTAAATATGAAACTAACTAGAAACCAACACCCCCCCAAACTCGAGAGAAGCATTGTCCTCAATGCATGTAAGAGTGAAACAAAATTTAAAAGAAACTAAATGAAATGAGTTAGTCAGAGAGGTCGTCACCTCGATTGATGAGTTTCCTTCGTGCCGTTTGCTTGATTCAATTTTCGGTCAGTGGTTGAATGCTTGAGGCTAGTACCGCGTGAATAGCATTGCCTTGATTTGGTCCATGTTTGCCGATGCAGGTTTACTTGCATGTGCATCGTAGTTGCCGAAGCCATTGTTGTTGCTCGGGCATCGCTGATTTCCGTTGTGGTTGTTGTGGCGAGTAGTCGGCAGAAATTTCCTTATCATGGTGGTTGTGAGTCTTGTTGTGGAAAAGAAAATAAAGAAAACCCCGAAACTAAAGATAATGAAGAAAAATAAAATATATCCTAAAAAATAAAGAGAAAAAATAACAAAAAATAATAGAACAAAATAGTTCAAAAAATAAAAATAAAAATAAATGTATCAGTAGTTGCCGTGGCGTCGAGGGTTGCCGAGGCATGCACATCCATGGTTGCCGAGGCGTCAGGGGTTGCCGAGGCGTGCGCGTCCATGGTTGCAGAGGCGTGCGTATTAGGAGTTGTTGCGGTGTTGAAGGTTGCCGTTTTCGATACTTCTTATAGTCCATCCGCACCCTCCATCGGGTGATAATATTGCCCAAAAAGAGTTTGGCAAATGTGCTTGCCACTACTCCCTTTGCGTTACCATGGTGGAGGTGTCTTTCTTCTTTGTTCGCTTGTAGTCCATGTATACTCTCCACCTTGCTACTATTCCTGAAGGCACAAATATATTAATAGGAAAAATTATATCCATTCTCAACCATTCAATTACCTCATTCTTGTCGACTTCTATCATGGTTGGATGTAGCCTTTGTTGTCGTGGCAATTGTTGCTCAAGCCAATTGCCGTGGCAATCAGTTGTCAAATTTTTCTCTAAGTCAAGGGAAGAATCAATTTTCTGAAGAGCTTTATGAATCCAAACACCTTTTTCTTTTGGCCTCTCAAACATCTCCATCAGTAGAGATTTCGATGGCTTCAAATCTACCAACCTCGGTTCCTCAAGACATACCTGCAATGGACGAGGTGAGTTTTAAAGAATTCAAAAGGTTCAACTATTACCTGCTCATATTCCATTGGCAAAGTATTATCATCTCGTTGATCTTGTATGTGGTCGAGTAATTGCCGTGGCAATTGTAGATGAGAGCAATCTATAGATTCCTCGCTTCAACATCAACGTTGTAACCTTTCGGGCATCAGGTTCCTTAGAATTTGCTGTAGTATTATTGTTCTCGCTTCACCGAGTGTTGTCGCGGCATTGCTCGTTCAGGCTCCTCAATCATTGCCGAGGCAATTTGTTGTTCATGCTCATCATGTGTTGGGCAGTCTCTCTCATTGGCATCCTCTTGACTTTGAGGTTCTAGTTGTTCCTCACACATCAGAGAGATTTCTTTGCATTGCTCCTTATCCTCTTGCCTTAGGACGTCAGTATCCCTAGGAATGAATTGTTGGTGCATGTTATCCATGACATATGTGGATCTCCCCAATTGATCTTTCAATCCCCTAAGGTTGCATCCCATTGAGTTATCCTCGTATCCATAGATTTTGATAGCTCTCGAATCTCTTCAATTGATCCGTCAAGTCTAGCCAATGAAGCTAGTAACGTTTCCTCCAAGGAATTGGAATGCTCTTGAAAAGGACTACATTGCCATGGCATATATCATTCTTGTCGCGGCAAAATTGTTATGGTAAAAAAAAATTTGAGCTTTTTGATCATACCATGAAGAATTTTGCTGCTGGTTCCCTCTATGGTCCTCCATGTAGTTATATGCACCGAAAATGTGAGGGCAATTTTCAAACACATGATGTTCTCCACACATAGCACAAGATTTTTCCATGGTATAAGTTCTTTGGGCTTTTCTCGGTTGGTATAGGTAATCATCAAAGGGTGCAAGGAACTCTTGATTGAATTGATTCATATCTTCCAACATCATCTCTCGAATAGATTGGTTTTTATTTCCGACATGTTGATGTTCCTTAACTTTAGCGCACCTTTTTTTTTTTTTTTTGATAAAACAAACAAAAAGAAAAGTTAGTAAAATTAAGAGAGAAAAAAATGCAATAACAAAAACAACTAACACCAATTGCCAATCCCGCAACGGCGCCAAAAAACTTGTTGCGTGTGATAAGTGCTACGAATTGTGCAAGTATACACGTCGCAAGTAATAAAGTGATATGAGTATCGAGTATCGTCTCCACAGGATTGGTTTGGGCCACTTTGCTTAAGTTTCTTGACTTTGTGAAAAGTAAAAACACAATTAAAGGAGTTTAACTAATAACTAAACTAGAAAGCAATAAAGTAAAAGAAAAGATGAGATCGATTGAGAGAGATAGGCTAGGTTATCGTGAGTTGAGGTGTGATAGCCGATTGGATTGTCTTGGTAAAAGAGTGCACGGGCAACTCGGTTGCCGTGGCGACTTGCACAACGGGTTGCCTTGGCAACTAATTGATGGTTGCCTGGGCGACTAGTTGGGCAACTACTTGGGCGACCGGGCAGCAACTTCAAGGTTCGGGCGGAGCGTTCTTCAATGGTTTCTTCTTATCCCTAAGTCGAAACTCTAGCTACTTGTGCATGCCTTGATAATACATCCCTGCGTGAATCAAGGGTGAACAACAACCAATCTTGCACTCCTCTTAGCCGTTGAAATCCTTAACTTATTCCTAAGCCGGATTAATCTTCACCATCATTGGATTGAATAAAGATCATATTCATTCGTTTCTTGAATCTAACTCTCCGATATTAGATAAATGGATGAAATCACGAGATCCTCTCCCAATTCACTGCAAAACAATAATAAGAATCAAGAATGAATAAACCTTGAAATAGAAAAGTACAAACTCTTATTACCTAAACAAAAACCAATAGTTTCTCACAACCACAAAACACAATAACCATAGCCGATCAAGTTAGTTCATGGTTGGGTTCAAAAGATATACAAAGAATAATCCCCAAACCATGAATCTAATAGAAGCAAAGAAGAAGAAGAAGTCGAAATTCCCCTAATGCTCTCTTGTCGAAATTTCCCCTTGCTCTCTCTTTATGGATTGTCGAAATCTCCTTGCTATTTATAGGGCTAGGCCAAAGTCCTTCTTTGAGGAGGAGTTTGAGTTGGAATTAAATTATCTTTAAAGAATATAATTCTTTATTATAATTTTATTCCTATTAGAACTTCTCCTATCTTCTTGGAATTTAATTCTTCTTTAATCTCTGCATGGCAATCAAATTCCTTTGGGCTTGGGCCTTGCTCCATGTCATCTTGGGCTTGTAAAGTCATTAATTTCGACATCCCTATTGCATTTTTCTTTGTCGACAAATGCCATGGCAACTGGCTCGGCGTCTCCTTCATGCATTACCCTGGCAACTAGCTCAACATTGCTTTGGCAAGTGATCCTGCACATACACACACAAAAACACACCAAAGCAGCATCTTTTTCCACAAAAATCACCAAGTTATGTAATCAAGCTCAACGGTGGAAAGAAACATGAATTAATGCATGAATGACTAATTATGCAACTATTATGAGCTTAAGTCTAACAATAATATGAGTAAAAAGGGTAATAAAAATAGTACTTTTGAACACTTATCATGCGGATAAAAAGAAAAAGGATATTGAGTTTAAATTCAGAAACAAGGTATGTATGAAAGTTTCACCTTGGAAAAAAGTACTATGCTTTCGTCAAAAGGAAAGCTTGGTCTCAGATTCATTGGACCGTATGAGACTCTTAAAAGAGATGGACAAATAACTTATTAATTGACTTTACCTTCGGAGGTGAGCATGAGTCACAATATATTTCACGTGATTTTGCTTTAAAGGTATCGGTTAGATCCTTTTTACATTATTAACTCAAAGGAAGTTGGATTACGACCCGATATTTGACGTATGAAGAAGAACCGATGAAAATCTTAACATATAGAATGGAAGGTTCCCAATAATGTTAACGTGGTTTGCAGTTTCTTGAGACTTGTTGGATAATATCGTAGGTTTGTGAACAACTTTTCGATGATAGCTGCTCCACTTACAAAGCTATTGAGAAAGAATGTTCCATTCGTATCGACTGAGAAGTGTCAAGAAAGCTTTGACCAGTTAAAAAAATTTTAACAGAAGATCCAATTTTGGTACAATCAGAGTCATGAAAAAAGTTTACTCTGGACTGTAACGCATCCTATAATGGAATAGGGTGCTTGTTGATTCAAGATGGGAAGGTGATCACGTATGCTTCCTGACAACTAAATCCACATGAAAGGAATTACCTGACTCATGATCTAGAACTTGCGGCTATAGTTTTTACTCTGGAAGTGTTGCGACATAATCTCTATGGTGAACGCTACCACGTGTATACTGATCATAAGAGTTTAAAATATTTGATGACGCATAAAGAGTTGATTCTACGACAACAAAGATGGTTGGAACTAATAAAGGATTATGACTTGATCATTGATTACCATCCAGAACGAGAAAATGTCATAATCGATACCTTAAATTGGAAGACATTTATTACATTATGAACTTTAAATGCTCAACTGACATGAAAAGGATGGTTCTTTGCTAGTAGAGATGCAATTAAGATCTTCATTGCCAAGTCAAATAAAGAAAGTTAGCAACAAGATGAAGACTATATAGTAAAGGTGAGACAAGTTGAGTGCCAATATCTATAGTATCGAATCAAAATCCAAAGTTCACATCAGATTTTAAAATGCACTACACAGAGCTTTAGGGACACGACTAAACTTCAGTACTATGTTTCATTCTCAAACAGATGACCAATCTGAAAGAACAATTTGAATACTAAAAGATATGCAAAGAGCTTGCATGATTGAGTTTGAGGGATCATGGGAAAAGTATTTACCACTAGCAGAATTTGCCTACAATAACAATTATCAGATAAGTATATAGATGACACCCTATGAAACCCTCTATGGTCGAAAGTAAAAATTGCCACTAAATTGGTTTGAGTTATATGATCGCAAGATGATAAAGCCAGATTTGTTGCAAGAAATGGAAGAAAATAATATGTTTCGGGCATAAAGGAAAACTAAGTCCCAGGTGTATTGGACCTTATGAAATTCTAAAGAAAGTTGGCCCTATGGCGTATCAACTAGCTCTTCCACCGGAGATAAGTAAAATCCATAATGTTTTCTAGGTCTCGATGCTTTGAAGATACAGATAAGACCTTTCACATGTGATTATACTAGAGGAGATAGATTTGCAATCAGATTTGACTTACGAAGAGAAACCAGTAAAGATACTGACTTATGGTGTCAAAGAATTAAGGAACAAGCAGATACCGTTGGTGAAGGTCCTTTGGCACAACCACTAAGTTGAAGAGGCAACATGGGAAGCTAATGATACAATGGAAAAGCAATACCAACATTTATTCGAAACAGGTATATCTTGAAAATTTGATGATGAATTTTCTTAAGGGGAAGAATTGTAATATCCCAAAATTTACAGTACTGTTTAAGGGTCATTTACTACTGTTTAAGGGCTTAAAAGCCAACTTAGTGATTAAAATGACAAAAATGCAAAAAGTTAGGATTTCTTTAATTATGGATTCTAGAGAAGTAATTTTTGAGAATCAAGAGTACCATGAGATAGAAGATAATAAAATTAGGGTACTCGCAAAGTTTGGTAATAATCCAAGGAAAATTGGAATGGGAATTCAAGGTTAAAGTTTAGTGACCAAAATGATAAGTTTTTAAAACTTGTATGGTACAAGTCAAAATATGAAAAGTTGAAGGACCAAAGTTGTAATTTCCCAAAAGTTAGATGTTTTATTTCATAAATAGATAGAGCACCTTTTGGTGTGGACCGAATGTGGAATTACATGTTTGATTCGATATTTTGAATATTGGGAAATCACAGTCAAAGTTTAAGTGGAATTCGGATACCAGATCGAACTGAAAAATTATGAAATTTTATCATATGATAGAGAAAGGTTTTATACAAAACTCTCAAAATGTGAGTTTGGTTATCGGAAGTGGCTTCTTGGGTCACATTGTTTTAACTGAAGGAATCCACATCGACCCTAAAAAGATACAATCCATTGTGGAAGGGAAGGTCCCATGTCAGTACTTTAGATTGATAAAAAGGAATCAGTCCGAGTTAATATTATTCATATGGATACCCTATTAAGAAATATTAAGAGAAATTGTATCCGATAAAGATTTCGGGTAATTATCGGTATATTGGGATTGAGTCAAAATTTTAAGTTTGACTTCATCAATATGGAATATTTTATTGGATAATATTATTTATTTTTTAGATATGAAAATAAGGAATTTTTAGAATTTATTT
The DNA here is from genome assembly GCA_019671005.1 of Hibiscus mutabilis. NCBI lineage: Eukaryota > Viridiplantae > Streptophyta > Magnoliopsida > Malvales > Malvaceae > Hibiscus > Hibiscus mutabilis. Next base: position 25,679,712 of record CM033732.1, read on the forward strand.
GATAGCTTGGTGAAGGATAAATCACAGTAGAAGTAGTAAGTGAATATCGAGAAATCAGATCGAAATTTTAGAGGCTATTCTATAAGTCACAGAAAATTCATAAAATATTCTTTTATGAATAAATTATTAATTGGTTGATTGTGATCTAACTAGAATAGTTGGATTTTTACAAAATGATAAAATTAGTGAAATAAGTAATAGTTTTGGTAATTTGGTCACAATGGTGATTTTGAAATATTTTGAAAGTACCATGGGCAATATGGTAATTTCCCATGTGAAAGCATTACTCTAGTTTGGTTAGATTTGAATGGAATTTGGTTGGAATTGAACTAGAATGGCAACTTGTAAATTATGATTTAGTTGGAGGTTAATTTTGGAATAATGACTAAATTGAATAAAAAATTCAAGTTATCGATTACATGGTGCATAAATTAATAAAAGATGAACAAAATGTTCATCTTCTTCAACCCTAACTTTTGAAAACCATGGGGAAGGGAGAGAAAAATACACAAAATTTTCTCCAAGCATTTTGGAGGCTCCCAAACAAGATTCAAGGTATGTTTTTGGTAGAAAATTGATCTATTTTCAATTCTCTTTCATTTGATAGTAATTTGTTTAAGAGTTATGGAGATTTGATTATGTTCTTGAAGAGAGAGAAAATAAGGTTTTATGTTCCATGTTTAGATTGAAGCTTGATCTATGCAAATCTAGTGTTGTAGAGATGAAATCAAGCTTAGATTGTGATTAATTTCATGTTTAAGGTTAAAAACCCTAACCCTAGAATTTGGGATTTATTTAGGGTTTTGAAATTGATGATGAAAAGGAAAGACTGATGATATTAGAAGCTTGATTTTGATGTCAGAATGAAAAATCATCAACTAGTCCTTTAAGTGACCATTTTGGCATACATAGGGAAATTTGGAGAAATATTGAGAAAATTATCCTAGTGATGAATTTGAAGAGATTATGAACTTAGAAGCTTGATTATGGCTTTTTGACTAAAATAAAGTCATTGGAAAATATAGATACCCATTTCGGCTTGTGGAGAAATTATGGGGAAAATATTTTGAAATTCTTATGATTATGAGATTTTATGATTCGAATAAGTTGTATGAAGTTAGAATTGAAACTAGAATATAAGGGACTAAATTGACAAGAAAGGAAATGGCAAGGGACCATTTCGAAAGCCATGGTTAGTTCAAGGACCAATTTAGCTTTGGTCTAAAAATAGGGGAAATGTGAGAAAAAATTATAGAAATGTTGGATTAATTATTCGATACAAGTTTATGTGTAAAATTAGTTACTAAAATGTCACTTTGGTAAAAGTTAGTGGATGAAAGAGGTATTGGATAAAAGTTAGTGAAAAATAATATTTCTTGAATAATTGTGATTCGAGCTGGAATAAATTGCAAAATGGTCATTAGGGACCATAATGAATAATTTGGCATTATTAAAGGAAAAAGTGAAAATTTTTGAAAATATTTTATATTCGGATAATTATACTAGTATAGTATAGTTAAGCACTGTTAGATTAAAAATCTAACATAAATATTGTAATGTATGTTCAAATGGTATTGTACAGCTATTGACGAGGCTAAGGGTGCCAGATCAAAAGAAAGCAAGGAAAAAACATCAAAATAGCTTAGTGAGGCTAATATCATGCTTGGCTCAGGTGAGTGCATTTTACTTATTTATATATATATGTGATATGAGTGAGTGCATTTTTACTTATATATATATATATATATATATATATATATATATATATATATATATATATATATATATATATATATGACGTGAGGAGACTTGCGAGAAGTTGACCTTGATATTAATAAAAATGTATGTTGATCAAAGTTATGTAAATGGCATGAGATATTAAATGGTATATGTGATACATTGATATGGAATAATGATTTATCTAAGAAAAATCGAATTTTAGATTTTGGGTATGAACTGTCTATTATCGAATTATGGATGATAGTATTGATGGATTGGATATTGAATGTGAAATTATTATATTGTTATGCCCAAGTACTAGTGTGAGAGTCTTTGGTACAATTGGATATCCATAGAGTCTTAGCAGCTGCATTCCAACACTACGGTGCGTTCCAAATACTTAAGTTTTGACATCAGACGCTACGGCGTTGTAGACACTATGATGTTGTTTAGACACATCGGTGTCGACTAGCACAAAAGGTGTGATAATGAGGAGCAAAGGGCATCCTCGAGTACGTACTCACCATCAGACGCTACGGCATTGCAGACACTATGGTGTCGTTATGATGACTCGTATACCATAGGTATAATTGGATATCCATAGAGTCTTAGCAGCTGTGTCCTAGCACTACAGTGCGTTTTAGTACTTCAATGATGTTTAGACACTTCAATGTCTACTTAGACGCTATAGAGTTGTTCAGACACTTCGGTGTTGTTAGCACAAAATGTGCGATTATGAGGAGCGAAGAGCATCCTCGAGTACACACATCTCAGTCGCTTCGGCGATGCAGATGTTACAGCGTCGTAGACACTACGGTGTCGTGATGACTCGCATACCATAGCATCACATGATTTTGTACTTTGGGCTATAATACTTGAAATGCATTTATGCAGGTAGTTAAGCTAAAAAGCTTAACGTACACAAGCCTGGTAAGACAGATCGAATCCTTTGATTTGAATTTTATATTGGTTTAATGAACTATACATGTAAAGTAGTTCTATGCGTGATAAAATGTTATCAACTGCAATTGGAAATTGATGCCATTCTGCAGGGCTGTGTTATTTATAATCATTGTTTTATATTGTTATGATTATGCCTCACTAAGTTATACTTAACGTGTGTTTTGTATCACACGTAGGTACTTCGGACTAGATAGCGGAGGAGGAGCTGCACATCACTGGATCAAGTTAGCCTATGTTATCAGTAAGTATCACTACATCCTAGTCTAGTGGGGCATGTATAGATATTAAATAATTAGCTATTTTGTATGTTTAAAATTTTGTACTCTACTTATAAGTTAATATGGATGTATGATCTAGAAACATGACTTAGTTTGAGGAATTAAGAATATTAGAAAAGATGCTTCAAACGATTTTAAACTTAGTTAGTCGTTTTATCGCGTAGTGATTTTAAATCAAGAAAGGGTCTGGCAGCACACATAGTTTTCACGTTGAATTATATTTTCATTTTAATAACTGCTTAAAGTATTTTATAAACTAATTTAGGGTTGAAACTAGGTGACTATAGATATATTTGTAATTTAATGAAAATTGGGAAAGGGTTGTTTAATCAAATTAGTTTTGCATCAAAAAATAAAATAAAATATATTACAAGTCTAAAAATCAGTGTAAGTCAGTTAGTAACATCTTTAATGTGTATTCGAATATTGAATATACGTTGAGCGTGTTACAACCTTCCTACTCAAGGCATCGGCAACCACATTAGCCTTTCCCGGATGATACTCAATAGTCAAATCATAATCCTTTAGCAACTCCAACCACTAACATTGCATAAGATTCAACTCCTTCTGCAACATCAAATACTTCAAGCTCTTGTAATTCGTGTACACAATGGCTTTTCTCTATACAGATAATGTCTCCAAATCTTTAACATAAACAGCACCAGGACAAGCTCTAAATCATGCGTATGATAATTACGCTCGTGCATTTTTTAACTTTCTAGATGCATAAGCCACAACTTTCTATCTTGCATTAACACACACCCCAAACCAACAAAGGATGCATCACTATAAACAACAAACTCTTTTTCTGACTTAGGTTGAATCAAGATTGAAGCTAGCGTCAAAGCCTCTTTCAACTTCTCAAAAACTTGTTATCTACTTTCCGTCCACTCAAAACGAGCATTCTATTGCAACAACTTAGTCAATAGAGCAGTAATCCTCGAGAAACCATCCGCAAAACAATGATAATATCCTACCAACCCAAGAAAACTACAAACCTCCAACACAGGCTTAGGTGACTTCCAACTCACCACTGCTTCAATCTTATGCAGATCCACGGGAATACCTTCTACCGAAACAACATGTCCAAGGAAAATTACTTCACTTAAGCAGAAATTACTCTTGCTCAACTTGGCATACAATTGATCATCTAGCAAAGCTTGAAACACAATATGCAAATGTTGATTATGTTCTTCCTCGGTACGAGAGTACACAAGGATATCATTAATGAACACAACCACAAATTGATCCAAACATTCATGAATCGCCTAATTCATCATATCCATGAAAGCATTTGGTGCATTAGTCAACCCAAAAGGCATCACCAAAAACACATAATGTCCATAATGTGTGCGAAAAGTAGTTTTCTGCACATCCTTAACCTTCAACTAATAATAACCAGACCTTAGATCAATCTTAGAAAATACTGTAGCACCCTAGAATTTATCAAACAAATCTTCAATTCGTGGTAAAGGATACTTATTCTTAATCGTCAACTTGTACAGTTATCGATAATCAATACACATCCTTATCGCGCCATCACTCTTTTTCACGAACAACACTAGTGCTCCCTACGGTGACACACTTGGTTAGATAAAGCCATGATCCAACATGTAACGCCCCGAATTTGGACCTACATGAAAGCTAGATCGATTAGACGGTTCAGGGGAACAAGATTAGGCAATCCAAGCTAGTATCAAGAATTAATTCTTAATGATTGGATTTTTTAAAAATAAAATATGGAAAAATATTAGAAAATATTTAATTAATATTCTAAGGGTTTTGGAAAACTCAATTTGAAGAAATAAAATCGGAATTTGGGATATTTTGGGTCTGGTGACTAAAATGTAAAGTTTTAAAAACTATTTTGGTGACTAAATCGTAAAAGGGTCAAAACTTAGAATCTTTAAGGAGCTAATTTACCAAAGTTTTTAATTAGATTTTCCCCTTAATTTAGGATATTTTAAAAGGTTACCAAATAAAAATAAAATAGATTTGATTAAAAAGATTTTTAAGAGCCAAAATTATTTTTTTACGTAACTACTTTTGCTCTCAACTTTCTCAGTAGCCAAACTATCAATTTTACTTTAAAATTCTCAGGAATCATTCCTTTTAGATTTCCTTTCGATTTCCTAATTGATTCCTTCGATTCTACAACAAATCCTATTTGTTTTCTTGGAGATTTCACTCAAATCTTGCCAATTAAGGGAGAAATCAATAATTAGAGGTGATTTTCATTTCTCTCCTCTAATTAAAGGACCTTTATTGAAATTCCCAAGTTCTTGATCCTTTACAACCAATTTTTGTTATGTGTTCGTGATTAAATCATGATTTTAAGGTGTTAATTGATTTTGATAAGAAATTTGATGAATCTTAATATGGATATGATTTGTGTTGATTCTAATTGATTTAGATCATTTATAAGATATGTTTTAATGTTACGAGAAGAGATTAACAAAAAGAATCCCAAAACTAAGTGAATTGCTATTTTTCTAGGTTGTAAATAGTTAAATTTTGGGGTGATCTTGCTGTTGGAAGGTTACTGGAGATATAAGGTTGTTATATTATTGTTTTTGGATGTTAATTGATGATGTTAAGATGGTTAGGTTTTGTTTGGGTTGTGTTTAGGATGAGTTTGGTGATGATTTTGGATATTTTAAGGAAATGTTTGATGGTTTTTAGTGAGGTGAAGTTGAGGAAATGTGTTGTTGTGTTTAGAGATGCATGGAAATGCATTAATCATCTATTTTTGTGTGGTTGAAATAGGGTAGATGGATCCTTCATCCTTTGGAGAGGTTCTTGAGGCTTTAGAAGCTTGGTTTCGCATCGGCTAGTGGAGCGTTGTGTTGTCGGTGAGTGAAAATGTGGTTTACTGATTTTTAAAGGTTCGAAGATGACTTTTGGGAGTTTAGATTAAGTTTGAAACACTTTTCTAATCTCGAAAGTAAGTATTGGATATTCTCACTCTCATTTTTCGATTTTGCAAAATACAATCTCATGCACATGTTATTAGTTTTGATTACTTAATGTTATATGCATGTTTTAGAAATGAAAGATGTTGCAAATGATGATTATTGAGTATGACAAATGGTTTATGAAAAGAGTTTTGAGAATACTAGAATATATGATTTAATGTATTGGAAATCGATTTGGTTTGATGCTATGTAAAACAATAAGGTAATGTAGTTTTATAGAATATATTGGCAAGTGACTGTGATTAAAAGTTATCAGATATAGTTGGCTAGCCATAGGGTTTAAAGTACACTATAATAAGTCACCTCATGTGTGTCGAGGGGTCAATAGTGTGCCATCCTCCACCATGAAAACCGTAGCGGTTCCAGGGGTCAAGAGTGTTCCAATTCTCCCGCTGGTGGATTTATACATCATAATCATTGAGGGGTAGTAGTATCATGGTCCGATTCGAGGATGTATGTAAAGTGGTCAAAGGAACCACTTGAGAAATCCGTGTATCCAATGTGTTTTAATAAATAGATTGAAATGGTTTTTGTGTCACTTGAATGCCAATATATGATGTAATGTATCATGAGAATGGATTTTGTTTTGTATAATATGCTTTATACATGAGATGCTCTTTAAGCTTGCTATTTTGAGGTTTTGGCATGAGAAATCTTAAATTGAGGTTTATGCTAGAAATCCATGATACACGTGCTGCAATTGTTTAAAAGTGCATATTTGTAAAGACTATAGAAGCATGAGATGTTTTGGCATGAGTTTTAACATTTATTTCGAAACAAAATGGCTTTAAATGCATTGATGAGTGTTTTTGAGATTCCCTCACTAAGCTTGGAAGCTTATGCTCCCCTTTCTTATTAATGCAGAGAAATAAGCATTTTTAGACAGCGAGCCGGCAAGAGGCAATCCAAGGGCGAAGCAATTTCATGTATGGTTTTATAAATACTATGTAGTAATAAGAGGCAATGTGACCAAGTTGTAATTGGGAGAGTTGTTTTGGTTAGTCCCTGGTTTGAACAAGTTTCATTTGATGTTTTGGACTTGCATGAGGTTTTAAGTCTTGCTTTGAGGGGTTGGGATATGATTTGCATTCTTGGGTAGAGATAATTCCTATAGGACCTTTGATGTAACACCCCAGTTTTGGGCCTAGCGGTTTTAGGGTTTATTAGACGGTCTGGTGGACTGGGTTAGATATTCGAGTCAGATTCGGGACCGTATATTTTTGGTAAGATAAAAATGTAGAAAATAGTTAAAAATCATCATTTAATATATATTGATTTTTGGTGGAATCAATTTTAGAAAAGGGAATTTAGAAATGTGACATTTTGGGTTAGTGACCAAAATGCGATTTTTGAAAACTGTTTTAAAGTGACTAAAATCAAAAGAGTCAAATTCAAAGAATCCTTAAGGAGATAATCTACCAAGTGTTTGCTGGTAGTTTCTCCCTTCAATTAAATCGTTTTAAACATGTGTTTTTAAAATGGTGTTAATAAGGATTAAATATCTAAGGTTAGTATTAACTTTTAAAAGAAATTCACGTATCTTTTTCCTAAATTTTTTCTCTCAACTTCTTTTCTTCCAAACACTCAGAATTTCATCAAAATCCATAGGTGAGAGATTCTTTCCACTCTGATTATTGATTTTAATTTGATTCTTTAGCTTTGTTTTGCAAAATCTCATTGAAATTTTATGTTTTGTTAGCATTAAAAAAAGCCAATTGAGGGAGAAATTACATAACAGGGGTAAGGTCCATGATCTCCTATGTTAAATGGTTTTTTATTGATATTCCCAAGTTTTTGGTCCTTGATTTATAAGTTGTAATGTGATTTTAATGTTCTATCAATGTTTAATTGAGTTATTTTGGAAATATTGATGAAATATGGCAATTTCCGAAGTGGATCTGATTTCCAGTATTTGAGATTGATTTACTATATGTTTTGGATGTGCTTTGATGTTGATAAGTTGTTTTTATCAATAGAATCCCGAAACTCTTGAATCTCTAATTATTTAGGTTGCTAACTTTGAGTTGTTGTGGAGATAATCGAGTTTAATCTTGGCTGGAGGTAAAATGATGTTAGAAAAGGATTTTTGGATGTTATTAGATGTTGGTTGATGGGTTGAATTGTTGTTTTATGGCTGGGTTGAGTTTCAGGAACGTTGGATGATGTTTTTGGTATGTTTCGGATGGTTTTCGAGTAGGCAACTTGGGAGTTGCCGAAGATTGCTTTTAGGCAATGGTTTGAATGCATTTATCCTCTGGTTTTATGTGTTTAAAACAGGGGATAATCAAGGTGACGAAGCTTACATTGTTTTGGTGGCTTGTCGGGAGCTTGTATCGTGTTGGCAAGAAAGGCAAAGCGTATCGGTGAGTGGAAACTGGTTTTTTAATGCTTTACAAAGGTTTGTAAAGGTTTTTGGGAGTTTAGGGTATGCATAAGACACTTACCTAAGCTCTAAAGTAAGCTTCCCTTATTTTGCTCTTGAATATCGGCTTGGATATGAGCATGTTGTTGCATGTTTTGGTGATAAACATGGTATGATTTACTTGCTAGTAATGTATGGTTTTGAGTACATATGCAGAGGATTGAAAGTATATTAAATGCTATTGAGCGTTGGTTTTCATTCCGGTAGGGAATGGTGGTATTGCATTGGCAATGAGATTTGCATATGCGATGTTTTGTTTAATGCATTGTAAAACAGTGAGTAAAAGGTTGTAAATGGTTTGTAAACGATATATTGGCTATGTGACAAGGTGAGAAAACAATTGGATATAGTTGGCATGCTATAGGATTAAAAGTGAATTATAAAATATGAACAAAATTGATCGTGGCCATGGGTCCTTGAGGTATGGCAGTGTAACAAGGCCACTAGGACTGTTGGGACCTCAATTGAGGCATACGATTTAACTAGGCAACCCAAATAGATGGTGATCTTATGGTTTAACTCGGCAAGGGTGAAATCTTGCGATTTAACTAGGCGAGGGTGTCAAATCTTGCGACTTAACTAGGCAAGGTTTGGGATATCATGCGGTTTAACAAGGCATGGTATGAGAGATCCGTGTATCCGATATGTGTATAGGATAGAGGTAGTCTATCTGGGTCACTATAAATGCCAATATATGTGAAAGTTCCTGTGTTTGAACCTTGTTTATAATGCTTTGGGATTTAAGCATGGTTTGTTTAAAATGCTTTGGGATTTAAGAATGGTTTGTTTAAAATGCTTTGGGATTTAAGCATGGTTTGTTTAAAATGCTTTGGAATTTAAGCATGGACTGTACATGGTGTTGCGTAAAAACTATTATGTTTTGATTCGGTTGGAGTCAAGGAAAAATGCTTGGTTGTAAGCATATTTTGGGGAAAGCAAGCATGTGGTTTTCAAATGGTTATAAAGCATCATTTTTTATGAGTATCCTCACTAAGCGTGTGTGCTTACGCTCTCTTTCTCCTAATGATGCAAAGCATTAAAGTTTGGGGCAGCGAAGGCAAGGTTTGCAAGGATCCAAGAGATAAACTACTTTTGAGTATGAACTCGGTTTATGATTCCGATTAATAAGGAAATGTGTTCGACATGGTTTTTGGGAGTTGTAAATCCGTTGCATTGTGGTTCTTTAGAATGTTTCTATGCTAGTTTTTGATGATGGTTATGTGTCGTTCAGCTTGATGTTATTACTTGCCTATAGTTGAGGTTGAATGGGTGTTTAGGTATTCATTTAGAGTTCCCTTGTGGATTACTATGTTGTAATGGTTTGACCAGGTTTAGTATGCTATGTTGAGTGTGTTGGCATATTGCTTATGCTGAGAATGGGCTAATTGTGCATTATGGTATGTTTGGCAAAGTGGTTTAGGAAGCATGCCTCTAGTGTGGTTATTTGGAAGTATGAGGTTGTTTTGGTAGCCTAACCTTGTTATAAATGTTAGAATATGTATATTCAAGTGATGATATGAATGTATGCAAGTTGCTAGGGCTAATTGCATCTAGAATTGTGTGAAAAAACCAGCTAATTTTGGACATTACAGGCCTAGGCGTACCGATACGCGAGGGACCGTGTTACACCAGAATGTGAGCGCTGTGGTAGGTGTTACGCGGGTATGTGTTGGGGTAATGCTGGAGCTTGTTGGATTTGTGGTTCATCTGATCACTTGAAGCGTGATTATCCTCGGGCTGCGAGAGATGCACCAGCACAGGTTACTACACCTGCTAGGGGCCGAGGCCATCGTAGGGGTGATTTTCAGAGGCACGAGGATGGCTAGAGGGGTATGGCTCATGCTGTAGCGGTGAGACCTAAAGGTAGTGGACCGGCCTGGGTCTTTGCTCATGCTATAGCGGATGTGATCGCAGGTACTTTCACTTTGCACTCCTTGTCATTGTTATCTTTGATTGATTTAGGGTCTACGCATTCATATATCTAGAGTGAGCATGCTTCTATGCTGAATGTTCCTGTTGAGATCATAGATGTTGGCATGTTAGTTAAAAGTTCCTTTGGGGAGATAGTTACAACATGAAGGTTATACCGGCGTTGTCCTTTGGTGGTGCAAGGTCATGAGTTTGCCACAGATTTGATGGAATTACCATTCCATGGTTTCGACATCATTTTGGGTATGGATTGGTTTTGTGAGCACAATGTAGTTGTGGATTGTGAATCTAAGAGGATTTTCTTGAGGTTGGCCAATGACTATGAAGTTGTGGTGGTTGGCGAGAATGTTAAGTTTTTGTCTAATGTGGTTTCAGCTGTTAGAGCAGAGAAGATGATGTTTGATGGCTGCCAAGCTTATTTGGCTATTATTATGAACCCGAAAGCCAAGGGTGTTCGAATGTAGGATATTCAGACTGTTTGCGACTTTCCTGAGGAGTTACCAGGTTTACCTCTGGATAGGGAGGCATAGTTTAATATTGAGACATATGAGGGTACATCATCGGTGTACATTGCTCCTTATAGGATAGCACCAAAAGAATTGAATGAGTTGAAGTCTCAGCTTCAGGAGTTGTTAGACCATGGGTTCATTCGACCAAGTGTTTCTTCGTTCGGTGCTCTTGTTCTCTTTGTGAAAAAGAAAGATGGTACAATGCGTATGTGCATTGATTATCGTCAGCTTAATAAGTTGAAGGTAAAGAACAAGTGCCCGTTACCGCAGATTGATGACTTGTTCGATTAGTTTCATAGAGCAGTAGTGTTTTCCAAGATAGATTTAAGATCGGGGTATTACCAGTTGAAGGTTAAGGATGTGGATGTGCATAAAACCTCATTTTGTACGAGGTATGCGCATTATGAGTTTCTGGTCATGCCTTTTGGTTTGACAAATGCCCTGGCTGCGTTTATGGATATGCTGAATAGAGTGTTCTATGAGTATCTTGATCAGTTCGTGGTGGCATTCATAGATGATATTCTCGCGTACTCCCGTAATGAGGAAGAGCATGATCAACATTTGCGGATAGTGTTGCAAGTGTTGAAAGATAATCAGTTATACGCAAAGTTGAGCATGTGTGAGTTTTGGCTTAAGAAAGTGGCATTTCTTGGTCATGTGGTTTTTGCGGAGGGTATTCGCGTTGATCCACAGAAGGTCGAGGCTATTCTCAATTGGAAGTAACCTAAGTATGTATCGGAGGTGCGTAGTTTTCTTGGGTTGGCTGGTTATTATCGTCATTTCGTTGAGAGGTTCTCGAGTCTTGCAGCACCGTTAACCAAGTTGTTACAAAAGAATGTTCCTTATTCGTTGACAGAGAAGCAGCAGTATAGTTTTGAGAAGTTAAAGGATGTTCTGGCATATGCTCCTATGTTGATTCAGCCTGAATCTGGGAAGGAGTTTGTGGTTTATAGTGATGCGTCTTATGTTGGCTTAGGTTGTGTGCTGCTGCGGGATGGGAAAGTTGTGGGCTTTGCATCGAGGTAGTTGAAAGTTCATGAGTGCAATTATCCAACTCATAATTTGGAGCTTGCGGCTGTGGTATTCGCTTTGAAAATTTGGCGACATCACCTCTATGGTGATCTTTACGGATCACAAGAGCATGAAGTATTTGATGTCCCATAGTGGCAGATGCATTAAGTCGTAAGGTTGCGGTTGAGCTTTGAGCTATGTTTGCAAGGTTGAGTGTGACACGGGAGGGCAGTTTGCTGGCTGAATTGCAAGTCAAGCCTACGTTATCACAGTTGGTTAAAGCTAAGCAACCGTAAGATGATTCGTTGGTTGAGCATGTTAAGGACATAGCGGATGGTAATTCGACATAATTTCATTTTTATGGTGATGGAGCTTTGTGTTTTAGTGGTCGAATAGTGGTGCCGAATGATATGGAGTTGAGGTACACTATCTTGACGGAGGCACACTCCAGTCCTTTTGCTATGCATCCTAGTAGTGTTAAGATGTATCATGATTTGAATGAGGCATACTATTGGGTTGGGTTGAAAAAGGATGTGGCTGAATTTGTTTCCAAGTGCATGGTATGTCAGCGGGTCAAGGCTAAACATCAATTTCCATCCGGTTTGTTGTAATAATTGAAAATTCCAGAGTGGAAATGAGAGAAAATCACTATAGATTTTGTAACAGGGTTGCTGTTGACACTGGCTAAGAAGGATTTTGTTTGGGTGATTGTTAACCGGTTCACAAAGTGTGCACATTTCCTGCCAGTGCATACGATGTTCACCTTGGACAAGTTGGCAGACTTGTATATAGCAGAGATTATGCGCTTGCATGGTATACCTAAATCCGTCGTTTCTGATAGGGATCAAAGGTTTACAGAAAGGTTTTGGAGGAGCTTGCACCAAGCCATGGGTTCAATATTGAGTTTTAGCACTGCGTACCATCCTCAGTCAGATGGGCAGTTTGAGCGGGTTATCCAGGTTTTGGAGGATATGCTGAGGTGCTATATTATTGAGTTCCAAGGAACCTAGGAGAAGCATTTGCCTTTAGTTAAGTTTGCTTATAATAATAGTTATCAAGCGAGTGGACAAATAGTACCTTATGAGGCGTTGTATGGCCGGAGATGTCGTACACTCTTATGTTGGGCTGAGGTGGGGGAAAAGCATGTTACTCTACCAGATGTGTTGAAAGACACAGATGAGAAGGTTAAGCTTGTATGCAACCGGTTGAAAGCGGCTGGGGATCTGCAGAAATCTTACGTAGATTTGAAATGTAAGGAAGCTGAATATGCGGTGGGCGATCGCATATTCTTGAAGGTGTCACCGTAGAAAAAGGTGATGAGATTCGGACGTAAGAGTAAGCTTAGTACGAGGTTTATTGGACCATACGAGGTTATTGAGCGTGTGGGTCCTGTGGCATACCAGTTGAGGTTGCCTCCAGAGTTGGAGAAAATTCATAATGTATTCCATGTTGAGGAGATATCGATCAGATCAATTGCATATTATGCCGGTGGCGGATGTTGAGTTGAGGCCGGATCTATCCTTTGATGAGGAACCCATGGAGATCCTTGATACCAGTAGGAAAGTCCTACGTGGTAAGACGATAATGCTCGTAAAGGTCTTGTGGCGACACTGAGGTGTTGAGGAGGCCACTTGGGAAAGCAAGGCGAATATGAAGGAGCAATTTCTATATCTGTATCCTCCAGGTAATTTCGAGGAAGAAATTTCTTAAGTGGGGGAGAGTTGTAACACCCTAGTTCTGGGCCTAGCGGTTTTGGGGTTTATTAGACGGTTCGGTGAACTAGGTTAGAGATTCGAGTCGGATTCGGGACCATATATTCTTCGGTAAGTTAAAAATATGGAAAAATAGTTAAAAAACATCTTTTAATATATATTAATTTTTGGTGGAATAAATTTTAGAAAAGGGAATTTGGAAATGTGACATTTTGGGTTAGTGACCAAAATGCGATTTTTGAAAACTGTTTTAAAAGTGACTAAAATCAAAAGGGTCAAATCCTTAGAATCCTTAAGGAGTTAATCTACCAAGTGTTTGCTGGTACTTTCTCCCTTCAATTAAATTATTTTAACCATGTGTTTTAAAGGGTGTTAATAAAGATTAAATATCTAAAGTTAGTTATTAGCTTTTAAAAGAAATTCACGTAACTTTTTCTCTCAACTTCTTTTCTTCCAAACACTCAGAATTTCATCACAATTCAGAGGTGAGAGATTCTTTCCACTATGATTGTTGGTTTTAATTTGATTCTTTAACTTTGTTTTGCAAAATCTCATTGAAATTTTATGTTTTCTTACCTTTAAACAAGCCAATTGAGAGAGAAATCACATAACAGGCGTAAGGTCCATGATCTCCTATGTTAAATGGTTCTTTATTGATATTCCCAAGTATTTAATCCTTGATTTATAAGTTGTAATGTGATTTTAATGTTCTATCAATGTTTAATTGAGTTATTTTGGAAATATTGATGAAATATGGTAATTTTCGAAGTGGATCTGATTTCCAGTATTTTAGATTGATTTACTACATGTTTTGGATGTGTTTTGATGTTGATAAGTTGTTTTTATCAATAGAATACCGAAACTCTTGAATCTCTAATTATTTAGGTTGCTAGTTTTGAGTTGTTGTGGAGATAATCGAGTTTAATCTTTGCTGGAGGTAAAATGATGTTAGGAAAGGTTTTTCGATGTTATTAGATGTTGGTTGATGGGTTGAATTGTTGTTTTATGGCGGGTTGAGTTTCAGGAACGTTGGATGATGTTTCCAGTATGTTTCAGATGATTTTCGAGTGGGCAACTTGGGAGTTGCGGGATACTGCTGTTAGCCAATGGTTTGAATGCATTTTATCTTCTGGTTTTATGTGTTTAAAATAGAGGATAATCAAGGTAACGAAGCTTGACGTTGTTTTGGTGGCTTGTCGGGAGCTTGTATCGTGTTGGCAAGAAAGGCAAAGCGTATCGGTGTGTGGAAACTGGTTTTTAATGCTTTATAAAGGTTTGAAAAGGTTGTTGGGAGTTTAGTGTAAGCATATGACACTTACCTAAGCTCGGAAGTAAGTTTCCCTTATTTTGCTCTTGAATATTGGCTTGGATATGGGCATGTTGTTGCATGTTTTGGTGATAAACATGGTATGATTTTCTTGCTAGTAATGCATGGTTTTGAGTACATATGCAGGGGATTGAAAGTATATTAAATGCTATTGAGCATTGGTTTTCATTCCGGTAGGGAATGGTGATATTGCATTAGCAATGAGATTTGCATATGCGATGTTTTGTTTAATGCATTGTAAAACAATGAGTAAAAGGTTGTAAATGGTTTGTAAATGATATATTGGCCATGTGACAAGGTGAGAAAACAATCGGACATAGTTGGCATGCCATAGGATTAAAAGTGCACTATAAAATATGAACAAAATCGATCGTGGCCATGGGTCCTTGAGGTATGGCGGTGTAACAAGGCCACTTGGACTGTTGGGACCTCAATTGAGGCATACGGTTTAACTAGGCAACCCAAATAGATGGTGATCTTGCGGTTTAACTAGGCAAGGCTGAAATCTCGTGGTTTAACTAGGCGAGGGTGTCAAATCTTGCGGTTTAACTAGGCAAGGTTTGGGATATCATGCGGTTTAACAAGGCATGGTATGAGAGATCCGTGTATCTGATATGTGTATAGGATATTGGTAGTTTATCCGGGTCACTATAAATGCCAATATATGTGAAAGTTGATGTGTTTGAACCTTGTTTATAATGCTTTGGTATTTAACCATGGTTTGTTTAAAATGCTTTGGGATTTAAGCATGGTTCGTTTAAAATGCTTTGGAATTTAAGCATGGACTCTACATGATGTTGCATAAAAATTATTATGTTTTTATTTGGTTGGAGTCAAGGAAATGCTTGGTTGTAAGGATATTTTGGGGAACGCAAGCATGTGGTTTTCAAATGGTTATAATGCATCATTGTTTTATGAGCATCCTCACTAAGCATGTGTGCTTACGATCTCTTTCTCTTAATGATGCAGAGTATTATAGTTTGGGGCAATGAAGGCAAGGTTTGCAAGGATCCAATAGATAAACTACTTTTGAGTATGAACTCGGTTTATGTTTCTGGTTAATAAGGCATTGTGTTCGCCATGGTTTTTGGGAGTTGTAAATCCGTTGCATTGTGGTTCTTTAGAATGATTCTATGCTGGTTTTTGATGATTGTTATATGTCGTTCAGCTTGATGTTATTACTTGCCTATAGTTGAGGTTGAATGAGTGTTTAGGTATGCATCTAGAGTTACCTTGTGGATTACTATGTTATGCTAGTTTGACCAGGTTTAATATGCTATGTTGAGTGTGTTGGCATGTTGCTTATGTTGAGAATGGGCTAATTGTGCATTATGGTATGTTTGGAAAAGTGGTTTAGGAAGCATGCCTCTAGCGTGGTTCTTTGGAAGTATGAGATTGTTTTGGTTGCCTAACCTTGTTATAAATGTTAGAATATGTATATTCAAGTGATGATATGCATGTATGCAAGTTGTTATGGCCAATTGCATCTAAAATTGTGTGAAAAACCAGCTAATTTTGGACACTACAGGCCTAGGCGTACCGATACGTGAGGGATTGTGTTACACCAGAGTGTGAGCGATGAGGTAGGTGCCACGAGGGTATGTGTTGGGGTAATGTTGGAGCTTGTTGGATTTGTGGTTCATCTAATCACTTGAAGCGTGATTATCCTCGGGCTGTGAGAGATGCACTAGCACAGGTTACTGCATCTTCTAGGGGCCGAGGCCGTGGCAGGGGTGATTTTCAGAGGCGCAAGGATGGCGAGAGGGGTATGGCTCATGCTGTAGCGGTGAGACCTAAAGGTGGTGGACCGGCCCGGGTCTTTGCTCACCGTGAGGGTCATAATGACACGGATGTGATCACAGGTACTTTCACTTTGCACTCATTGTCATTGTTATCTTTGATTGATTCGGGGTCTACGCATTCATATATCTAGACTGAGCATGCATCTATGCTGAATGTTCCTGTTGATATCTTAGATGTTGGCATGTTAGTTACAAGTTCCTTTGGGGAGACAATTACAACATGAAGGTTTTACCGGCGTTGTCCTTTGGTGGTGCAAGGTCATGAGTTTACCACAGATTTGATGGAATTACCATTCCATGGTTTTGACATCATTTTGGGTATGGATTGGTTGTATGAGCACAGTGCAGTTGTGGATTGTGAATCCAAGAGGATTTTCTTGCTACGCCTAGGCAAATAAGGCCAGGGTGTTTCGGTACAGGTAAGGGCATTTTGATACGCCTAATGATTACTGGAATTTCACTTTTTGGGATTGAGGCTGCGTACCGAAACACTAGGGGACCGTATCGGTACAGTGTGTAGTGATTTTAAAACGTATTTAATACTTGAAGTGACGTACCAGTAGGAATCTTGCCATATCGAAACAATGAGTTCACAATCATATTGATATGGGACTCAGCATATCGATACGGATACTGTTAATTCTGTTAATGTCTTGGAAAGGCAGTTCTGGTTTCTTTCATTTTAGTCCCTAAATCTTGTTTTGCCAATTATTTGAGCGTGGATGATCGTTTGAAGGTGATTTTTGGCATATAAGCATAAAATGTACTTAATTAAATGTTGGTAACTTAAAAATTAGGAAAGTCCTTTTATTTTGCTAAAATTATGTTTTGGTCCCTAATTCGTGTTTGTGGGCAATTGGATATTGTTACGATGCCGATTGAGATGGGTACTCACCTGCGAACAGTATGATCATGTAGAAAAGCATTAATTCATCTAGACAAGATAAAAGAAAAAAATAGGCATGTTTTAGGTTTAATCTTTTCGGTTTACTTCTGTAAACCTAATGTAGCTTGCTCAGTTCGGCCTTGCGGCTAGGCCGGGTCGAGGGGGTTATATTTGCTTGGTTTTGCTTTGATGTGAATGATCCTATACCATGCCTATTTGATTGTGGAAATATTGATTGGAAAGTCATATGATGTTTGTGTAATGCTTGAGGCACGTTAGATTGAGCCAAAGTGTCATATGTTTGACCAAGAGGTCATTATAGGCATATCTGTGCAAAATTGCACAGGAATATCTATACGCCTTGTACTCATATTGGTATGCATAGCTAAAAATTATAATTGGCGTCGGTACACGGGTAACCGTATCGGTACGCCCTTTGGCTACTAGAATCCCCTATTTTTGAGATTGAACAAACGTATCGATACACCTAAAGACTGTACCAATACCCTTTGTAAAGTGTACCTATATCAATACGGGTAAGTAGCGTACCATTACTGGTTAGTTAATTCTGGTAATATACTTTCTGAAGTTTGAATCTTTGCAGTTTAGTCCCTGATTCTTGATCATGCAATTAAATGAGTTTGGATTATTATTTTAAGTTGAGATTTAACTAGAATGCATGAAACATGATTAATTAAGGTTTGGTAACTTTAAAATTAAGTAATTCCTTCAAGTTTTCTAATATTGCAATTTGGTCTCTAAAGTGCAATCTTGTCTAATCAGATGTCAATTCGACACCCAATTTAATTGTAAATTACACCGCTGCCAGCATGATCACCTTAGGACACATTGCCTTATTACTACAAGTGTAAAATGAATTTTTTGTATAGCATGAACGATGTATAATTTTGTGTGTTTATGTTTGAAATGTGCTATATTGAGGTAAAAGCTTGAGGACACATTGCCTTATTACTACAAGTGTAAACTGATTTTTGTTTTGAAACATGAGCAACTTGGATTCTTGCTTCAAGCTGGCCTAATCGTTTTTTTTGTTTCATTATCATGCTTTAGAATCACATTTTCAAGAAATGGGACCGAGACGAGAACCTATATGGGTAGTGTTGTGGATGGGCATAACGATAAGTTGATTCCTCTTCCAGCGATTCCTCTTGTCAAGGGTGTGTGCCTTAGGAAATGTAAGGATCAGTTTTAAGGGATATTACACCGTTGATCTAGGTGATGACTGAAGCGTTTCAAGCAGCTATGGATAGAGTGTAAGTACCTACACCAGCACGTGTAGCAACTATTAATACGGGGCTTCTATTCGAGTATTTGTGTAGTTTGGGAGGTACCGAGTTTAGGGGTTTAGCTCTAGAGGTAGTTGAGGAGTGGTTCACAAGTACTGAGAGGATTCTTGGATAGATGGAGTGTACTAATAATCGTAAGTTGGGTTGTATAGTATCTTTGCTTTAGGGGGATGCTTATAGATGGTGGACGACTTCTATCGCGGGTTTGACACCTACAGATGTGACGTGGGAGTTATTTTGTGCTGCTTTTTGGAAGAAATATATGGTTTGTCAATACCATGATGAAAATAAGTGAGAGTTCGCGGCGTTAGTCTAGGGTAGCATGACCGTGTCAGAATATGAGGTTCAGTTTGTTCGATTGAGCCAGTATGCACCTGAACTGCTTCCCGATGAGCAACAGTAATGTAATCATTTTCGATATAGGCCGGATAAGGAAGTGAAGACTTATATGCTGGGTACAGATTACACCGAGTTTGATGTCTTGGTTTTTAGAGCTAAGGCTATAGAGCATAATCTGGATTATCCTCACATTCGGGGAGTTTTAGTGCTAGAAAGAGGATTGTCGAGTCGGATGCTAATAGAGATAGGTATAAGAAGCATCGGGATATGAGGTATCGCCCTGATTAGGGACATGGTAGGAGTAGTCCTAGGCGTGGACAACATAGTTAGAGCACCTATTTTCAAGCACCTGAGTGTGGGTGATGTGGTAGTTGACATTTAGGGGAGTGTTGGGGTACTTTTGGCACATGTTGGAACTGTGGTTTGCGAGATCAAATTAGTCATGATTATCCATAGTTGGATAAGGAAGACAGGCTCCTATGCCCTTTCTGTGGTTGCAGTCGAGAAAGTTCAAAGGATAGTTACTCATAATGTGGTAGTTCAACCAGAGCGTGATGGATCGGTGAGGATCTAAGCGCATTGCGAGGGAAGGAATGATACAAATGTGATTGCAATAACTTTTAGTTTATAGTCCATATCATTACTCTCTTTGATAGATTCTAGTTCTACACATTCATACATCTTGCGCGAACATGCAAATTTGCTTGATATACCTGTAGAAGTGTCAGATGTGGGTATACGAGTAACTAGTTCTTTTGGAGAGACGGTAGTCACTAGAAGGGTGTTTAGGAGATGTCCTTTGATGGTTCAAGTTCATGTGATTGCGGCTGATTTGATAGAGTTTCCGTTTCATGGTTTTGATGTAATCTTGGAGATGGATTGGTTGTCTAAACATAGGACTGTGGTTGATTTTCAGACCAAGCGAGTTTTGTTGAGACTTGCTGAGGATTATGAAGTGGTGGTTGTGGGAGAAAATGTTAATTTTTTGTCTAATATAGTTTTGGCTTTACAAGCGTGGAAGTTGTTGGAGCTTGGGGGTCAAACATATATGGCTTATGTTATAAACCCAAATATAAAGGAGGTGCGAGTATAGGATATTCGCACCGTTTATGATTTTTCAAGGGTGTTTTGGAGGAGTTGCCTAGATTACCATCTGATAGGGAGGTAGAGATCTATATCGAGATATATGCAAATACGAATCTGGTGTCTATTTCACCGTATTGTATGGCACCAAAGGAGTTAAAGATATATCTTTAGGAGTTGCTGGATTATGGTTTCATCTAACCTAGTGTGTCACCATATGGAGCACCGGTGTTGTCCATGAAGAAGAAGGATGGCATGATGAGAATGTGTATTGATTATCAGCAATTGAACAAATTGAAGATTAATAATAAGTGTCCTTTGTCTAGGATTAATGATTTTTTTGATCAGTTTTGGGGTGCTACAGTGTTTTCCAAGATTGATATGAGATCTGGTTATTATCAGTTGAAGGTGAAGGATAAAGACGTGCTGAAGATAGCTTTTTGCATGCGTTACAAGCATTATGAGTTCTTAAAGATGATATTTAGGGCGACTAATATGCCCGTAACTTTCACGAACATGATGAATTAGGTATTCCATAATTTCTTGGATCAGTTTGCAGTAGTGTTCATATATGACATTCTCTTGTACTCTCGTACCGAGGAAGATCATGATTGACACCTACAGATTGTGCTGCAAATTCTGTTGGATGATAAGCTTTATGCTAAGCTGGGCAAGTATAGGTTTTGGATTAAGGAAGTAGTCTTTCTTGGTCATGTTGTTTCAGCAGAAGGTATCTGTGTGGATCCGTAGAAGATTGAGGCGATTGTGAATTGGAAGTAACCTAAGTCGGTGATAGAGGTTTGTAGTTTCTTGGGGTTAGTAGGGTATTATCATCGTTTCGTGGATGGTTTCTCAAAGATTACTGCTTCTTTGACGAAGTTGTTGCAAATGGATATAAGTTTTGAGTGGACAAAGAGTAGACAACAAGCTTTTGATAAGTTGAAGGAAGCTTTGATGCAAGCTCCGATCTTGGTTCAACCTGAGCCAGGGAAAGAGTTTGTAGTGTATAGCGATTCATCATATGTTGGTTTGGGGTGTGTGTTGATGCAAGGGGCAAAGTTGTGGCTTATGCATCTAGGCAGTTGAAGGTGCACGAGTGCAACTATCCTACTCATGATATAGAGCTTGGCGCGATAGTGTTTATGTTGAAGATTTGAAGGCAATATGTATATGGTGAGAATTGTATTGTGTACACAGATCACAAGAGATTGAAGTATCTAATGTCGCAAAAGGAGTTGAATCTTAGGAAGCAGAGATGGTTGGAGTTGCTCAAGGATTATGATTTGATGATTGAGTATCATCTGGGTAAGGCTAATGTTGTAGCCGACGCCTTGAGAAAAAAAGGTTGCAGTAGAGCTGAGGGCAATGTTTGCTCAATTGAGTGTGACGCGATATGGTGGTTTGTTGGCTAAGTTGCAAGTGAAGCCATCGTTGTTGTAGATGATCAAGGAGAAACAATCGCATTATGATTTATTGGTACCGCATGTTATGGATATTATGGATGGCAATCAGACAAATTTTTGTTTCAATGATGAGGGTGTTTTGTGTTTCAAGAGTCGAGTGGTTGTGCCAAAAGATGGGGAGTTAAGGCATACTATCTTGACTAAAGCACATTCGAGTCCTTTTGATATGCATTCAAGAAGTATAAAGATGTATCAAGGTTTGAAGAAGGAATATTTCTATGTTGATTTGAAAAAGGATGTAGTAGATTTTGTTGCTCGTTTATGGTTTGTCAGCATTTTAAAGCTGATCATCAATTTTCTTATGGGTTGTTGTAGCTGTTGACGATTCCAAAATGGAAGTGGGAGAGAATTACCACGGATTTTGTAACCGGTTTGCCTTTGACGCCATCAAAAAGGAATTATGTATGAGTGAATGTGGATAGGTTTTCAAAGTGTGCATATTTTTTTGGTTGTGCATACGGCGTATACTTTGGATAAGCTGGCGGAGTTGTATATTGCTGAGATTGTGAGGTTGCATTGGGTGCCTAAGTATATAGTCTCAGATAGGGATCCGCTCTTTACAACAAGGTTTTGAAAGTGTTTGTATAGGGTTTGGGTACGCGGTTGAATTTCAGTACTTTGTATCATCCTCAAATGGATGGTCAGTCTGAACCTGTTATCCAAGTATTGGAAGATATGTTGTGGTGTTGCATCATTGATTTTCAAGGAACATGGGAGTCATCTACCATTGGTGGAGTTTGCCTATAACAATAGTTATTAGGCTAGTATTCAAATGGCTCTGTATGAAGCTTTGTATGATAGGAGGTCTCGCATGCCACTTTGTTGGGCTGAGGTAGGTGAGAAGTATATTTCCCTGCCTGATGTGCTGAAGGACACTAATGAGAAGGCGAAGCTTATTAGTGAACAGTTGAAGGCGACTTCAGATCGGCAAAATTCATATGCTGACTTGAAGCATTGGGAGATTAAGATTGCAGTTGAAGATAGAGTGTTTCTGAAGGTTTTGTCTTAGGAGAAGGAAATGAGGTTGTCGTAAAGGCAAGTTGAGTCCAAGGTTCATTGGTCCTTATGAGGTGTTGGAGCATGTTGGTCCAGTTGCTTATAGGTTGAGGTTGCCTGCGGAGTTGGACAAGATACATGATGTTTTCCATGTATCGATGCTTCGGAGATATAGATTGGACCCATCACATGTGATGTCTATTGAAAGATTGAGTTGAATCTAGATTTGACCTATGATGAGGAGCCAGTGAAAATTCTGGATTCAAGCAGCAAGGTTCTTCTTGGAAAGACCATTGAGTTGGTGAAGGTGTTGTGGCGACATCGTGGAGTAGAGGAAGCCACATAGGAAAGTAAGGAGGACATGAAGAAGTAGTTTCCTTACCTTTTTTCGTCATGTAAATTTTGAGGATAAAATTTCTTAAGGGGGGAAGAGTTGTAACACCCCGAATTTGGGCTTATATGTTAGCAAGATTGATTAGATGGTTCAAGGGAATCAGATTAGGCGATTCGGACTAGTTTCGAGAATTAATTCTTAATAACTGGTTTTTGGTTAAAATAAAATATGGAAAAATATTAGAAATGTTTAATTAATATTCTATGGGTTTTGAAAACTCAATTTGAAGAAATAAAATTAGATTTTGGGACATTTTGGGTCTCGTGACTAAAATGTAAAGTTTTCAAAACTATTTTGGTGACTAAATCGTAAAATGGTCAAAAATTAAAATCTTTAAGGAGCTAATTTACCAAAGTTTTTAATCATATTTTTCCCTTAATTTTGGTTATTATAAATGGTTTTAAAAAGTTAATAAATGAAAGTAAAATAGATTTGATTAAAAAGATTTTTCAGAGCCAAAATCATTTGCTTACGTAACTACTTTTGCTCTCAACTTTCTCAGCAGCCAAACTATCATTTTTACTCTAAAATTCTCAAGAACCATTCCTTTTAGATTTCCTTTTGATTTCCTAATTGATTTTTTTGATTTCTACACCAAATCTTATTTGTTTTCTTGGAGATTTCACTCAAATCTTGCCAATTAAGGGAGAAATCAACAATTATAGGTGATATTTGTTTCTCTCCTCTAATTAATGGTTCTTTATTGAAATTCCCATGGTCATGATACATTACCACTAATTTTTGTTATGTGTTTGTGATTAAATCATGATTTTAAGGTTTTAATTGAGTTTTGATAAGAAATTTGATGAATCTTGATATGGATCTGGTTTTGTGTTGATTCTAATTGATTTAAATCATTTATAAGATATTTTTAATGTTGTGTGAAGAGATTAACAAAAGGAATCCTGAAACTAAGTGAATTGCTAATTTTATAGGATGTAAATACTTAGATTTTGAGGTGATCTTGGTGTTGGAAGGTTGCTGGAGATACAAGGTTGTTATATTGTTTTTTTTTATGTTAATTGATGATGTTAAGATGTTAAAATGGTTAGGTTTTGGCTGGGCTTTGCTTAGTTTGATTTTGGTGATGATTTCAGATGTTTTAAGGAAACGTTTGATGGTTTTTAGTGAGGCGAAGTTGAGGAGATGTGTTGTTGTGTTTATAGATGCATGGAAATGCATTAATCCTCTATTTTTGTGTGGGTAAAACAAGGCAGACGAATCCTTCATCCTTTGGAGAGGTTTCGGAGGCTTCAGAAGCTTAATTTTCCATCGGCTAGTGGAGCGGTGTAACACCCCCTACCCGGTCTAGAAGATAAACCGGCATAGGACATGTTACCAAACAACATACAAACATTCTTGATAAACTTAGAACAATTAACCAACAAGTCTTTAGGAGACAAAAAATTCGAAACCTTTTTAAGACTTTTCATAAGTCGATCATAAATTTCAAATCGCAACAAACAAATAATCAAGCATAAGCATTACACTTCAACCTTTAATTCGAAGAA
Organism: Hibiscus mutabilis; assembly: GCA_019671005.1. Taxonomy (NCBI): domain Eukaryota; kingdom Viridiplantae; phylum Streptophyta; class Magnoliopsida; order Malvales; family Malvaceae; genus Hibiscus; species Hibiscus mutabilis. The sequence continues at coordinate 25,704,338 of CM033732.1, forward strand.
TGTTCTTATAATCCATATATTTCCGATCACAGTGTATTTTTCATTAATACAACTGTCTTAAAGGAATACTTATCTTCCATTCACATTATTATTTCTAGATTGTTTAAACTTGTATTCCTTAACCATAACTAAGACATAGAAATCAATACTTAAAACAACTCAAGTGAATAACAAACCATAGGCTTGACTTTCTATATACTATCACAAAGTCATTTTGAACTAGTACGAAAACAATTTCATATATCAAACATATCATATAGTGATAAGATAGAAATACAAAACAAAAACATTCATTCATACACATTAAAGTAAAGTTAGGACCAACTACTAATTAAGGGTTCAAACAAAAAAGGGAGAAAGAGGTGATTCGGCCAATTCTTGTGACTCAAGAGTTAAATAAGGCTAAGCTGTAATGAGCATGGTCACTTATTTTAACTCATATATATATATATATTGCTTCATCTAAATTTCTTAACATGTAGGCTTCAAGCATTAATCATGCTAATAGACGGGATATTAAGAAAGCATGCATGGGACCTGTTACCTCTCCAAAATATTGTTTTTAATGCCAATCTTACAATGCTTTTGCTTGTTTTTAGGTGCATTTAGTCGCATTAGGATGATAAAACCATGCATTTGCATAAGGAGTTTAGAATTCTGTCTATGCCAGTGTGAAGGGTTGTTTTGTTGGCAATTTTGAAAGTTTAGCATAGGATTTAGCCTAGAAAAGCAACACAGGAAGGAGCGCCAGAGAGAATGCCGAGTGTTGTTGGCACAGATGGACCAGACAATGCCAAGCACCAGTTGGCAGAGAAGTGAACTTGATGCCATGCCAAGAGGATGTTGGACCCCAAAAAAATAAGACATGATCAGGCTCCGAAAATATAGCAATTGGATCAATCTCCCAAAAAATAGTGGATAAGATGGTGCCAAGACTGGTTGGCAGATTTATGCCAAGCTTGGACGCTAAGGCAGCACCGGCAGAATGATGTCAGCCATAGCCTGATCAGCTCTCATTCAAATTTGGATAAGATAATTACCTCTTATCCCTTGCATTTAATACTCAACTGAGGAGCTCATCCTATCCCTTCCTTGCACGCCTATTTAAACACCAACCGAGGAGGACTAGAGGGGATTCATTGATAGACGATTGGATTGAGGAGTTGGTGTGCAACGATTGACAATCGGCTGCACCTTGGAAGGGTGGTTCGACCAACTTGGCCGAGAAGCCTGGATCTTGAAGGGCTACATCGAGAGACCCCTTCTAGCCCATTCTCTCTTTCAAGTTATTTTATTTTGTTTTTAATGATGATGTATTTCAAAAACATTTGTGGGCTGTTGATTAAATCCCTCACCATGAACTAATTTAATAGTTGGTGGGGGATGTTTGCGTTGAGCGCTATTTTATGTTTTAGTTTTAATAATAAATCTGCCTTGGCAATGTTTTATCTATTCGGCATACTTTATTGTTTCCTAAATACTATTCCAAGCGAGAGCTGGAAATGTTGGCCTATTGCTCCTCAATATCTTAACAGACTTGGGGTGGCAACGATCAAGTTGTTGAATACTAAGGAGAGAAGCTTCGAGAGAAGTTGTTCAAGTAGATGAACTTACTTCAGGAGTGAAATCTACCCATTAGGAGTATAGATTGGATCTTAATCAAATTGGTTTATTTAAAAGCATGCACTATAGAGATATAGGGGTTTTTACATGATCAATTTAGGGCAATGACCATCGAGAGAGGCTTTGCTAATTTTGAATATGCTCGGCAAACAATGCCAAGATAGGTTGTTATTAAAGGCTGGCACGACATGAATAGCGTAAAAACCAAGCATTCCCTATCAATGCTCCTCATTCATTAAAGCACCTTCCTTTCCAACGTCTTACTTTCATTTATTTTATTTTATTTCAATTATTTCCAAAACAAACTTCACAACAAAATATCTTTTACTCAAGGCAAGTAACAATCAAAGTAATTGAATTCCAAGTCAATCTATGTGGGATCAATACTCAGCTTACCAGTTGTATTACTTGCAGACCGTGTATACTTGCACGCAAGAGACTCATCTTGGCACTGCTTTATATTTTTCCAACACATATGTTTTATCTCTTCTGCCAGCATTTCACCTAGAGAGTCTGCAAGTTTTTGGCGCCTTTGCTGGGGATTGCAACAGAATTGATTGTTTTCAAATTTTTACTTGTCCTTCTTTTACTTTTATTTCTATTTTTACCCTTTTGTTTTTATCGTTTTATGACCAAAAGCCATCTTGTGGTGGACGAGTGGCCATACGATCCGAAAATTGAGAAAACCTTGCGGAGGTTAAAAAGAAGATTTCGAGATATGCAAAACCAAGGTAATTGAGGGAATGGTGTGGTGAACAATGGAGGAAACCCACTTAATAATGAGATACCACCAGAACCTATTGCCCCAGTTGTTAATGAGAGACCTATTAGAAAACATTCAGCACCAACTATTGACAATTTGATGCCAGGACTTGTTGGCACAGAGGTAAACACTGTCAATTTTGAACTTAAGCCGGTAATGATTCAAACTCTGTTGAATGTAGGTCAGTTTGATGGAGCACTTACTGGAGATCTGAGGCAACATCTAAAGCAGTTCATGTAAATTTGCCAATTATTTCAACAAAATGGAGTACCTGAAGATACCGTGAAGCTAAAGTTATACACCTTTTCCTTGAGAGATAGAGCAAAGGCTTGGCTCAATTCTTTGCCAGCTGGCTCAGTCACTTCATGGGCAGACCTATGCCAGAAGTTCTTGACAAGATTCCAGCCGCCAACACTCATTGCCAAGCTACGAGGTGAGATCATTACATTTAGGCAGGCTGAGGATGAGACCTTATATGATGCTTGGGAAAGATTTAAAGATCTGCTAAGAAGGTGTCCTATGCATGGATTCTGGAATTGGACTCAAATACAAACCTTTTTACAATGGATTAAATGCACAAACAAGGACTATTGTTAATGCTTCAGCAGCCGGTTCGTTGCTTGATAAGACGTATACTGAGTCTGTTGACATTTTAGAGAGGATTGCAATCAATGATTTTGAATATCCTGTTGCTAGGCTTGGGACCGGAAATAAAACCAATGCGAAATTTCTGGTTGATGAACTAACGTCCATCCATGCCGAGATTCCCAACCTTACTAGCATGATTAGAATGTTGCAAAAGAACAATGAGGCCCAAGAAGTCAAAACATTAGAATCATTTTGCACAATTTGTGGAGAGAATCATCATGTGGATGGATGCCCTGTCAACCTTGAATCGATAAATTTTGTTGGCAATGTTAATCGTTACTATAATTCTAACTCCAATACTTATAATGCAGATTGGAGACGACACCCTAACTTAGCATGGGGAAATCAAGGAGGTAACCAGTACAATGCCCAGCACCAGAGTACCCAGAGGAACATGACAATGCCAAGCCAGCTTTCAATAAAAATGGTATGCCAGCATTCTATCAGAATGCAATGACACAGAAAGCCCAAAACAATTTCCAGCAAGGGCAGAGATTCAACCAAGAAGACACTCTCACAGAGTACATGGAGAGGAATGATGCCACAGTCCAGAGTTTGGCAGCGTCAATGAGAAACTTGGAAGTCTAACTTGGACAGATTGCCAACGCACTCAGCAATCGACCCCAAGGAACATTACCAAGTGACACAGAAGATGCTCGACACAAAGAAAATGAGCAATGTAATGCCATAACTCTTCGGAGCAGTAAGCAGTGTAAGGTGGAGAAAGCTGTCAAGCAGCCAGTTAATTGCCAAATCGAGAAGCCAGTGCCAATAGATCATCCTAGTGAAGTAGAGAAAGAGCAACCAAAAGTAGATGATGCCAGCACCGATGCCAAACAGACTGATGCCAGCGCTGTTGGCATATGTTTATTCGCCACCACCATTTCTAGTAATAATTCAAAAGTATAAGCAAGATCAACAGTTCAAGCACTTCTTGGAGGTTCTTAAGCAATTGTAAATCAACATTCCATTGGTAGAAGCCCTTGAGCAAATGCCCAACTACGTCAAATTCATGAAAGACATCCTGTCTAAGATGAGGAAGTTGGGAGACTTTGAAACTATTGCTTTGACCGAAGTATGCAGTGCCATGATCTTAAACCATTTGCCACCAAAGCTGAAAGATCTGGGAAGTTTCACTATTCCCTACACCATTGGCAACAAATTCTTGGGCAAGGCACTATGTGACTTAGGAGCCAGCATCAACTTGATGCCAATGTCAGTTTTCAGGAAGCTTTGCATAGAAGCCAGACCAACCACAGTGACACTTCAGCTGGCAGACCGATCCTATGCACATCCTAAGGGTAAGATTGAGGATGTCTTGGTAAAGTAGACAAATTTATTTTTCCAACTGATTTTATCATTTTGGATTATGAGGCTGATATTAATGTCCCAATTATTTTGGGTAGACCTTTTCTTACCACGGGTAGGGCTTTGATTGACGTTCATAAAAGGGAACTAACAATGCGCATGAATAACCAACATGTTACATTTAATGTGTTTCAAGCTTTGAAATGTGCGGATAAATCTGATGAGTGCCAAGTAGAGGAGATGATGGAGTCCATTTACACTTTGGACATGGCACAGTTATGCCAGGATATAGAATTTGATGCCAACAATTTAGATGGCATAGCTGATCTGTTTGAGGAACCAGAAGAACCAGTCTTGGAGGCTAAGGAGGCGAGTTATTTTGAGCCACTATAGTTTGCCAGAAAAGAAATCAAGGCACCTAGACCATCAATTGAGGAGCCACCAGCGTTGGAACTGAAAACATTACCAGATCACTTGAAGTATGCTTATTTAGGTGAACACTCAACTCTGCCAGTGATCAATGCCACTAGTCTCACTAATGATCAGGAGGAAATATTGTTGGCAATATTACGTGATCATAAGCAAGCATTAGGATGGACTTTGGTAGACATTAGAGGTATTAGCCCAACCATTTGCATGCACAAGATTATATTGGAGGAGTACCATGGAATGACCATTGAAGGCCAAAGACGGCTAAACCCAAGCATGAAAGAGGTAGTGAAAAAAGAGATCATAAAATGGCTTGATTCCTGGATTATTTATCCCATCTCTGATAGCTCTAGGGTTAGCCCGGTGCAATGTGTGCCAACGAAGGGTGGCATCACTATAGTATAAATTAGTAAAGCTGAGTTAATCCCCTCCAAAACTATCACATGATGGAGAGTGTGCATGGACTATAGGAGGCTAAACAATGCCACGAGGAAGGACTACTTCCCATTGCCATTCATTGACCAGATGCTAAACAGGTTGGCAGGTAAAGCTTTCTATTATTTTTTGGATGGTTATTCAAGTTATAATCAGATTGCCATCACCCTTGATTATCAAGAGAAGACCACGTTCATGTGCCTTTAAGGGACATTTACGTTTAGAAGGATGCCATTCAGCCTATGTAATGCACCGGCAACGTTGCATGATGTCTATTTTTTCAATATGATTGAGCACAACATGGATGTATTCATGGATAATTTCTCAGTGTTTGAAAAATCATTGGAGGAATGTCTTCAGAGTTTAGAGCAAGTCTTGAAGAGATGCATAGAGACAACCTAGTTTTGAAATGGGAAAATGCCACTTCATGGTGAAGGAGGGCATTGTTCTCGGGCACAAGGTAGCTAAGAGAGGGTTAGAGGTTGATCAAGCAAAAGTTGAGGTAATTAAGCTATTACCACCACCAACGAGTGTCAAAGGCATAAGGAGTTTTTTAAGACATGCCAATTTTTACCGGTGTTTTATTAAAGACTTTTCAAAATTTGCTAAACCTTTATGCTTGTTGTTAGAACATAATGCCACTTTTGCTTTTGACGATTCTTGTTTGAGAACATTTCAGGAGCTTAAAGAGAAGTTGATTAATGCTCCTATAGTTATCTCACCGGATTGGAATGAGCCCTTTGAACTCATGTGCGATGCCAGCGATTATGCCGTTGGAGCAGTCTTGGGACAAAGGCATGGTAAGGTTTTCCATGCCAACTACTATGCCAGCCGGACCTTGAACGAAGCACAACTAAATTACTCTACGACCGAGAAAGAATTTCTTGCGGTTGTATTTGCTTTTGACAAATTTAGATATTCTTTAATTGGTAACAGAGTTGTGGTTTTTACAGATCATTCGGCATTGAAGTATCTCTTGGCAAAGAAGGATGCCAAGCCCAGACTAATTCGGTGGACTCTCCTACTCCAAGAATTCGATCTTGAGATTCGAGATAAAAAGGGCAGTGAAAACCTAGTAGCTGACCATCTCTCGCGACTAGAGCATCAACTTGAAGATGGTAAGACCAATTTTATAAGAGATGAATTTCCTGACGTGTATTTGCTTGTAGCTAATGTCGTGCCATGGTACGCTGACATTGTCAACTACTTGGTAAGTAACATTCTGCCACCAGACTTGTCATACAATGCCAAGATGAGGTTCTTGCGGAAGTTAGGCAATACTATTGGAATGAGCCAATATTGTTCAAATAGTGTGCCGACCAAGTAATCTGTCGGTGTGTGCCTGAGGATGCGTAGCACAACATATTACATTTGTGCTATGCCACACCGTATAAGGGTCACTTTGATGGGGTAAAGACTGCTACCAAGGTGATGTAGTCAAGATTCTTTTGGCCCACACTCTATAAGGATACCAACAAGTATGTCAGGGCATGTGATCGATGCCAACGGACAACGAACATCTCTGGCAGACACCAACTACCACTCCAAAACATTATGCCTGTGGACTTATTTGATGTATGGGGGATAGACTTTATGGGTCATTTTCCACCCTCATTCGGTAATGTATATATTCTTGTGGCTATTGACTATGTATCTAAATGGGTAAAGGTTGTGGCCCTGCCAACAAATGATGCCAAGTCAGTTGCCAAGTTCTTGAGATTTGGCGCCCCTAGGGTGATTATTCATGACGAGGGCACCAATTTTAAATGTAATCTAATCTCTAAAGCTTTGTGCAGGTATGGTATATGATAAGTGTTCAAAAGTACTATTTTTCTTACCCTTTTTACTCATATTATTGTTAGACTTAGGCTCATATTAGTTGCATAATTAGCCATTCATGCATTAATCCATGTTTCCTTCCATCGTTGAGCTTGATTACATAACTTGGTAGTTTTTGTGGAAAAGATGCTGCTTTGGTGTGCTTTGTGTGTATATGTGCAGGATCACTTGCCAAAGCAATGCCGAGCTAGTTGCTAGGGCAATGCATGAAGGATATGCCGAGCTAGTGCATGAAGGAGACGCCGAGCCAGTTACCATGGCAATTGTCGACAAAGAGAAAATACAGTAGGGATGTCAAAATTAATGACTATACAAGCCCAAGATGACATGGAGCAAGGCCCAAGCCCAAAGGAATTTGATTGCCATGCAGAGATTAAAGAAGAATTAAATTCCAAGAAGATAGGAGAAGTTCTAATAGGAATATAATTATAATAAAGAATTATATTCTTTAAAGATAATTTAATTCCAACTCAAACTCCTCCTCAAAAAAGGACTTTGGCCTAGCCCTATAAATAGCAAGGAGATTTCGACAATCAGAGAGAGAGCATTAGGGGAAATTTCGACAAGTCCAAGGAAGAAAGCAAGGGGAATTTTCGACAAGCATCTAGGGCAAGGGATTTTCGACAAGCTTCATCTTTTCTTCCTTGTTCGATTGGGTTCATGCTAGGGATTGTTTATCTTGTGTTTCTTTGGAACCTAGCCATGAACTAAATTTACTTGGCTATGGTTATTGTGTTTTGTGGTTGTGAGAAACTATTGGTTTTTGTTTAGGTAATAAGAGTTTGCACTTTTCTATTTCAAGGTTTATTCATTCTTGGTTCTTATTCTTGTTTGCGAGTGAATTGGGAGAGGATCTCGTGATTTCATCTAATTATCTAATATCGGGAGAGTTAGATTCAAGAAACGAATGAATATGGTCTTTATGCAATCTATTGATGGTGAAGATTAATCCGGCTTACAAATAAGTTAAGGATTTCAACGGCTAAGAGGAGCGCAAGATTGGTTGTTGTTCACCCTTGATTCACGCAGGGATGTATTATCAAGGCATGCACAAGTAGCTAGAGTCCATTGAAGAACGCTCTGCCAAACCTTGAAGGTTGCTGCCCGGACGCCCAAGTAGTTGCCCAAGCAACCATCGATTAGTTGCCAAGGCAACCCCGTTGTGCAAGTTACCACGGCAACTGAGTTGCCTGTGCACTCTTTTACCAAAACAATCCAATCGGCTATCACACCTCAACTCACGATAACCTGGCCTATCTCTCTCTCATTTGAATTCATCTTTTCTTTTACTTTATTGCTTTCTATATTAGTCATTAGTTAAACTCCTATAATCCTTTACTTGTGTTTTTACTTTTTACAGTGCAAGAGACTAGATTCTTGAAGTAGCACCAATCCCTGTGGAGACGATATCTTTTATACTATAACTTGCGACGTGTATACTTGCACATATGCGTAGCACTTATTACGCGCAACAAGTTTTTGGCGCCGTTGTCGGGGATTGGCAATAGCGACTTTGTTTTTACTTTCTTGCACTTTCTTTTTATTTTTCTTGTTTAAAATTCAAAGGGCTAACAAAGTTTGGTTTTGCATTGGTATATGATCAGGGCGAGACCGACTTCACCAGAATATCCCTTTGATCCAGAAATCGAACGAACCTTACAAAAACTTAGACGAAGGATAAGAGAAGCAATGGCAAATCAAGACGGCAATATGAATCAAGATGTTCGAGCAGGAGGAGGAGTGATTCTTGCACGAAACAGAACTATTTGAGACTATCTTGAAGAAGATCTTGATGGACTTAACCCAGGAGTTGTCGCACCTGAAATTGAAGCCGACCACTTTGAGTTGAAACCGGTAATGTTTAATATGATCAACACAATAGGTAAATTTGGCGGCTCAGCAATTGAAGATGCACAGCAACATCTGAAATCTTTCCTCGAGATTTGCAACTCGTTCAAGATACACGGAGTCACCCCCGATGTCTTACGATTAAGATTATTCCCCTATTCACTGAGGGATAGGGCGAAAGCATGGTTGAATAGCATTCCTGCCGGATCCATAGCATCTTGGACTGATCTTTGTCGTGATTTCCTTGCTAGATTTAATCCTACAAATTTGACTGATAAGCTTCGTAACGACATTACTTCTTTTCGGCAGGCAGATGATGAATCCATGTACGAGGCTTGGGAGCGATATAGAGAACTTCTACACAAATGCCCCCTACACGGATTCCTGGTGTGGACTCAAGTAACAATGTTTTACAACGCCGTGAATACACCAACAAGGATGATGCTTGATGCCTCGGCAAACGGCATAATCTTAGATAAGTCGCCGGAGGAAGTGATGCAAATTTTAAACAGGCTGGCCAAGAATGATTATCAATTCCCATCTACTAGAAGAGGAGGAGTTAGACGCCAACCCACAATACATGAACTAGGATCATCAGATTCAATTTCGGCACAATTGGCCGCTTTAACCAAGATGGTCCAGAACATGCAAAAACCAAACAACACACATGAAGTCAAGGTAATGGATTCTTTTTGTGAGTTATGTGGTGATAACCATAATTCTTCTGAATGTATGCAGAATCGGAATCCAGCTTCTATGTGGGGAATTACAATCGGAACAACAATGTGATGTCAAATACATACAATCCAGCTTGGAAGAAGCACCCTAATTTTTCATGGAGTAATCCCAACAATGCTCTAAACCAGAACAATCAGAATGCACAAGCATCGGGATTCCAGTAGAATATGCCACGGCAACAGATGCCGCAGCAACAACCGACAACATCTAGTTCTTTGGAAAATTCTCTAAATGCTTTTATGATGAAAACTGAATCTTATATGGCTGAGAATAGTAATTTCATAAAAAGAACTGATGCTTTTATTAACAGGACCAAGATGAGATTGCAAAACCAAGAGGCGGCAATCAAATCATTGGAAAATCAAGTCGGACAGTTTGCTCAAAATCTGAATACTAGACCACAAGGAGGTTTACCTAGCGATACTGAAGTCGCAAGAGGAATGGGCCATGAGCAATGTAAGGCAATCACCACTAGAAGTGGCCAACAACTTAGAGAGGTTCAAACCCGCTCGTCAAATAAAACTCCACAAAAAGATCAAGACGAACCTAGCGGCAAAGCCTCAGATGCTGAACCAGGAATTGCCGCGGCAACCAGCAATAAGCATGCCTCGACAATCGACAATAAAGACGCCTCAGCAACTTGCGATAAGCATGCCTCGGCAACCCCAGTTGATAATGCCTCGGCAACTCTAGATGTCCCGGCAATGCCGTCAATCAGGTTTCAAACCAATGAAAGGATCGAAGATATCCGACTTCCACCACCATTCCCACAAAGGTTGAAGCGACAAAAGCAAGAATACCAATTCAAGAAATTTCTTGATATCCTAAAGCAAGTCCACATCAACTTGCCATTGGTGGAAGCAATTGAACAAATGCCAAACTATGCCAAGTTTCTTAAAGACATTGTGTCCAAAAGAACAAGGCTAGGAGAGTTTGAAACAGTTGCCGCGACAGAGGGATGCATGGCAATGTTGCACAATCGTATGCCACCCAAGTTGAAGGATCCCGGAAGTTTCACAATACCCTGTTCCATTGGAAATCACTATGTCGGGAAAGCATTATGCGACCTTGGGGCTAGCATAAACTTGATGCCTAAATCGGTTTTCCAGAAACTAGGAATCAGGAAGGCAAGACCTACAACAGTTATGCTACAGCTAGCCGGCAGATCCTATGTGCATCCAGAGGGAAAAATCGAGGACATACTGGTAAAAGTTGATAAATTTATTTTTCCCGCTGACTTTATTGTTTTGGATTGTGAAGCAGATGAGCATGCACCCCTCATTCTCGGGAGACCATTCCTAGCAACAGGGATAACCTTGATCGATGTTGAAAAAGGAGAACTCACAATGAGGGTGAATGACCAGCAAGTGAATTTAAATGTGTTCCAAACACTAAGGCATGCCGATGATCCAGAAGAATGCCAACTACTTCATGCCACGGCAGAGTTTAACTTCGATGAGGAATTTAGTTGCCTCGACAACTACATTGCCGATCAAGAGGAACCTGAGGAGTATGAAGAACCGGTCGATGAGGAACAACCAGAAGAGGCAAATTGGCTAGCCAATCGACCAGGTACATACTTTGAACCACTGGACTACTCAGGTAAGGAAGGTAAGCTCGAAAAACCCTCTATTGAACAACCACCAATTCTTGAGTTGAAACAATTGCCAGAGCAACTAAAATATGTATACTTAGGGACCGATAATACATTGCCTGTAATTATTTCTTCTAAGTTACAGCCTGAGCAGGAAAAAAAGTTGATCAAGATGTTGAAGCTACACAAAAAGGCAATAGGGTGGACAATTGCCGACTTGAAGGGAATTAGCCCGGCGGTGTGCATGCACAAGATCTAGTTGGAAGATGATCACAAACCATCAATTGAGGCCCAGAGGAGACTGAATCATGCCATGAAAGGGGTTGTAATGAAAGAAATCATCAAGTGGCTTGACGCCGGCATTATATACCCTATCTCCGATAGTACGTGGGTAAGTCCGGAACAATGTGTACCGAAAAGGGAGGTATAACAGTGGTAAGCAATGAAAATAATGAACTTATCCCAACCAGGACTGTGACCGGTTGGAGGGTTTGTATGGACTATCGAAAGCTAAACAAAGCCACTAGGAAAGATCATTTCCCATTACCCTTTATTGATCAAATGCTTGACCGTCTTGCAGGTAAACCCTTTTATTGTTTTCTTGATGGTTATTCAGGTTACAATTAGATTGCCATAGCACCAGAAGATCAAGAAAAGACAACCTTCACATGCCCATACGGTACTTATGCCTTCCGAAGGATACCGTTCAGATTATGTAACGCCCCGGCAACCTTCCAAAGATGCATGATGGCACTCTTTTCAGACATGGTCGAAGACTTCCTTGAGATCTTCATGGAAGATTTTTCGGTTTTTGGTAATGACTTCGACGGCTGTCTGGACAATTTAGAGAGGGTGTTGGCAAGATGTGAAGAAACTGATTTAGTACTCAATTAGGAGAAGTGCCATTTTATGGTAGATGAAGGAATAGTGCTCGGCCATAAGATTTCATCCAAGGGAATTGAAGTAGACAAAGCCAAGGTGGACGTGATCGAGAGATTACCCCCACCAAGTTCGGCTAAAGGAATTCGAAGTTTTCTCGGACATGCAGGTTTTTACAAGAGGTTCATTCATAATTTTTCTAAAATCACTAAACCCTTGTGTAATCTGCTTGAACAGGATAAAGTCTTCGATTTTGATGATTCTTGCACCCAAGCATTCGAAACCCTAAAGAAAAAGCTTGCCTCGGCACCCATTGTCGTTCCACCAGATTGGACGCTACCTTTTGAGCTCATGTGTAATGCAAGTGATTTCACGGTAGGAGCAGTCCTAGGCCAACGCACATGTAAGACCTTCCATGTGATTTACTACGCTAGTAAAACTCTTAATGGTGCTCAAGTGAATTACACAACAACGGAGAAAGAGTTACTAGCTGTAGTTTTCGCATTTGACAAATTCTGATCCTATTTAATTGGTACAAAGGTAATTGTTCATACGGACCATTCGGCAATCAAATACTTATTTGCTAAAAAGGATGCTAAACCTCGTTTGATTCGTTGGATATTACTTTTACAAGAATTTGATATCGAAATTAAGGACAGGAAAGGAACAGAAAATCAAGTGGCCGATCACTTATCACGTTTGGAACGCAATAAGGAGGAGGACGCGAATCTTGAGATATGCGATGCATTCCCGGATGAACAAATTTTAGTTGCCTCGGCAACCCTTGATGCCTCGGCAACCCTTGACGCCTCGGCAACCTTCGACGCCTCGGCAACCATGGATGCACACGCCTCGGCAACTCTCGACGCCACAGCAGTCTTTGACGCGCATGCCTCGGCAATCTTGGGAGCAGTCGCCACGGCAGCACATGCCTCGGCAATACCCTGGTACGCGGATTTAGTTAATTTCCTTGTTTGTGGTATTTTTCCTTATGGCATTACTCACCAAGGGAATAAGCGGTTCCGCAATGATGCTAAGCATTACTTTTGGGACGAGCCTCTTTTGTTTAAACAATGTGCAGATTAGGTTATACGCTGATGTGTCCCTGAAGAAGAGCAACTGAATGTACTCCGGCAATGCCATTCTTTACCCTATGGAGGACATTTTGGAGGAACTCGTACCGCGGCCAAAGTTTTACAATCCGGGTTGTATTGGCCAACATTGTACAAAGATGCCCAAGACTTTTACAAGCAATGTGATCGTTGCCAGAGGACAGGCAATATCTCTAGACAACATGAGATGCCACTCCAGAACATCATCGAGGTGGAACTGTTCGATGTGTGGGGGATCGATTTTATGGGACCTTTCCCATCTTCATTCGTCAACCTCTACATCTTACTTGCCGTCGACTACGTGTCTAAATGGGTTGAGGCAGCTGCAGTTCCCAAAAACGATTCCAAGACCTTGCAACGATTCTTGCAGAAAAACATATTTACACGGTTTGGGATGCCAAGAGCAATTATCAGTGACGAAGGCAAGCATTTTGACAACAAACTAATTGCCAAGATGTTGCAACGCTTCGGCATATCACACAAGATCGCCACGGCATATCACCCACAAACCAACGGGCAAGCAGAAATTTCCAACCTGGAGTTGAAGAGAATACTTTAGAAAGTTGTAAATCCCTCAAGGAAGGATTGGTCATTAAGACTAGATGACGCACTTTGGGCATATCGCACTGCATTCAAAACACCCTTAGGTATGTCCCCCTTCTGACTTGTCTATGGTAAAACATGTCATCTACCGGTGGAAATTGAGCACAAAGCGTACTGCGCAATCAAGACCGTGAATATGGATTGGGAAAGTTCCAGACAAAAGCGTTTGATGGACCTCAATGAGATAGAAGAATTATGTGCACTCACCTATAACAATGTACGAATCTACAAGGAGAATACAAAGCTATGGCATGACAAAAAACTATTGCCACGACAATTCACGCCAGGGCAACTAGTTCTCCTATTCAATTCTCAGCTAAAACTTTTCCCGGGAAAGCTGAAATCAAGATGGTCGGGACCATTCGAAGTCGTCAAACCATTCTCCCATGGTGTCGTGATAATCAAGTCCATCTTTGACAACCATGAATTCAAAGTTAATGGACAAAGATTGAAGCACTACAATGGTGCCCATGTGGAACGTAACAAAGAAGTGGTCAACTTAGGAGATGCATGAGCATGCTCTCCTTTCAATATTTTCTTTTTATTTTCATTTTTATTTTTAGGAGATATTTTATTTTTCTTCATTATCTTTAGTTTTCAGGTTTTCTTTATTTTCTTTTTCACAACAAGACTCACAACTACTATGCTAAGGAAATTTACTGCCAAGATCCTTGCCCCGGCAACTAATGAAGAAGATGTCGCGGCAACCTACATCGTGCCTGCACAAGCTGATGCCACGGCAACCAACCCTGAAGATGCCACGGCAACCAAAGCTAAAGACATCCCGGCAACAAGAAAACAACCATCGCGTTCAAGCAAGAGAATCAAGACACCGACTAGAAGGAAACTAATCATCTACGATGATGAAGTCTCGAAGTAAGTCCTCGCATGCATTTTTATTTTTATTTTTTTCGGTATTTTTATGCATGCATTGAGGACAATGCCTCACTCGAGTTTGGGGGGGGATTGTTATTAGTAGTTACCATGTTTAGTTATATTCATCTTAAGGATACATAAATTGCTTGCCATGCCTTTAATTGGAACAATAATTGCTTAGATTTGATGAATATTCGATGATGACTTTGCCAATGCACTTAATTGATAGAATTTTTATTCTAGGATAACCATGGAAAAACTTAGAATTTTACTATGATGTTAAATTTGATGAAACACTGTTGTGGTTTGATTGATTTAAGGAATTCTAGTGAATTTAGGTTGATAATTAACAAATTGGGGGATTAGAATAAAAATTGGATGAATGCTAGAGGTGCCCGAAATTGGCTCTAGCATGTGCTAAAAAAAATTGATCACTAGAAGTGCCTGAAACTGGCTCTAGGATGTGTTAAAAAAATTTAACTAGAGGTGCCCGAAACCGGCTCTAGTCGATTAAATTAACTTAAGAAAACTAGAAACAAAACACTAGAGGTGCCCGAAATTGGCTCTAGTTAAAACATGTTAAAAAGAACCCAATGAAGTAATTTGAAAACCTATTGTTTGCATAGAATCCGAAAAATCAGCTTGCACACAACTCCACACACACTCACAAGCATTATAGTTTGATTCCGAGTAATTCCTCAGTTTTCTAAAAAATAAAAAGCCAATCATACTTTGTGCCCCGGTTCAGAGAATTGAAATCAAGTTCAAAGCTAAGTTTGTGAAAATTGAAGTTTTGGTAGGTAATTATGAGTTTGCATTGCTTGAGGACAAGCAATAGTTCGAGTTTGGGGGTGTGATAAGTGTTCAAAAGTACTATTTTTCTTACCCTTTTTACTCATATTATTGTTAGACTTAGGCTCATAATAGTTGCATAATTAGCCATTCATGCATTAATCCATGTTTCCCTCCATCGTTGAGCTTGATTACATAACTTGGTAGTTTTTGTGGAAAAGATGCTGCTTTGGTGTGCTTTGTGTGTATATGTGCAGGATCACTTGCCAAAGCAATGACGAGCTAGTTGCTAGGGCAATGCATGAAGGATATGCCGAGCTAGTTGCCAGGGAAATGCATGAAGGAGACACCGAGCCAGTTGCCATGGCAATTGTCGACAAAGAGAAAATGCAATAGGGATGTCAAAATTAATGACTATACAAGCCCAATATGAAATGGAGCAAGGCCCAAGCCCAAAGGAATTTGATTGCCATACAGAGATTAAAGAAGAATTAAATTCCAAGAAGATAGGAGAAGTTCTAATAGGAATATAATTATAATAAAGAATTATATTCTTTAAAGATAATTTAATTCCAACTCAAACTCCTCCTCAAAGAAGGACTTTGGCCTAGCCCTATAAATAGCAAGGAGATTTCGACAATCAGAGAGAGAGCATTAGGGGAAATTTCGACAAGTCCAAGGGAGAAAGCAAGGGGAATTTTCGACAAGCATCTAGGGCAAGGGATTTTCGACAAGCTTCATCTTTTCTTCCTTGTTCGATTGGTTTCATGCTAGGGATTGTTTATCTTGTGTTTCTTTGGAACCTAGCCATGAACTAAATTTACTTGGCTATGGTTATTGTGTTTTGTGGTTGTGAGAAACTATTGGTTTTTGTTTAGGTAATAATAGTTTGCACTTTTCTATTTCAAGGTTTATTCATTCTTGGTTCTTATTCTTGTTTGCGAGTGAATTGGGAGAGGATCTCGTGATTTCATCTATTTATCTAATATCGGGAGAGTTAGATTCAAGAAACGAATGAATATGATCTTTATGCAATCTATTGATGGTGAAGATTAATCCGGCTTAGGAATAAGTTAAGGATTTCAACGGCTAAGAGGAGCGCAAGATTGGTTGTTGTTCACCCTTGATTCACGCAGGGATGTATTATCAAGGCATGTACAAGTAGCTAGAGTTTCGACTTAGGGATAAGAAGAAACCATTGAAGAAAGCTCTGCCGAACCTTGAAGGTTGCTGCCCAGACGCCCAAGTAGTTTCCCAGGCAACCATCGATTAGTTGCCAAGGCAACCCCGTTATGCAAGTTACCACGGCAACTGAGTTGCCCGTGCACTCTTTTACCAAAACAATCCAATCGGCTATCACACCTCAACTCACGATAACCTGGCCTATCTCTCTCTCATTTGAATTCATCTTTTCTTTTACTTTATTGCTTTATAGATTAGTCATTAGTTAAACTCCTATAATCCTTTACTTGTGTTTTTACTTTTTACAGTGCAAGAGACTAGATTCTTGAAGTAGCACCAATCCCTATGGAGACGATATCTTTTATACTATAACTTGCGACGTGTATACTTGCACATTTGCGTAGCACTTATTACGCGCAACAGTATACAGTAAAGAATTTCCACGGCATATCATCCAAAAACAAACGGGCAAGCTGAGATTTCAAGTAAGAATATTAAAAACATTCTAGAGAAGACTATTAATCCATCAAGGAAAAACTGGTCCTTGAGACTAGATGAGTCCTTGTGGGCTTACAGGACTGCATTTTAAACTCCTTTGGGTACATCACCATTTTGACTTGTTTTCGGAAAATCATG
The DNA here is from genome assembly GCA_019671005.1 of Hibiscus mutabilis. Taxonomy (NCBI): domain Eukaryota; kingdom Viridiplantae; phylum Streptophyta; class Magnoliopsida; order Malvales; family Malvaceae; genus Hibiscus; species Hibiscus mutabilis. The sequence goes on from CM033732.1 coordinate 25,721,643, forward strand.
CCATCTACCAGTGGAGCTTGAGCATAAAGCCTATTGGGCCATCAGAACACTTGGCATGGCATGGAGAGCTGGTAAAGAAAAAAGGTTGCTAGACCTAAATGAATTGGAAGAATTCATAACACAAGCCTATGAGAACGCCGTGATCTATAAGGAAAATGCAAAGCGCTGGCAAGACAGTAGGATAATGCTAAGACAGTTTGAGGTAGGCCAACATGTTTTGTTATTCAACTCACGGCTTAAGTTGTTTCTAGGGAAACTCAGATCAAGATGGGCGGGTCCTTTTGAAGTTGTGAGACCCTATGCCCATAGAGCTGTGGACATCAAGAACTTGGAGACGGGAGAAATCTTTAAGGTAAATGGCCAATGTTTAAAGCACTACATGGAAGGTGATCAGAACAATGCCAAGGAGGTGATCCTCTTGGCAAAGGTAACATGAAAACACCATCAAGTTTGAACTTTTGTAAATATTAGGATAGATATTGTCTTTGTTTTTAGGTTTCAAGGTTTTTTTAGTAGTTTTTCTTTCTTTTAAATTTCAAGTTTTTATTCCCTTACTGTGTTGAAAGGTTTCCTTTGAGTTGCGCAGATTCATTATGCCATTAACCATGCCAGGAACGATGTCAGGGGCAATGCCAAAAACGATGCCAGGATTGTTTGGCAGGAGCTAATGTCCCAATATAGAAGTCTGCCAGACATAGTGTCAGAATAGCTTGGGATGCGGCGGTGTTAAATTTGGAAGAATGAGAAAAACCCTAGCTTGACCAGCCCATTCAATAAGGGAGAGTTTTTTTCTTTTAACCTTAAACCCTATCCGCCCAAAATTTGGGTTGGAGATTAAATTCAAAACAATTACCTTATCACTCCAATCCTTACCCTAACCTATCACCTTATCACTTCATTCTTATCACTTCACCCCTTTAAAATTAATTCTTTTTATTTTTCATCATTATCTCTAATTACATCTCCCATTAAAATACTCAACTGACCCAACTTTTCATCTTCTTACCTTAGCCGGTTAAAATAACCAAAACTCTCTCTCACTTTTTACTTTCCTTTTCAACAAGCAAGTACAAAAACTCAATTCGTCTCTTCTTCTTCATCTTTGTTCAACACGCTTCATATTCCTTCAACAATTTCAATGGCTTCTTCCTCTACTTCCTTCAAGTGATTCTTCAATGAGGAGATTCAGAAAAAGTTTGAGTCCAATTTTGCCTCGAGGAATTTTTCTATGAGAAGCACTTCGACCTCAAAATAGAGGTGAACAATGGCTTCCCACCGAAAATCATTTTTACGATTAACTTGCACAAATAAACTCAGTTCTGCCAGCAAAAAGTGGAGATTTATGCCACCATCGTCCAAGAATTCTATGCGCGCCTTGTGACCAAGGATTCACCCTTCTTGATGATTAGAGGTAAATGTGTTCGTTTTGAAGAAGGGTATATTAACAATATGTTTGAGTTAGATGGTGCAGAGGATGAGTATTTCGAGTACGCTGACTCAATGAATGCTTCCAAGAGAAAGAGGCTGCTGGCAGATCTGTGTGAGCCTGGCACAAAATGGATAGTGCCATCCAATGGGCACCTTTATGGTGAAAAGGCTAGCATTGAAGCCCCAATGGAGAAGATGGAATCACTTTCTCAAGGAAAATCTGATGCCCATACCCTATAACGAGGCCGTGTCGGAAGAAAGGATGATTCTGTTCCACTCTATTGTTATGGAGTGCAAGATCAATGTTGGCAAGCTCATTATTGAGGAAACTTACAAGTGAGCAACGAAAGGTACTAGCAGCTTGTTTTTCCCTTTGTTGATTTCTAACGTTTGCATGCTCCATGATGTGCCAAGGTTTGATACGGATAAAGGGCAAATAATCAAAGGAACAATAATTAGTGCTGCTATATGGAGGAATCTTGTTGCTGCCAAGCCCAAGAACAAGGGGAAGGGAAAGGCAAGGGCACCCACGCCAAAGCCCAAGGAGTCAAAGGCTGGGCCAACAACCATGCTAGAAACCATGCCAGACAGTTCAATGGCAATGTTATCCCAAATTCACCAACGCTAGGAGATTATTCTCCAAAAGCTAGAAAAAACTGAGGAGCTCAATGCCAAGATACGACATTACATTCAGGCCAGGGATGTTGTAATCAAGGAGGCTCTTACAAAATTGTCAACTAATTTTGTGCCAGAATTTCTAGACTTCCCTGCCGAGCCCTCTACCAGCGACAATACCATGCCAGCTAGTCTAGTTCATACCTCATCCGATGCCACAGTCCCGCTGTCACTAGCTCAAGTTGAATCTGCCAGTTCTAATTCTTCATCTGAATCAAAGTCAACCAAAGCCAAGTCGCCAGTGACACCTACTTTACACACGCCATTTGATGCCACTGATGCACCTGCTGCATCAGAGCCTGCCAAGAAAAAGGAGGAAGTTGGAGCCTCCACTGCCGCTTCAAAACTGAGCCTGAAAAGAAAGAAGCACATGGCCCATGATCGTGGGCCATTTGTGAGAAGAAAAGCTCATGCCGCAGGGCAAATAGTCTCCAAAGGGGAGTCCTCTTCTTCCTAAACTCCTTTACATCTCATTCCATTCCATTGCATTTACATATCATGCATTTTTAATTTTTTTTCTTGTATATATGTGTTGTTTCATGCATTGGGGACAATGCACATCTTGGGTTTGGGGGTGTGCATTTCTTCACATTTATGCCATGCAGTTCATGTTTAATTTTCTGTTGCCATGCCATTTAGTTCATTTAGGATAGATGCATACCGAACCACTAAAGATTTTTTACCTCAGTTTAATCTTGAAAAATGTTAGCATTTGTTAGGCAAGTTTAATTTGATCTAGGTGTCTGTCCAATGAGGAAATTTTAATCTTTAGTTGTCATGCCATGCCAGCAGAATAGCATGCCAGGTTATCTTGGCAATTGATCTCTAGTTTAGGGAATTGAAATTCCACTTAACACGTAGTATGTATCTAGTTCCTAGCAAACTTGGACTTTTTGAAACTATGCTCAGATTTGAAAATAAAAAAGATCAAATGATGCCAGGGTAAAAGAAACTAATAAGGCATCAATGTTCTACCAGGGAGATGAAAAAAGAAAAAAATGAACTCTCCTCTACCTATGGATAATAAGTTACTTGGGCCTTCGTGGTTTGCTCCCTCTTAGTTCTCAAGTCCAAAACCTTAGAGTATGAGTTGAAAAGAAAGCCTAGTGATGTCTAGATTAAGGTGGGGATTCGTGGTATGCTCTCTCTTATCTCTCACTCTATATAGTGTCATAAAGCATGCTTAAATTAATGCCAACAGAAACCATTGGCAATAAAAAATGATAAAAAACTGAGTTTAGGTAGTAAAATTGGCTAAGGGAGTGAAAGGACACTCGATGCATATTGCCTACACATCATGCACTCTTCATGAACTTAGACTATATTTATATTGTTGCACTTGAATTATTACATGCTTGGCATTATTGCAGTGAGATACTGAGGACAAAAATAGAGCCAAATTCTTCTTGCCAGCATGTGTTGGCATTCAACCAAAACTTTGTCGAGGTAACATTTTCGCAGTTTTTGTTTTTATTTTATTTGCATTACTTAAGGACAAGCAATGAGTTAGTTTTGGGGGTGTGCTACCTATCCAAAAGTACTATTTTTAATGCCAATCTTACAATGCTTTTGCTTGTATTTAGGTGCATTTAGTCGCATTAGGATGATAAAACCATGCATTTGCATAAGGAGTTTAGAATTCTATCTATGCCAATGTGAAAGGTTGTTTTGTTAGCAATTTTGTAGGTTTGGCATAGGATTTGGCCCAGAAAAACAACACAGGAAGGAGCGCCATAGAGAATGTCGAGTGTTGTTGGCACAGATAGATCAGACAATGCCAAGCACCGGAGTTCATAAAGAACATAAGCATTCAAATCAACATACTAACTCCAAGCAATTAAAATAAGCAACATAAGCATTCAAATTTAAACCATAATCCAAGATAATAAAATCCAATCCAACTCAAAACCTAAGAACATAAACCAAATAACAAAGCAATAATAAAGCACAGGAGTTCATAAAGACATAAAACAAAGGTGCATAACTCAAATCCTACTATGATATTCTATGATATGCAATGATGGCTAAGAATCATTGCCATCGTCTTCATCATCTTCATCCTCAACATCATCTTCATCTTTATCGTTAAGTTGAGGACCATGGGATAGATGTCATTCTCCATGGAAAGCAGTTAGGGAGATGTCCATTGAGTTTTGACGATTCTCAATAGCCGTCACCCTTTCCTCCAACGATGTAAAGTGTGTGTGTCAATCGTGGCAAACCCAGAATTCATTGTAGTGTGCAAAGATGAGAATTGCTCGTTGAGATAGGCCATAAGAGCATCATAAATAGGTTGGCCCATCGGAGATTGTGGAGGTTGTGGAGCTGAAACCTCTTGAGGAGCTCCTTTTGTTATGGTTGAACACCTCTAGGAAGATCGCTATTCTGAACCCATTCTACACCATAGTATGTGAACTTGGCGGGACGAAAGGAGAGGGAGCGCTCATCAATAGGATCGGTGAGCGGTTCAGGAAGATCGTGAGTGCAATCGATCCCAAGTTTGTGGAAGAGGAAACTCAATTTCGTTCTATAAGTTAAGGAAGATACAAGAGAGGTGTGGCGATGTTGAACGAGATACACGATTTCGGCAAACATTATGTGAGCAAGATTAGGCTGCTTACCCTCACGAAAGCAACGGGTCCAAAAATCATCGACTTGTCGGATCATAAAGAATTTCCGACCAGATGGGCAGAACCACCAAGTGATCATGAGGTGTAGAATACGGTCGTAGGCATCAAGAACCGTCACAGGTCCACTAAGAACATGTCCCATCAAGTCCTCATCATCAATCCCCACATCCTCAAGGCCCAAGAAATTTACTAAAATAGTTGAATCTATTTGAAATTTCTTACCCATTAAGTAAGACTCAATAGCAACAAAATGAGTTTTACCCTCATTAAAAATACACTGGGCATTTGAATAAAAGATCAAAACAAGATTTCGTTATAAAATCCCGGGTAAGCTTAAAAATTGCATAAATTTCCATTGTTGCATAAGTCCACGATATTTGAATTTAAATCATTCTGATGATAGAAAAGGAATTGAAACCATATGTTCACAGCGTATTTTATAACTTTGATAAAGTTTAAAATGATCCATAGCATCAGAATGTCTAGGTTCATTAAAACAGTTTTGGTAAATATAGGTAATATTTGGTCTATTACCATGATATTCGGGACTTTGAGTGAGGGAATGTGAGCTCAATGCCATATCCTTTCTAGATCTTTTCTTAGGACCCATAATCTGAAAAACTATACCAAACCAAAAATGATGTATGCATAAATCAACACATTGGATCCAAAAATTAATCCAATAGTCAAGGTATTGTTAAAATTCAATATAATATAGTTTAAAAACATATACAAGTATAAAAATAATTTTTGGGTAAAGAAAACTTCAAAAACCAGTGTTAAAAATTATACTGTATAGTTTTATATTCGAACCAAAAATTTTCAAATTTTAAAAAGTTTTTACAACAACATTAAAAACTATACTATGTATATTCTAAATCTACGATTATAATACAAAATCAGCGAGTAAATATGTACGAAAATTGAAAGAAAAAAGTTAGGGTTTATACCTTGAACTTGGGATTAAGGATTAATGAAGAGATGTTGATGCACAAACTTGATGATTTTTGCTTGGGTTTGATTGAAAAACCAAAAGTCCTCAAAGATTTTGAAGATTTGTGCAAAAAATTATGAGGGATTGGGAGGTTTTTATAGGGAAATTCGGACTAGGGTTTTGAAAGAAAAGTATGAGAGTTTTAATTAAAGTTGGATCATCTTTTAATGCCTTAAAAACTGCCCAGCGGTTGCACGTACCGATACGCCACAGAGCTTATCGAAATGCCTGCACCAAAATGGTTGTATGTCATTTTGATATGCAACCCGTACCGGTACAGCTTGAACAGTACTAAAACGTCATTCAAGAATATGTATTGATACGTAGAACACCGTATCGATACGCTTGTGCCAGAAATGACATTTTTGGCTGCAGGTTGCTCAAAAATTTGAACTTAATCGAATAGAAATACATGTGTATGATAAATGAACAACATGAATGAGCATAAATAGATGCATACTCCCCTAGCAACAAGCATAGATGCTTATAGGAGCAAAAGCACATAAGCAATGTAATCATTCAAATTCAAGCAAAATTTTGAGACCAAAGAGGTCTAAGGCTCAAGAAAGGCTCGTTAAACCTAACTCTCTCCTAAGAGACCAAAAACGTTCTTTATCTAATAGTTTGGTGAAAATGTCCGCTAATTGGTTTGAGGTGTCTATATATTCTAGAACTACATCATTTTTCAAGACATGATCTCTAATGAAATGATGCCTTATTTGTATGTGCTTGGTCCTAGAATGTTGGATGAGATTTTTAGTGAGACAAATGAAACTAGTATTGTCACACCTAATGGGGATAGTACCTACATCAATTCCATAATCTAAGAGTTGTTGCTTCATCCAAAGGTCTTGAGCACAACAACTTCCTATCGAAATGTACTCTGCCTCGGTGGTAGATAATGCTACATTATTTTGCTTCGTGAGAAACCATGATATGAGCATACTACCTAGGAATTGACATGTACCAGAGGTGCTCTTTCTATCTATTTTACAACCCCCATAATCTGCATCCGAGAAAGCATGTAAACTAAAGGAAGAGTCTCTAGGATACCAAAGACCTAAACAAGGTGTGTCTCTAAGGTATCTAAAGATTCGCTTAACGGCTATAAGGTGTGATTCTCTAGGACTAGCTTGAAATCTAGCACACAAGCAAATACTAAACATTATATCTGGTCTACTTGCGGTAAGATAAAGCAAATATCCTATCATTGATCTATAAAGCTTTAAATCCACACACTTACCACCTTCATCGTTGGCAAGCTTTGTAGAAGAATTCACTGGTGTGGCTTGAGGTTTCACATTCTCCAAGCCAAACTTCTTGAGCATGTCCTTGATGTACTTAGCTTGATTGATGACGAAGCCATCCTTCCTTTGTTTAATTTGGAGCCCCAAAAAGAAATAGAGCTCCCCCATCATGCTCATCTCAAACTCACCTTGCATCATCTTAGCAAACTCTTGACAAAGAAATTCATTAGTAGAACCGAAAATAATATCATCAACATAAATTTGAACTACTAATATGTCTTTGACATTTCTTTTTATGAAGAGTGTAGTATCTACCTTTCCTTTTTCAAAACCTTTTTCAATTAGAAAATTTGATAAACGTTCATACCAAGCTCTAGGAGCTTGTTTTTGTAATGCCCCGATTTGGGACCTAGAGGTTTTAAGGTTAGTTAGATGATCTGGTGGATCGGGTTAGAGATTCGAGTCAGATTCAAGAGCATATATTTTTTTTGAAAGCTAAAAATATGGGAAAATGTTTAAAAATCCTATTTTAATATATTAAAAATATTGGTGAAAGCAATTTTGGAAAATAAGATTTGGAAGGGTGACATTTTGGCTAGTGACCAAAATGCAATTTTTTAAAACTATTTTTTTAAAGGTGACTATTTTGTAAAGAGTCAAGACTTTGAATCTTTAAGGAGCTATTTTACCATTTGGTCTAATCTAAGTTTTCTCTTAATTAGGATTATTTTTAAAAGAGTTTTAATTAAAGAAATTAATAAGGATATAGTTCAAAGGTATTTATTTTTCCAAATCACAATTTGACGTAACTTTTTTTCTCTCATATTTTCTCTCAAAATACTCTCAGCCAAACACTCTTTTCCTATCAGAGATTCAAGGTAGTGATCTTGTTTCTTAATCCTTTGATTTTCTAAATGATTCTTTAACTTGTCTTCTCAAAAATCTTACCGAAACTCATTGTTTTTCAAGAGGAAAACATCCAATTAAGGGGAAACTCACTCATTGGAGGTAAGTTTCGTTCTTCTCCTCTAATTAAAGGTTCTTTACTGAAATCCCCAAGTTCTTGACTCTTTATATATGTTTTGTAATGGATTTTAATTGATTAATTATGGAATATTGCTTAATTGAGGATTAATTGATGGAATCTTGTGATTTTCAAAGTGGGTCTATTTTTCCAGTGTTAAGGATTGATTTCAATCTTATTTTGGATGTGTTATATTGTGGATAAGTTGTTTTTAACAATGGAATCCCGAAATTGGTTGAATCTCTAATTGTTAGGATGTTAGTTAATGGTTTTTGGGTTGTTTTTGGAGTTTAATCATTGCTGGAAGTAAAAGGATGTTCTAAAAGGGTTTTTAGATGTTATTTGATGAAGTTTGATGTATTGAATCGTTATATTATGTTTGGGTTAAGATTAGGAAGTGTTTGAGGTTGATTTCGGTAAAATTTGGATGAGTTTTGAGTGGGCATCTTGAGAGCTGCGGGATTTTGGTTGAAACAGAGAGTTGGGTGCATTTTAATGCATGTTTCCTCTGGTTTTGTGTGGCCAAAACATGGGATAATCAAGGCGTAGCATCTTGAGGTGGTTTGTGGCTTGCCAGGAGCTTGTTTGCGGTAGCAAGAAAGGCGAAGTGAAATCGGTCTTAAAAGTCTTTCAAGGGTTTGAAAGTGGTTTTGGAAGTTTAGGCTAATTTTGAAACACTTACCTAAACTTGGAAGTAAGTTTCCCTCATTTTCTCTTTAATATTGGTTCGGATATGAGCATGTGTGATTCATGTTTTAGTCATAAACATGGTTGGTTTTACTTATTGTAAATGCATGATTTTAAGTACATATGCAGTGTTTAAAAAGTATGTAAAATGCAAGTGAGAATTGGTTTTTTATTTCGGTCGTGAATGTGGTGTTGATATGGCAATGTGATTTGCATGTGTGGGGATTTTGTGTAATGCATTGTAAAACAGTAAGTAATGGTTTTGTAAATGATATATTGGCTATGTGACAAGGTGAGAAAACATTCAGATATAGTTGGCATGCCATGGGATAAAGTGCACTATTCTATGTTTAAAAATCGATCGTGGTTAAGGGTCCTTGAGGTATAGCGGTCGGCTACTCAGACTATGTTGTTATCACTTGGGTTGAGCGGTCGGTTCCCCTTGTTGATGTAAAGCTTACGGTTGGAAAGGTTGTAAAGTCATGCGGTCGGCATGGGGTAGTCTTGATGATGGTCGGTCATTAAGGGAGATTCGTGTATCCGATGTGTAAAGTTAACAGCAGTTAACTAAAGATTAGCAGTCGGCTAATCAAGGATAATGGTCGACTATCCGAGGTCATTATAATTGCCAATATATGAGAATTCTATTGTTGAATCTATTTTTAATGCTTTGGGATTTAAGCATGGCTTTGTATTTAATGCTTTGGAATTCAAGCATGGTTTTGTATAAAATGCTTTGGGGGTTTAAGCATGTGGTATATACATTGTTTTGCATGTGGTCGATATGCATGGTTTGAGTTGGAATCATTGGAACTTGCTTAGGTTGTAAGCATGTTTTGAAAACAAGTGTTGGTTTTCAATGGTTTTAATGCATCATTTTTTAAGAGCATCCTCACTAAGAAAGTGTGCTTACGCTCTCTTTTTCCTAATGATGCAGAGCATTAATGCTTGGGGCAGCAAAGGCAAAGTCGTAGTGATCCAAGAGGCAAAGCAATTTTGAGTATGAACTCGGTTTATGTTTAATAAGGCAATGTGTTTGCAATAAATTTTGGAATATGTAATTTTGTTTTCCCTAGTTTTGAGCATGTGTAATGATGTAATTCTGGATTTTATTGATGTTGTTATGCGTATTGTGCATCGTTACCTATGGTTGATATTGTGTGGTTACCTAGGTATGAATCTAGATGGTCTTGCTTGGATGGCATGCTTTTATGAGCATAATATGTTGAATTCGGTGTTGAAGTGATATTGGTATGATGCTTGTGCTGGTAAATGTTTATTTGAGCACTTTGGAATGTTTGGTGGAGTGTTTTAGGAAGCATGCCTCTAGAGTAATCTTTATGATAGCATAAGCATGTTTTGTTGCCAAACCATTGTACAAGTGTTGGTATATGTATTGTTGAATGTTTATATCCATGCATGCAAATTGCTTGGATCTAAATGCATCTAGTTATGAGTGAAAAATCTTAGGAAAATGACATTACAGGCCTATGCGTACCAATACATAAGGGACCGTATCAGTACGGCTAGGCAAATCAAGGAAGTCAGCATTAGTACATGCATTAAAGTACCGATACGGACAAACAAATTAAGCTTGGCATACCGGTACAGGATAGAGTGTACCGGTACGGGGACTCGTTACTGGAAAATCACTTTTTGAAGGAAAACTTGTCTATTGGAACACTAAGGGCGCGTACCCGTACGACTTTAATGTTTTGCAAGATGACATGGCGTACTGATACAGTAAAACATGTACTGGTTTAGGTGGCCACACCGTATCGGTACGGGTGGCAGTTTTTACAGGTAATGTCATGGATATCAGTTTTGCTTTCTTGCATTTTAGTCCCTAAGTTTTGTTAATGCAATTGTATGAGTTTGGTTGATCATATTGACCTAAAATTTGATATGTGGGCATGTAAATGGACGAATTTAGGATTGGTAAGTTTAATTTCAATTTTGGACCAATAATTTAAAGTATTTACATTTTAGTCCTCATAATGAATATGATGCAATTGGCCGCCTATTTGTGATTTGTTTCCTTTTAAATTTCACCTGCTACGAGTTTGTACATGTAAGATTAATAACTTTCATCTAGACAAGATAAAAGGAAAAAATAGATCGACTTTTCGTAACCCTTCTCCGGTTTGCTTCAGCAACCCTAATGTAGCTCACTCAATTCAGTTGGGCGTATAGGCCAGGTCGAGGGGGTTACATTTGTTGGCATTAGAGCCAGGTTACGAAAGGTTGTGATGTTGTTGTTTGATTGATTATCATTGGTTTTTATGAACGGGGCTTGTGTACGTGTACAGTGTTTGATTTATTTCATGTTAGGGTATGAATTGGGAACACATTGCCTGTTACCAAGGTTTTAAAATGTTTTATAAGATGGCCTTGGATCCTTTGCCTTATGTTATCCTGACTTTAATGTGTTTTGATGCTTTTGATAGCATGGCTCGACGTGAGACACGTTATGTGGCTGGTAATGTCGGAGTTGGGCAGAATAATGCTGAAGAAGAGAATCCCCCTAAAGTTTTACCTCCTCCTCCTCCATTGGTTCTGCCTGTTGATGTTGTGGCTGGTGGTGTACCCCAAGCTCATCAAGTGCTAGTGTTTGGGGATTTGACTCCGTTGGTTTAGGCGATAACGGGAGCTTTTCAAGCAGCGATGGTTGGAGTGCTTGTGTAGGCATCGGCACCTGTTGTGGCAGTTAATCCAAGGTTACCCTTGTAACATCTCGTAGTTTGGGAGGTGTTGAGTTCAGGGGTTTAAGCCCCAAGGCAGCCGAGGGATGGCTAAAGAGTACGATTCATATTCTGAATCAGATGGGTTGTAATGATGAGCGTAAGTTGAGTTGTACAATGTCATTATTGCATGGTGATGCTTATCATTGGTGGGTGACCACAATTGCTAGTGTTCTAGAGGCGAATATAACTTGGGAATTCTTTCGAAGAGCTTTCAAGAAGAAGTATCTTGGCCCTTAGTATCTGGACGCGAGAAAATGTGAGTTTATGGCCTTGGAGCAGGGTGGCATGTCTGTGGCTGAATATGAAGTGAAATTTGTCTGATTGAGTTAATATGCCTCGGAGTTGGTTCCGGATGATCTTGAGAGGTGCAACAGGTTTCGTTATGGGTTGGTGAAGGATATCAAAACATACCTATTGGCTGCGGACTACACAGATTTTGATGTGCTTGTGAACCGTACTAAGGATATTGAGCAGTCTTTAAGGGTAGCAGGACAAGGTTCGAGCATGAGCTCGAATAAGCGTAGGGCTGATTTTGGCAATTCTAGGAAGAAGAATATGAGGTTCCATGATAAGAATCATAAGGTGGATTATAGACGAGGTGGAGGTATTGGCCATGGTAACCAAGGTGTTCGTATTAAGTCAGAGTGTGAGCGTTTTGGTAGACGCCACAAGGTTGAGTGTTGGGGAAATACCATGAGTTGCTGGATATGTGGATCTTGGTCACATGAAGCGTGACTATCCTTGAGCTATGGGTAATGCACCGGTTCAGGCTACTATACCTTCTAGGGGCCGAGGTCGTAGCTGGGGTAATTTTTATAGGCACGAGGATGGTCAGAGAGTTATGGCTCATGCCGTTGCTATACCTTCTAGGGGCCGAGGTCGAAGCTGAGGTAAGTAATCTTTATTTGAGTGCTTTGGAATGTTTGGTGGAGTATTTTAGGGAGCATGCCTCTAGAGTAATCTTTATGATAGAATAAGCATGTTTTGTTGCTAAACCATGGTACAAGTGTTGGTATATTTATTGTTGAATGTTTATATCCATGCATGAAAATTGCTAGGATCTAAATGCATCTAGTTATGAGTGAAAAATCTGAGGAAAGTGACATATAGGCCTATGCTTACCGATACGTAGGGGACCGTATCGGTACGGCTAGGCAAATTAGGGCAGTCAATATTGGTACAAGCATTAGAGTACCGGTACGGACAAGCAAATTAAGCTTGGCATACCGGTACTGGATACAGTGTACCAGTACAGGGACTCTTACTGAAAAATCACTTTTTGAAGAAAAACCCGTGTATTGAAACACTAAGGGCGCGTATCGGTACAACTTTAATGTTTTGCAAGATGACGTGGTGTACCGATACAGTAAATCATGTACTGGTATGGGTGGCCACACCGCTTTGGTATGGCTGAATCCATATCGGTACGGGTGGCAATTTTTACAGGTAATGTCATGGGTATCATTTTTGCTTTCTCGCGTTTTAGTCCTTAAGTTTTGTGAATGCAATTGTATGAGTTTGGTTGATCATATTGACCTGAAATTTGATATGTGGGCATGTAAATGGACTAATTGAGGATTGGTAACTTTAATTTAAATTTTGGACCTATAATTTAAAGTATTTACATTTTAGTCCTTGTAATGAATGTGATGTAATTAGCTGCCTATTTGTGATTCGTTTTCTTCTAAATTTCCCCTGCTGTGAGTATGTACATGTAAGATTAATAAATTGCATCTAGACAAGATAAAAGGGAAAAATAGACTAACATTTCGTAACCCTTCTCTGGTTTGCTTTGGCTAACCTAATGTAGCTCACTCGATTCGGTTGGGCGTCTAGGCCGGGTAGAGGGGGTTATAATTTCAAATCATACAAAGCTTTTGAAAGTTTAAAAACATGGTTTGGGTAATTTGGATCTTCAAAACTGGGTGGTTGTTCTACATACACTTTTTCATTTATAAAACCATTTAGAAATGCACTTTTAACATCCATTTGAAAGAGCTTGAATTCATGATAACATGCAAATGCTAATAACATCCTAATGGCTTCCATTATAGCTACGGGTGCATATGTTTCTTCAAAATTGATTCCCCCTTCTTGAGTGTAAACTTGAGCAACAAGCCTAGCCTTGTTTCTCACTATGTTACCACTCTCATCTAGTTTGTTTCTAAAAACCCATTTAGTTCCTATTGTAGATTTATTACTAGGCCTATCAACTAATGTCCACACTTTACTTCTCTCAAATTGATTTAACTCTTCTTGCATAGCCAATATCCCAAAATCATCATTTAATGCTTCTTTGATATTTTTAGGCTCAATGCATGAGATAAATGCAACATAATTACAAACATTTCTAAGAGAAGATCTAGTGGTTACCCCTTTGGATGGGTCACCCAAAATCTCACCACCTTTGACATAGTTGAACTCTCTTGGGTAGCTCACTTCCTTTTCCTCAAGGTTCATGTCCTTCAAGGCTTCTAGAGGTAGATCTTGTGCTTCTTCTTCTTTGGTTGGAACTTCATCAACCTTTGATGTTTGTCCTCCATCAATGGCATCAAAAATTTCTACATCATCATCATCACAAGAATCCTTCCTCGGAAGGAGGTTATCATTGAAAACCACATGAATTAACTCTTCAACAACTAAAGTTTTTTTATTAAATACACGATAGGCTTTAGAGTTTGAAAAATACCCTAAGAAAATAGCTACATCCCTTTTAGCATCAAATTTGCCTAAATTATCTTTTCCATTGTTCAAAACAAAACATTTACAACCAAATGGATGAAAATAGCTAATGTTAGGCTTTTTGGATTTTAAAATCTCATAAGGAGTTTTCTTTAAAATAGGCCTAATCATTACTCTATTTATAATGTAGCAAGCCGTATTAGTGGCTTCCACACAAAAATATTTTGGCAAATTATTTTCACAAAGCATGGTTCTAGCCATTTCTTCTAAAGTATGATTTTTCCTTTCAACAACTCCATTTTGTTGAGGTGTTCTAGGAGCTGAAAAATTATGTCTTATACCATTTGAGTTACAAAACCCTTAAAACCTAGGTTTTGAAATTCGGTACCATGGTCACTTCGAATATGAGAAATAGTTTGACCAAGATAATTTTGAGTAATTTTTTAAAATGTGATGAATTTTTCTAAAGCCTCATCTTTGGTACTTAAAAATAGAACCCAAGTATATCTAGAGTAATCATCAACTAAAACAAATGCATATGATTTTCCACCCAAGCTAGCAGTTCTAATAGGACCAAAGAGATCCATATGGATCAATTGTAAAACTCTACTAGGTGAAACATCATTAATAGGTTTAAAAGAAGTTCATTTATGTTCGCCTTTTGCACAAGCATCACAAATTTTATCAAGCGAAAATTTAATTTTAGGCAAACCTCTTACTATATCTTTTGAAACCAAATTTTCTAAAACACTCATGCTTGCATGCCCTAATTTTCTATGCCACAACCATGAATCTTGTTCAACATTAGCCAAAAAAACATGCATTAGAAATATGAATGTCGTCTAAATGCACCATTTATATGTTTCCTATGCGATGACCAAAAAGCACAATTTTGTGGGTTTCAACATTTATAATTTTGCAACCATATATATCAAAAATCACTACGAAACCTTTCTCACAAAGTTGGCTTATGCTTAATAAGTTATGTTTAAGACCATTGACACATAAAACATTTTCAATAAGTATGGAAGAGTGATTACCAATGGAACTCATTCCTTCAATTTGACCTTTGGAGTTGTCACCAAATGTCACTAATCCTCCTCTCGTTAGCTCTAGTTCCAAGAATCTACTCTTGTCTTCGGTCATATGTCTTGAGCATCCACTATCAAGGAACCACATATTTGCACTTGAAGCTTTGGCCTTGTAGCAATGCTCCCCCTACAAACATGGAATCAATTTTTGATTTTTGGTACCCAAATCTTTTTGGATCCATGAACATTAGTTCTCAAAATCTTGGTTCCCTTAGGAATCCAAGAGGAGGTAATTACATTAAGATCATTAGAAGCAACAACATATTTAGGAATCTATATACTTCTAGCTCTCTTACCATAATATGGCCTTGGGAAGCCTCAATGTTTGTACACATCAACATTTTCCTTGTAAATCACAAACCTTCTTTTCATGTTTTGAATTGGTTTTAGATAAGGAATCGTTTTGGTTTTTCAAATCTAGAATAACTTTCTTGTTTTTCAAAATTGGTTCCTTATATTTTTAAATCAATTCGTCATAAGCCTCTTGCTCCTCATCACTTAATTAGGGCATAAGTAGGATCATTAAATGAGTTGGAGGTTACCTTAGGATCATCCTCAAAGGCCATGAGACAAAAATTAGCAACTTCTTGCTCCTCATCACTTAATGATTCTTCATCCCTCCAAGTGGCTACATGGGCCTTGTGCTTCTTCTTCTTCTCGAAGCCTTTCTTCTTGAGTTGAGGACAATCAATCTTTATGTGTCCTAGCTTCTTGCATTCATAACACACAATAGGATCCTTCTCTTCTTCCTTGCTCTTGCTCTTGAAATCCTTTCTTCGATTGAACTTCCTTCTCTAGTTGGATCTCATGAGCCGAGTGAATCGTTTGGCTAGCATAGTCAATTCCTCATCTTCCTCCTCGCTTGAATCACTCTCATCTTGTGAAGCTTTGAGAGCAATTCCAATTTTCTTCTTTTCCACTCCCTTCTTTTCTTCTCTTCTTCTCTTCCTTGCTTTGTGATCTTATGAGTTAGTAGAGAACCCACAAGAGCATCGAGCTTTAAGGTCTTCAAGTCCTTTGCCTCAATAATGGCAGTCCTCATCCCATGACTCGAGAAGAGAGTATAAAAGCTTTTGAACAAGCTTGTCTTCAGGGATGACTTATCTGAACCTTTGAGACCATTTACGATGACGGATAAATGATCAAACATCTTGGTGACGCTCTTATTGGGCTCTATCTTGAAATTTTCATAGCTTAGATTGAGGAGTCCAATCTTGGTCTTCTTAACATCGTTGGTGCCTTTGTAGGTGGTCTCTAGCTTGTCCCACACCTTCTTTGCACTTGTACATGAGGACATCTTCGCGTATTCATTGGTTCCAAGTGCACAAAAGAGCATGTGCAAGGCCTTATCATTTATTTGCAACTTCTTTCTTTCTTTATCAGTCATTTTATGCTTGACCTTGGGAACTTATCTTTCTCCTTCTTGCTTCATCAAAATAGATGGTTCGTCTTCGGTTACATCCCAAAGGAGATAATCGTTGGATTTGATGAATAACCTCATTCGGTTCTTCCAATATGGATAGTTGTCTCCATTGAAGAAGGTAGTCTAGTGATGGATTGAGACTCATACATGTTGTTGCCGGAAGTAGACGCCATGGCTTGTGTGATGGTTGATTGAATCACCTTCTAGGATCGCCTCAATGGTTGTTAGACCTTCGGTTGAGTGTGGATCTGATACCAATTGTTAGGATGGTCAATCAATTGAGATGGTGGCCAAGACGAAGGTGAATTGGCAATTTTAAAGTTTGGAAGCAAATTGAAAGATTTAGAGAATGAGACACAAGGATTTATAGTGGTTCAACCTTCTAACAAGGTCTACGTCCACTGCCTTAGCTTCCTACTAAGGATTTTCAAACAATTCACTATAGAATTCTTCCCCTTTTCTAGGCTTAGGTTGCAACCGTTACAAGTTCTAAGCTTTCTACCCAAAGCTTTGAACAATTCACTCTTAATACAAAGAAAAAGTGCGGCAAATGAAATATCCTCACAAGATACAATTTCTGCCCAAATATAAACTCTCACAATCCCAAACTTGAATCAAAGATATACAAAGAAAATTGCACAAGTTGGGTGTACAAGATTTGACTCGAAATCACAAAGGGTTGGATTTTAGCTTGGATGCTTGAGTGTTGATCAAAGTAGGTTCATTAGTTGTGGCAGCAGCATTGGAGACTTGTATTTATACCCCTTATTGAATTCTAACCGTTTCGATGGTTGAGGTAATCAATAGAGCCATTGGGAGCCATTTTTCTCGTAATAAATGATGTTTTGTAGCTGCCTGTATCGGTATATGAAGGCCCGTATCGATACATGTTACAAGAAGAATATAGTCGTTGTGCAGTAGCGTGTCGATACGCGGGAGGGCGTATCGAAACGGTCATAGTGTAAAATTGGGGGCGTATCGAAACAGAATAGCTGTATCGATACGAGTTTTGCTCACTGAATCTGAGATGAAAAATGGTATCGGTACGCCAGGGGCGTATCGGTACAGGTAACTAAAAATTAAAAGTTTAGGATTCTAATAACTGACAAGGCAACGGTCGAAAAATTTAATGTGAAGATCTTGACACACCGTATCGATATGGTGGTGACTGTATCGGTACGCTTAAGCAAGTTGTTAAACCCATATGAATGCCGTATCGAAACGAGCAAACCCGTATTGATACGTAAAGCTTAAAACATTTGCCCAGATAAGGCCGTATCGAAATGGTCATGACCGTATCGAAATGCAAGGCCTAATTTTCAAAGTCATATAAATTCTGTATCGAAATGGGATAAGCAGTATCGGTACGCTTTACAAAACCAAATTCCAGTAACAAATTTCCGTATCGAAACACTAAGGGGTGTATCGATATGCCTGGGCAAAAATGCATAGTTTGGCTTGAAAACACTTAGGAAAATTTTGGGTTTAAGTTTTGGACTTAAAGAAAATTTTCCTTGTCAATTTGTGAGACTTTTGAATACTTAAAAATTTATTTTCTTTTACAATTTAGTCCTTAAACAATTTGTTATATCAAAATCAAACAAAGGTTTTAAAAAAACAGTAATCCAAACTTTACAATCAGGGAGCAACCAAAATACATCTCCTAAAACAACTCAATCACATTGCCCTCTTATTACTACTTAGTACTTATGAAACCATACTTTGAAATGTATCAATCCTTGGATCCTTCCTTGCTCACATGCTGTCCGAGAAGTCTATTTCTTTGCATTGACGAGGAAAATAGAGCATAAGCTATAAGCTTAGTGAGGGAATCGCAAAAACACTCATTAATGCATTTAAAATCATTTAAGACAATTCACATGTAATTGTCTCATGGCAAAAACATCTCATGCTTCTCAAATCATCTTAATTATGCACATATAAATCATTTTCGACACATGTATCATGGTTTCAATCACTACCTCAATTTAAGCTTCACATCTCAACACCTTATAACAACCTTAAAGAGTACACATGTATAAATCAAATTATACAAACATAAACCATTTCTCATGATACATTATCTGATATATTGGCTTTCAAGTAACTCAAAATCAGCAATCTTTCGTTTCATAAAACACATCGGATACACGAATTTCTCAAATGGTTCCTACGACCACTTCACATACATACCTCAACCGAAGTAACGCCACAATTGCCCACCTCAACGGTTCAAACCGGAGTAACAGAATATTTACCCACCTCTACGGTTTGGATGTATAAATCCACCAGGAGAAGAAAACGGAACATTTACCCACCTCAACTACTGCGGTTCTCATGGTGGAGAATACGGACACCTACCACCCCTCGACACACATGAGGTGACTTTTTATAGTGCACTTTAAACCCTATGGCTAGACAACTATTTCTGATAACATTTTAACATCAGCCACTTGCCAATATATTCAATAAACAACATTACCTCACTGTTTTATACATGCATCAAAATCAATCAACTCAAATACATTAAACCATATATTTAGCATTCTCAAAAATACTTTCATAAAGCATATGTCATTCTCAAAAGTCATCATATATGATAATTTGCATCGACTTTTATTTCCAAAACATGCATAATACAATGGGTAATCAAAACCATAAACATGTGCATGAGATTTCATTTTGCAAAACTAAAATCGAGAAAAAGCTCAATCGATACTTACTTTTGAGCTTAGATAAATGTTTCAAACTTTATCTAAACTCCCACAACTCCTTTTCAAACCTTTTAATAGCATTAAAACATTTTTCCACTCACCAACAATCCAACGATTGCTTGCTGATGCGCGAATCAAGCTTCCAAAGCTTTCGCACCTTCTTCAAAAGGTAAAGGATTCAGATCCCCTGCTTTACCCAATCAAAAACAGAGGATTAAAACACATCTTTGTATCACAAACCTCCAGAAACCAACAAACACAATCTCACCTCCCAATAATTCATCAAACATCGCTCTAAATCTATCAAGAACACCACTAATCCTTACTCAAACAAAGCCCGGCCAACATCCAATGATTCTAACACGTTAACAACATCAATTAACATCCAAAAACACTTCAAACACGTCCTTATACCTCCAGCAACTCCACAGCAACAAGATCACACCAAAAACCAACTATAAACAACCTAGAAAACTAGCAATCCATATAGTTTCGGGATTTTATTAATCAAACACTTCTTTCACCATTAAAACTCATCCAAATAGAGATCTAAATCAATAAGATTCATCACCAAAACAAATCAAAAATCAATTTCCAAGTAAAAACTCAATTTAATGATCAAATCAATGTTTAAATAATATTTCTGCAATATAAATCAACAAGGATCAAGAACTTGGGAATTTCATTAAAGAACCTTTAATTAGAGAAGAGAAATGAAAATCACCTCTAATTGTTGATTTCTCCCTTAAGTTGGCCAAGCTTTGATGAAATCCAAAGAGATTTTGCAAAAGAATTTGAAGTAATCAATTACAAATCAAAAAGGAAATCAATGGGAATTGATTCCCGGAGATTTTGAAGTAGAAATCTTAGTTTGGTTGTTTAGAAAGTTGAGAGAAAAAAAGTTGGGAGGAAAGTAGTTACGTAAGAAAGTGATTTGGCAATTAAAGATCATTTTAATAAATCCTTATCTATTTAATTATAAAATCATTTAAAAACAATTCAAAAATAGCCTAAATTATGATAGAAATCTGATGAAAAAGATTGGTCAAATATCTCCTTAAAGATTCTAAGTTTCGACCCTTTTACGATTTAGTAACCAAAAATAGTTTTGAAAACTTTCATTTTAGTCACTAGACCCAAAATGTCTCAAAATCATATTTAATTACCTCAAATTGAATTTACTAAATAACTTAAAATATTATTTAAGTAATTTCTAATATTTTTCCATATTTTATTTTACCCAAAAATCAATTATATAAAATTTATTTTCCCAAAACTATTCGAATCGCCTAAACTGATTCTTTTGAACCACCTACCCGATCTGGTCCACATCTAGGCCCAATTTAAAGGCGTTACAACTCTCCCCCTCTTAAGAAATTTTGTCCTCAAAATTTACCAGGCGGAAAAAAGATGAGGGAATTGCTTCAACATGTCCTCATTGCTTTCCCAAGTGGCTTCCTCAACACCACGATGCCGCCACAACACCTTTACCTGCCCAATGGTCTTTCCAGGATAACTTTTCTACTCAAATCCATAATTCTCACCGGTTCCTCATCATATGTCAAGTTCGAACTCAACTCAATCTCATCCACAAGCATTACTTGCGAAGGATCCGATCTATACCTTCGAAGCATCGATACATGGAAAACATCATGTATCTTTTCTAAATCTGCCAACAACCTCAATCTGTACGCAATTGGACCAACACACTCCAACACCTCATATGGACCAAAAAATCTAGGACTCAACTTGCCCTTCCGACCAAACCTTATCACCATATTCCAAAGGCAAAACTTTCAAAAACACACGATCCCCAACTGCACACTCAATCTCCCTTTCGCTTCAAGTTAGCATATGACTTTTTCCGTTCCAAAGCCGCTTTCAAACGATCACTAATAAGCTTCACCTTCTTATTGATATCCTTCAACACATCCGGCAAAGAAACAGACTTCTCTCCTGCCTCTGCCCAACAAAGTGGCGTACGACATCTTCTACCATACAAAGCCTCGTACGATGCCATCTGGATACTAGCTTGATAATTGTTATTATAAGAGAACTCCACCAAAGGTAACTACTTCTCCTATGACCCTTGGAAATCTATGATGCAGCACCTCAACATATCTTCCAACACTTGGATAACATGCTCAGACTGACCATCCGTTTAAGGATGATACGAAGTACTAAAATTCAGTCGTATACCCAAGGCTTTATGCAAACATTTCCAGAACCTTGTGGTGAAATGCAGATCTCTATCCGACACAATAGATTTAGGCACCCCGTACAACCTCACAATCTTAGCAATGTACAACTCTGCCAACTTATCCAAAGTATATGTCATATGCACATCCATGAAATGTGCACAATTCGTAAACCTATCCATAATCACCCAAACATAATTCTTCTTTGATGGTGTCAAAGGAAACCATACACAAAATCCATGGTGATTCTCTCCATTAACATTCTGGAATCCTTAACGGTTACAACAACCTCGAAGGAAATTGATGTTCCGCCTTAACGCATTGCAAACCATGCAACGAGAAACAAAGTCCACAACATCCTTCTTCAAACCAACCCAAAAATACTCTTTCTTCAAGTCCTGATACATCTTCGTACTCCCTAGATGCATACCAAAAGGACTTGAATGTGCCTCAGTCAAGATAGTGTGGCTCAACTCTTCATCACTCGGTACCACCACTCGACCTATGAAACACAAAACCCCGTCTTCACTAAAACCATAATCCGTTTGATTTCTATCCAAGACATCCTTAACATGCAGCACCAAAGCATCATCATAAGGTTGATTCTCCTTAATCATCTACAACATCGAAGGCTTCACTTGCAACTCAACCACTAACATGCCATCTCGCGATACACTCAACTGCGCAAACATTGCCCTCAACTCAACTGCAACCTTCATACTCAAAGCATCAACCACCACATTAGCTTTTCTCGGATGATATTCGATTGTCGGATCGTAATCCTTAAGCAATTCCAACCATATTCGTTACCTAAGATTCAACTCTTTCTGGGACATCAGATATTTCAAACTTTTGTAATCTGTATACACCGTGCACTTCTCACCATCGAGATAATGTTGCCAAATCTTCAAGGCAAACACCACTTCCGCAAGCTCAATGTCGTGAGTAGGGTAATTACGCTTGTGTACCTTCAACTGCCTAGATGCATAGGTGACAATCCTTTCGTCTTGCATCAATACGTGTCCCAAACCCACATAGGACATATCGCTATACACGACAAACTCCTTTCCTGACTCAGGTTGAATCAAGATTGGAGCTTGCGTCAAAGCTTCCTTCAACTTATCGAATGATTGATGTCTAACCTATATCCACTCAAAACTTACATTTTCCTGCAACAATTTGGTCAAAGGTGCAGCAATCCTCGAGAAATCATCAACAAAGCATCGATAATATCCTGCCAACCCCAGAAAACTACGAACCTCCGAAACTGACTTTGGTTGCTTCCAATTCACAACAACCTCTATTTTTTGTGAATCCACACGAATACCTTCGGCCGAAACAACATGGCCAATGAAAACCACTTGCTTGATCCAAAACTCACACTTGTTCAACTTGGCATAAAGCTTGTTATCTAGCAGAACTTGCAATACAGTTCGTAGATGTCGATCGTGATCTTCCTCGTTACGAGAGTACACAAGAACCTTTAATTAGAGGAGAGAAACAAAAATCAATGGTAATTGATTCCCGAAGATTTTGAAGTATAAATCTTAGTTTGGTTGCTGAGAAAGTTGAGACAAAAAAGTTGGGAGAAAATTAGTTACGTAAGAAAGTGATTTTGGTAATTAAAGATCCTTTTAATAAATCCTTATATATTTAATTATAAAATCATTTAAAAACACTTTAAAATAGCCTAAATTAAGAGAGAAATTTGATGAAAAAGATTGTTCAAATAGCTCTTTAAAGATTCTAAGTTTTGACCCTTTTACGATTTAGTCACCAAAAATAGTTTTGAAAACTTTCATTTTAGTCACTAGACCCAAAATGTCTCAAAATCAGAGTAGGGGTACATTCCATTCCACTACGAGGACACCAGTGAGGCAATATGCAGTCAAGGCTTGGGGGGACTGTGAGGTTGCCGATGTTATCTTAGGTACGTTTACATTATTTTTTGTCCCTATAGTTGCTCTTGTAGATTCGAGTTCTACCTATCCCAACATCCGTAGTGGAATATCTCAGTAGTGGGGTATTCTTATCGAGGATTTTGATATAGGATTTCGTGTGACTAGTCCTTTTGGGTATGATGTTTTAGTGGACAAGGCATATCAGAGGTGTCCTATTAAGGTCTAAGTTTTGATATTTTTGACTAATCTGATGGTGTTACCGTTTTAAGAGTTTGATGCCATCTTAGGGATGGATTGGTTGTTTGAGCATGATGCGCGGTTGGGTTGTAGGGCGAAGAGCCTTAAGCTTCATGGTGTGGATAGGTCTAAGTTGTTTAGTTTGAATTCAAGATTACCAACCTTTCATTATTCCAATTTCATGCTCACTTGTTTAATTTCAACTTTAAACAATCATCCAAACTCATTCAATTTCATGCAAAACATTTAGGGACTACAATGCAAGATTTCCAAACTTCAGCATACTGATAAGCACAAAAACAATAGGGCATATCGATATAGGCAAGCCAGTACCGATACAACTTAACGAACATAACGACTACTCGTACTGATACACATATAGCCGTATCAATACGGTGTGTTGACCCACCTATACTGATACAGCCTTGACCCCGTACCGATCCCCCTTTGATTTCTCAAAACTCAGAATTCTAGTAACCAAAATGCGTACCAATACGGTACCCCACATATCGGTACAACTCTTTAAAATTGGAAGGATCATACCGATACTCAAACCCGTGTACCGACACCAGTGCAAGTATTTCTTAAGGCGTACCGATACAGTCGCTAGGCGTACCAATACCCTTTTGTTAAATTTCGATGAATTGAGCCTTCCCAGACCCTGCGTACCGATCCTTAGGTACCCGTATAGGTACGCAATGGCCTGTAATGACCTCTAGGTCCAACATATGACACTTTGGCTCAATCTAGACACATTTAACTTATACCTAAACATCAACAAAGATCAAGAACATGCTTAACATCAATGTACCAACATTTTAAACCATCTTAGCAAGCCTAACACTTCCATCCACATCATCTAGAGGCATGCTTCCTACTCAACATGTAAAAACCTCAAACCAATCCTTAAACAAGTATAAATGGCCAATTACACATCCAAAACATTAACATAAACTTGCACAACCGGGGAGTTTAGCAAACAACCCTCCCAAATATCAAACGACCACATTGCCTTTATTACTACAAGTCTAGATCAAAACCATACTTTTGCAAATACAAGTCCTTGGATTTTCTTCACTTGTTCGCTGCCTCCAACCTTATTTCCCTGCGTTGATGAAAAAATAGAGCTTAAACACACTAGGCTTAGTGAGGAATGTTCAAAAACCAACCACCATCAATGCATTTAAAACTATTTAACCATTCTTTTGAAAAACCACTTTTCAAGACACTTTACAAACATATTTCAACATCATGCCTTATCAAACCATGCACTTAACGTTTCCAAAACATGCATATTAAACCATATGCAACATGTATCATGGATTAACAACAAAAATCCCATTTGCTACCCTCAATTTAAGCTTTCCCATGCATATTATCAATGCAAGGCTTAAAGAGTAAAACATGTTTAAACCACATTAAACAACATAATCCATCTCATGATACATCATCAATTATATTGGATTACAAGTGATCATTGACCAAATTCCACTTTACAAAACAGAACATCAGATACACGAATCTAACAAGTGTTCACACTTCATGCCTTCTAAACCAGAATTAAAGGTACATTTACAACCCCACACATCGGTTGGATGCATAACCCACTAACGGGAGTCTTCGGTACAAAGATCTAAACCCCTTTACCGTTAGGGTACTTGGATACAGTTTATGGTACACCGGATCAAAACCCCTCAACATCTAAGGTGACTTTTTATAGTGCACTATCAATCCTATAGCCGGCTAACTATATCCGATAAAATTTCCAAAACCTTTTTGTACCATCACTTGCCAATATAATTCATTTTATTAACATTGCCTCAATGTTTTCATGTACATCATCAAAATCATTTAACCAATGCAATCAACCTTGCATTAAGAAAAGTTCACAAACTTTAATAAATCATACATTACCTCACGATCCATCCTCATCGTTATATAATCAATTTCCAACATTAAACCATGCTCAAAACATGCATATATAGTGAGTAATTCAAGTTATCAAAACAAGTGCATTAAAACCAATTGCCAAACCGAGTTCGAGAGAGAATTCATCCTTTACTTACTTCTGAGCTTAGACCAGCATTTCAAGCTTGATCTAAACCCCCAAACACAACTTTCAAACCTTTAAAAAGCTCTAAATTACGTTCTCACTCACGAACACGCAAAGCCTCGCTTGCTGATACGGTAAACACATCTCCAAAGCTTCCGAAACAATCATTCAAGCTTATTGATCAACTTCTCCTATTTTATCCACACGAAAGCAGACGATTCAATGCATCAAAATGCATTCAACAGCACAGCAACATAAATCCCCAACATCCACAACCCAATTTCACTCTATAACAACCGAAATCAACATCAAACATCTTCCAAACTTAACCCAGCCAAAACCTAACATTTTAACCCATCAGTTAACATCAAATATCATCTAAAAACACAACAACATCATCCTTACACCTCCAACATTCATTAAACCTCCACAACTGCTCTAAAACTCACAACTAACAACCTAGAAAATTAAAGATTCACAAAGTTTTGGGATTCCAATGTTAAAGCCCATTTATTAACATTATTAAACATCAAAATCATGATTAAAATCAATCAATAACTCAACAAAACAAAGCCTATTTGAAAATCCATCAGTCCAATCAATTAAACCTTGATTTAACAAATTTTTTAAACTTAAATCATCAAATCGACTTAGATAACATAAGTAAAGGATCAATAACTTGGGAATTTCAATAAAGAACCTTACATTAGAGGAGAAAAATGAGGTTCACCTCTAAATTTGGCTTTCCTCTTAATTGGATGAATTTTCTTGAGAAAATAAGATCAAATCAAATAGGTTTTGTTAGGAAACCATTAAAGATTCATTTGATAACAAAAGAATGTTAAAATAAAATATTTACCTGAGAAAATTGAAGTGGAAAAGAGTGCTTGGCTGGAGAGAATTTGAGAGAAAAGCTTTTGGTGAAAGGTTAGTTATGTAAAATATCTTTTAAATCTATTTTTAAACTAATCTCCCCAAACCTTTTTATTTTCATTAAAGCCTTTTAAAATATCCAATTGAAAGATAAAAGTCTGATATTAGACTTTGGCCAAATAGCTCCTTAAAGATTCTAAGTTTTGACCCTTTTGCAAAACAGTCCCTAAAAATAGTTTGAAAACTTTACATTTTAGTCACTAACCAAAATGTCTAATTTTGTGACCTCCTTTTGTAAAATTGATTTTACCAAAATCATTTGCATATTAAATAATGATTTTAGACTATTTTCCATATTTTTATCTCACCAAAAATATTTATTTCAAATTAAATCTCGAAACTGACTCGAATCCTCTAATCCGATCAGTCGAACCGTCTAAACCACCTAGAAAACTCCTAAGCCCAAAACTGGGATGTTACAAATCTCCCCCTTAAGAAATTTCATCCTCAAAATTTTCCTAATGGGAACAGATGCAGAAACTGCTTAACCATGTCTGACTTACTATCCCACGTGGCCTCCTCAACACCGCAATATCGCCACAACACCTTAACAAGCTCAATCGTCTTGCCACGAAGAACTTTACTGCTGGAGTCGAGGATCTCCACTGGTTCCTCATCAATAAACAAATTCGGTTGCAACTCAACATCCTAAACTGGCATCACATGCGACAGATCAGAACGATACCTTCGCAACATGGATACATGAAACACATCATGAATCTTCTCTAACTCATGAGGCAAACTCAACCGATAATCCATAGGACCAATACGTTCCAACACCTCATAGGGTCTGATGAACCTCAGACTCAACTTTCCCTTGCATCTAAAATGCAACACCTTCTTCCAAGGTAAGACTTTCAAGAAAACTTTTTCACCACCCACGTACTCAACTTCTCTACGCTTTAAATCTGCATAGAAATTTTTCCTATCCGAGGCCAATTTCAAACAATCACTATAACCCCCTCGACCTGGCCTAGTCGCAAGACCGAACTAAGTGGGCTACATTAAGTTATCAAGGTAAACCGTGAAGAATAAACTCGAAATGCGTCCATTTTTTCTTTTATTTTATCTAGATGTAATTATTATCCTATGTGTTCATAATAATATCAAGTGAAACCTCAACTCAATTAGGTATCTAATTGATATCCAATTGGGTACAATTGCAATTTAGGGACCAAATTGCAATTCCAAAAAACTATAAGGACTTACGCCCTTTTTATGTTACCAGCCTTTAATTAGTTCGGTTTTATGCATACGTGTCAAAACTTAGCTTAATACGGTCATCCATATTCATTCAATTGCATCCACAATATTTAGGGACTAAAACGTAAGAAAACAGAACTTCAGAACATCCAAATAACTGAAATAACTGCTAGCCGTATCGGCACACTAGGGGTTGTATCGATACGCTTTGCCTGATTTAAAATCCCCAAATTCTAGTAGCTCAAAACCGTATTTATACACTTACGCGTACCGATACGCCTTGCCCAAAAATGTTGTCCCGTATCGAAACAGTCCCTCGCGTACCGAAACACTGGTCACAAATGGCCTAAGCCTGTACTGATACACTTGCCCACATACCGAAACACTAAGCCTGGAATGGCTTACCCGTACCGAAATGCTAGCCCGCGTACTAGAACACTAAGACTGAAATGGCTTACTCGTACCAGTACGGAGACACGCGTACCGATACGCCTGGACCTGAAATGTCCTCCTTTGCTGGTTTAACATGCTTTCAAAGATACCAAAACACCCTAACATGCTTCTAACATGTTTTCAACACATTCAAGGTTCAAACCTCATAAAGACAACACAGATTTATCAACAATTCATGGCATCTTGCATCAAATGTAAACTCGAGGCATGCTTCCTAGAAAACCAATCCAAGAAAAGCACAAATCTCAAAACCAATTCAACCAACAGTCCAAAATGACCAACTAAAAACCAAGAACACCAAAACAACATTGCTCAAACAGGGAGTTTAACAAATCACCTCCCAAAACAACAACGAAAACCCCATTGCCCTTATTACTTATAGTCTAATTTGAAACATACTTTTACTATCAAGTCTTTAGCAATCCCTTGCTTCCTCTCTGCCTTCAAACCTTTAATTCTCTGTATTGATGGACAAAGAGAGCGTAAGCACACTAGGCTTAGTAAGGAGTGCCCAAAACAAAACACCATCAACGCATTTAAAACTATTTTCCAACAACACACTGAAATCTCATTTCAAATGTCTTTTAAACATCACTTAAAACATCATTTGAACATCATGCCTTGAAAACCATGCACTTAACACTTTCAGAAACCAGCATATTAAACCATATGCAACATGTATCATTAACCATCAGCAAATTCCATTGTTAAACCTCAACTTAAGCCTTCTCATGCATAACAAACCATATGCAAAGCTTAAAGAGTCAACATGTATAAATCACATTATACAACATAAACCATTACATGACACATCCATAATTATAATGTCTTACAAGTGATCATAACAAAGTTCCTTTGCCAAAATGGTTCATTAGATACACGAATTAAACAAGTGTCCTCTCAACACTTCAAGTCATCTCAATCAGAATAGCGATACAATCACAATCGTGGTACATTAACAACCGGGTACAATTACAACTCATAGGAAAACCAACCCCAATCATCGGTTAGATGCTTAACCCACTAACGGGAGTTTACGGTACCATATAACCCCTCAACCGTTAGGGTACTTGGATGGAGTATTTGGTACACCGTATAAACCCCTCGACATCCAAGGTGACTTTTTATAGTGCACTATTAATCCTATGGCCGGCCAACTATATCTGATAACATTTTAAATCACATCACTTGCCAATATAATTCACAACTAATCATGTACCTCACTATTTTTCTTTATATGCATTAAACCAAATTATTTCCAAAGCAACGAACCATGCTTTTCAACAAGTATTTCCACATACTTACTAGGATCACTTACCATGTGCATCCTTCAACATTTCATAACCAAAATAGTATTAAACATACTTTAAAACACAGTTTAACAGTAGGTACCATGTAATTCAAAACAATTGCATAAACCATTTGGTAAAAGGACGACCGAGAGAGAAAACCACTTTATACTTACTTTAGAATTTAAACTAACATTTCAAGCTAAGTTTAAACTCCCATAAACCACCTTTAAATCATTTCAAAGTTGAAATCCACGTTCTCACTCACTGATACGCGAAACCTAAATTCGCCAACGCGAATTCAAGAGTCCAAAGCTTCACCAGCATTTCAAGCTTGATCTAAACCCCCAAATACATCTTTCAAACCTTTGAAAAGCTATAAATCATGTTCTCACTCACCAACTCGTAAAGCCTCACTTGCTGATACAGTAAACATGCCTCCAAAGATTCTGAAGCGATCGTTCAAGCTTGATGATCAACTTCCCCTATTTTATCCACACAAAAATAGAGGATTCAATGCAACAAAATGCATTCAACAACTCAACAACGTAATTCCTCAACATCCACAACCCAATTTCGCTCCATAACAACCGAAATCAACATTAAACATCTTCCAAACTTAACCCAGCCAAAACCTAACATTTTAACCCATCAATTATCATCAAATATCATCTAAAAACACAGAAACATCATCATTATACCTCCAGTATTCATTAAACCTCCACAACTCCTAAAAAATTCACAACTAACAACATAGAAAATTAGAGATTCATATAGTTTTGGGATTCCAATGATAAAGCCCACTTATTAACATTATTAAACATCGAAATCATGATCAAAATCAATCAAGAACTCGTCAAAATAGAGCCTATTCGAAAATCCATCAATCCAATCAATTAAACCTTGATTTGACAAATTTTCCATAATTAAATCTTTAAATCAACTTAGAAACATAAGTTAAGGATCAATAACTTGGAAATTTCAATAAAGAACCATACATTAGAGGAGAAGAATGAAGCTCACCTCTAAATTTGGCTTTCCTCTTAATTGGGTGAATTTTCTTGAGAAAACAAGATCAAATCAAATAGGTTTTGTTAGGAAACCATTAAAGATTCATTTGATAACAAAAGAATGTTAAAATCAAGTATTTACTTGATAAAATTGTAGTGGAAAAGAGTGCTTGGCTGGAAAGAATTTGAGAGAAAAGCTTTTGGTAAAAAGTTAGTTACGTAAAATATCTTTTAAATCTAATTATGAAATTAATCTCCCCAAACCTTTTTATTTCCTTTAAAACCTTTTAAAATATCCAATTAAAAGAGAAAATTTTGATATTAGACTTTGGCCAAATAGCTCCTTAAAGATTCTAAGTTTTGATCCTTTTGCAAAACAGTCATTAAAAATAGTTTTAAAACTTTACATTTTATTCACTAACCAAAATGTTCAATTTTGAGACCTCTTTTTGTAAAATTGATTTTGCCAAAATCATTTGCATATTAAATAATGATTTAAGACTATTTTTCCATATTTTTATCTCACCCAAAAATATTTATTTTGAATTAAATCTTGATACTAACTCGAATCCTCTAATGGCAGAAAATTTCGTACGCCTGTATGTAAGGCAGAAGCGGGGGAAAGTTTGTGTCAATGCCCAATGTTCTAAAAGGCACCACCGAAAAGGTTAAGTTGATATGTGAGCGCTTGAAAGTAGTTGTTGATCGTCAAAAATCCTATGCGGATTTGAAGCGTAGGGATATAGAGTACGCTGTGGGTGATAAAGTGTTTTTGAAGGTGTCGCCCTAGAAGAAAGTGTTGAGTTTTGGGCGAAAAGGGAAGCTTAGCCCGAGGTTCATTGGACCATACGAGGTTGTTGAACGTGTGGGTCCTGTTGCATATCAGTTAAGGTTACCTCCAGAGTTGGGGAAGATCCATGATGTGTTCCATGTTTTGGTGTTGCGGAGGTATAGGTCAGATCCATCGCATGTCATGCCGGTGGAAGAGATTGAGTTAAGATCGGATCTCTCTTACGATGAGGAACCTATAGAGATTCTTGATACCAACAGTAAGGTGCTCCGTGGCAAAACGGTCGAGCTGCTTAAGGTGTTGTGGAAGCACCGCAGCGTTGGGGAGGCCACAAGTCGGATATGTTGAATCAGTTTTCGCACCTGTTTACTCTAAGTAAATTTTGAGGACAAAAATTCTTAAGAGGGGGGAGAGTTGTAACGCCCTGGTTTTAGGGCTTAGCGGTTTAGTGGGTTATTAGGTGGTCTAGTGGACTAGAGTAGAGATTCGAGTCAGTTTCGGGATCGTATATTTTCAGTGTGAGAAAAATTATGGGAAAATGGTTAAAAATCATGTTTTAATATATGATTAATTTTGGTGGAATCAATTTTGGAAAATGAGATTGGGAGGTGTGACATTT
The DNA here is from genome assembly GCA_019671005.1 of Hibiscus mutabilis. NCBI lineage: Eukaryota > Viridiplantae > Streptophyta > Magnoliopsida > Malvales > Malvaceae > Hibiscus > Hibiscus mutabilis. The sequence continues at coordinate 25,753,668 of CM033732.1, forward strand.
TGGCTAGTGACCAAAATGCAACTTTTGAAAACTATTTTTAAAGTGACTAAAATGAAAAGGATTTTAGATATTAAACTTATTTATTTGGTTTTAATGAAAATTGACGTAACTTTTCTCTCCACTTCTTTTGAAAACATCTTTTGTGCCAAGTTCAATAAGTGTGAATTTTGGCTCTTCGAGGTGGCATTTTTAGGCAGTGGTAGAGTGGAAACCACCTAAGAATATCGTGGAAGTCTGTAGTTTCCTTGGGTTTGCCAAATATTACCATCGTTTCGTCAAGGGCTTTTCTATCATAGCGACACCTATGACCAAGTTGTTACAAAAAGGAGTTCCCTTTGAGTGGAACGAGAGAAGATGATAAAGCTTTGAACAGTTGAAGGCTTATCTTACGAAGGCTCTGATTTTGACATAACCTGAGCCAAGAAATGATTATGTTTTGTTTAGTGGTGCTTCATTAAATGGGTTTGGTTGTGTTCTCATGGAAGAGGGTAAAATGGTTGCTTACGTCTCGAGACAACTTAAGGCTCGTGAACGGAATCACCCTATGCATGATTTAGAGCTTGCTGTAGTTATCTTCGTGTTGAAGATTTGGAAGCACTATCTGTATAGAGAAAAGTATTATATCTACACTGATCATAAGAGTTTGAAGTACCTCCTCACCTAAAATGAGTTGAATTTGAGTCAAAGGCGATGGATCGTGCTATTAAAGGACTATGATTGTATCTGTAACCCCATCGACCCGGCCTAGTCGCAAGACCGAACAGAGCAAGCTACATTAAGTTTACCGAAGTAAACCGGGAAGATGAAACCTAAAACGCATCCATTTTTTTCTTTTATCTTGTCTAGATGCATTATTACTTTCCTACATTTACATACTATCCACAGGTGATAACTCAACACAATCGGGCACCAAAACAATATCCAATTAAACACAACGCAATTTAGGAACTAAATTGAAAATTCAACAATTTACAGGAACTTTTCCCAATTTTAAGTTACCAACCATTAATTAAGCATATTTCAGGCTTATGTGTCAAAAATTAGCTTCATACGATCAACCATACTCATTCAATTGATAAAACAAAATTCAAGGACTAAAACGAAAGAAACCAGAACTGCCTTCCCATGATATTAACAGAAATAACGGTATTTATATTGATACGCTGAGTCCCGTATCGATACAGTTTTGCACCCATTGTTTCAATACGACCAGCCCCATACCGGTACGCTACTTCGAATATAGAAATTCCTGTTTATTTCATTAAACATTGTACCGATACGGTCATGTGATTTTTCGGTACGCGGGCTCATTAAAAAAAATGACATTCTAGTAGCATAAAACCGTATCGAAACACCTTCACCCGTACCGAAACGCCCTGCCCAAAATTGCCTAGCCGTACCGATACAGTCCCTCATGTATCGGTATGCCTGGGCCTGTAATGTCAAGTTTAGTTGGTTTTTCACTCGAATCTAGATGCATTTGGGTCCTAGCAACTTGCATACATGCATATAATCAACCATAAACACATAAAATCTCATTTATGCTAGGATCAAACAACCAACACAATTTCTTACTATTAAAGGATCACTCTAGAGGCATGCTTTCGAAACCATTTTGTCAAACATACCAAAATGCACAAATAGACCATTCTCAGCATAAACAACATGCCAACACAACCAACACAACATAATAAACTTGCTCAACCCATCACAACATGGCAATCAATAAGGAGGCTCTAGATGCATACCTAGGCAACCAATCATCCACAACTAAAAGCAGGGGTTAACATCAAACTTAGCAACAGCAAACCATCCTCAAAAACCATCATGGGAACATACCTCAAATCCATGATGAAACAAAATTACAACTCCCAAAAACCATGGCGAACACATTGCCTTATTGACCGAAATATAAACCGAGTTCATACTCAAACTTGCAAATGTCATTGGATCGCTTAGCCTTGCCTCTTGCTGCCCCCAAACCTTAATGCTCTGCATCATTAGGAAAAAGAGAGCATAAGCACACATACTTAGTGAGGATGCTCATACAACAATGATGCATTAAAACCATTTGATAACCACATGCTTTCTTTCCAGAAACATGCTTACAACCTAAGCATTTTTCCATGATTCCAACCGAATCAAAACATAATATCCTTTGTGCTACATCATGAACATTCCATTCTTAAATCTCCAAAGCATTAAATCATAAACCATGCTTAAATCCCAAAGAATTAAAAATAGGTTCTATACATGAACTTTCTCATATATTGGCATTTATAATGACCCGGATAGACCACCTCTATTCTATACATATCAGATACACGGATCTCTCATACGATGCCTAGTTAAACTGCATGATACCCCAAACCTTGCCTAGTTAAACCGCAAGATTTGACACGCTCGCCTAGTTAAACCGCGAGATTTCTCCCTTGCCTAGTTAAACCGCAAGAGTACCAAGCTTTCCTAGTTAAACCGCAACATCACCATCAATTTGGGTTGCCTAGTTAAACCGCATGCCCCAAATGCGGTCCCAACAGTCTGAGTGGCCTAGTTAAACCGCCATACCTCAAGGACCCATGGCCACGATTGTTTTCACCATGTCACATAGCCAATATACCATTTACTTATTGTTTTACAATGCATTAAACAAAACATCACATACGCAAATCTCATTGCCAATGCAATAACACCATTCCCAACTGGAATTAAAACCAAAGCTCAATAGCATTTAATATACTTTTAAACCCTTGTATATGTACTCAAAATCATGTATTTCCAGAAAGTAAATCATACCATGTTTATCACCAAAACATGCAAACGACATGCTTATATCCAAGTCGATATTCAAGAGCAAAATAAGGGAAACTTATTTTTGAGCTTAGGTAAGAGTTTCACGCTTACCCTAAACTCCCAGCAACCTTTAGAAACCTTTGTAAAGCATCTAAAACCAGTTTCTACTCACCGATACGATTCGCTTTCCTTGCTAACACGATACAAGCTCCCGACAGGAAACAAAAAATGTCAAGCTTCTTCGCCTTGATTATCCCCTGTTTTAAACACATAAAACCAGACGATAAATGCATCTTTATGCATTCAAACCACTGCCTCAAAGCAAAACCCCTCAACTCTCAAGTTGTCCACTTAAAAACCATCCGAAACAAACCAAAATCATCATCAAACATTTCTGAAACTTAACCCAGCCATAAAACAACGATTCAACTCATTAATCAACATCAATTATCATCCAAAAACCCTTTCCAAAAATCCTTTTACTTTCAGCAAATATTAAACTAGAATATCATCACAGAAACTCAAATCTAACAACCTAAACAATTAGAGATCCAAGAGTTTCGGGATTCTATTGATAAAAACAACTTATCAACATCATAATACATCCAAAATATGTATTAAATCAATATTAAACACTGGAAAAACTGATCCACTTCGAAAATTATCTTGTTACATCCATTTTACCCAATTTACTCAATCAAACATTGACAAATCATTAAAATAGTTTACAATCAATAAATCAAGGATCAAATACTTGGGAAATTCATTAAAGAACCATACAATAATGGAGATCTCAGACCTTACCCCTATTGTGAGATTTCTCCCTCAATTGGTTTGATAAAAGCTAAAAAAACACAAGATTTAGATGAGATTTTGCAAAAAAAAAACAATGTTAATTAATCATCTACAAATAATAAAAACAAGTTAAAAGACTTCTCACCTCTGGATTTTGATGAAAACTTGAGTGTTTGGCTGAGGAGAGAGTGGAGAGAAAAGTTACATGAATTTTCTTTAAAGAGCTTAACTAACTTTTTAACTAAAATCCCTTTTAAACTAAAATATCTTTAATTAAGGGAGAAATCATCAGAAGAAAAAACTTGGTAAAATAGCTCCTTAAATATTCAAAGAATTTGACCCTTTTCATTTTAGCCACCTTTAAAAATAGTTTTCAAAACTTGCATTTTGGTCACCAGCCCAAAATGTTCGATTTCCAAATATAATTTTCCAAAATTGATTTCACCATTATCCTTAATATATTTAATAATGATTTTAGAATATTTTTCCTCAATTGTATCACTTTCCAAAAATATATAAACTAACTAAATCTTGAAACCGACCCGAACTCTAATACTGGTCTACCAGACCTTCGAACCAACCCTAAAACATCAAAGCCCAAAACCAGGGTGTTACAACTCTCCCCAACTTAAGAAATTTTGTTCTCGAAATTAGCTGGAGGAAACAAATGCTAAAATTGCTCAATCATATCCACCTTGCTTTCCCAAGTGGCTTCCTCAACACCTCGGTGATGCCACAAGACCTTCACAAGCTCAACCGTCTTACCGCGAAGACTTTACTGCTGGAATCAAGAATCTCCACGGGTTCCTCGTCGTAGGATAAATTTGGCCTCAACTCTATATGCTCCACCGGCATAACATGCGAAGGATCCGACCGATACCTCCGTAACATAGATACATGGAACACATCATGTATTTTCTCCAGCTCGGGAGGCAACCTCAACCGATAAGCCATGGGACCTACACGTTTAATAACCTCGTACGGTCCAATAAACCTTGGACTAAGCTTACCCTTACATCCAAATCTCATCACCTTTTTCCATGGTGACACTTTCAAGAATACACGATCGCCCCCGTATACTTAATTTTCCTACGCTTCAAATTTGCATAAGTTTTTTGCCGATCTACAGCCGCTTTCAAGCGATCACACACGAGCTTTACCTTTTCATCCGTGTCCTTCAACATATTCGGTAAGGTAACATGTTTTCCCCTACCTCAGCCCAACATAAGGGCGTACGACACCTCCGGCCATACAACATCTCATATGGTGCCATTTGTATACTCGCTTGGCAGCTATTGTTATATGCAAACACAATTAAAGGTAAATGCTTCTACCAGGTTACTTGAAACTCGATAATACAACACCTCAGCATATCTTCCAAAACTTGGATAACACGCTCAGACTACCCATCCGTCTGAGGGTTACACGCGATGCTGAAACTCAACCTCGAACGCAAAGCCTGGTGTAAACTTGATTTTACTGATGTACTATCGGTGAAACTTGATTTTTGTCCTTATATATATGAACAGGTTATCATAGTATACGATAATGTCGAGTACTACTAGGTCACGTCAAGCTAGTGATTGTAGGGATTATGAGGAGGTTCAGAGTGGGAGTAATGATGTTCAGCAAGCTCCACCTCCCGCTCTTACCCCAACAGATCCACCAGTGAAACCAAGAGCTCCGGCACAAGAATATGGAGCATTAGTACAAGCTCTTGAAGCTATGGTAACTAGACTTCAGCCCCCAGCACCCGTACCAGCTCTGGTGCCCATACCGGTTAAAGCGTCAACAGCGAAAGAACTTAAAAAGCTCGAAGCCCCAGAATTTCACAGAGAAGGTGGGCCGATGGCGACCGACCTATGGTTAAATGATGTTAAGATTTTAATTGAAGGCTTGGTTTCACCAACACAAATATGTTGGAAGGAGTTGTTTCCTTATTGAGAAGACATGCTCGTATTTGGTGGTCCAGTGCCACGGAGTTAGTACCCGCTATTGTCTTAAATTGGACATTTTTTCAGGAGGCATTTAAAGCTAAGTATATTAGGGAGCAGTTCAAAAGAGAAATGTTGCAGCAGTTCCTGGATCTTAAACAAGACACTCGTACAGTTTATGAGTACGAGCTAGATTTTAATAGATCGAGTCGGTATGCAGCTGAGTTGATGCTGACTGAAAAATCTAGATATGATTGGTTTATTGAAAAGCTGCACCCAAGGCCCAAGGAGATTTTATTGGGCATGAATTTGTCAAACTTCCAAGAAGCTGTGAATAGAGCGAAGGCTATGGAAGGAGCCTATATGGAACGAGTCACAAAGCTCAACCTTCTCGAGCTACCAAGAGGTCCAGTGAGACTTCTACCTTGACATAATCTAAACGAGGTAGAAGTAATCGATCTTAGGGCAGAAATGAGTCAGGATTCATTCGAAAGAATCCTTCATCAAAGAAATGGCAAAGTGCTCAGACGTCAACTACAGGATCGAGTAGGCCTATGATTCCAGAGTGCAAAACTTGTGGAAAACGGCATTTAGGAGTTTGTCGAGTGGGTTCAGGAGTCTGCTACTGATATGGTAGCACTGAACACTTTATTAGAGATTGTCTAGAGGAGCAGGCAAAGAAATTGAACCAGTCTGAAAGATCTATAACTGCTTATCCCCGAGGTCGAGGTCGAGGTCAAGGTGGTTGAAAACACAGGACATCGACTTAGGAAGCCTCAAAAGTTGAATCAAACAGAGAATTTAGGACTCTAGCTCGAGTGTACAACATTCGCACGGATGAAGAAATGCATCACCCTTACATTATTGCATGTACGCTCTGACTCTTGGGTGAACCAATATTTACTTTAATTGATCCAGGTTTGACTCATTCATACATTATCACTAAAATAGTAGAACAAAGAAAGATTCCTATGGAGAAAATATCTAGTGATGTGATTGCCAATAATCCTCTTGGACATAGTGCACGAGTGATAGAATATGTAAGAACTGTTCTCTAGAAATTCAAGGGACTAAGTTTCTGGCAGACTTAATGGAACTTTCATTCCATGAATTTGAAGTTATTATTGGAGTGGATTGGTTATCTGCGTATGATGCAGATGTAAAATGTAAGAAGAAAATGTTGATACTTCAGGGACCTAATGGTTCTAAAGTAATCTTTGTGGGAGAAAGAACTGACTGTTTAGAGTCAGTAATCTCTGTAACAACAGCTCAAAGGCTGTTATGTAATGGATGTGAAGCATGTTTGGTTTATGTGCTGGATATTCAAAAGTCTTTTAAGAAGATTGAAGACATCCCAACTGTAAAGGAATTTCCTGACGTATTTCCAAACGAACTACTAGGGTTGCCTCCGGATAGGGAAATACAGTTTGAGATTGATGTTTCTCCCGGAATTGAGCCGATATCAATGGCACCATATAGAATGGCGCCTAGGGAGTTAAGGGAACTAAAGGCTCAACTACAAGAATTGCTATACCGGGGTTACATTCGATCGAGTGTATCACCATGGGGTGCTCCAATGCTATTTGTAAAGAAGAAGGATGGTTTCTGACGATTATGTATAGATTACCTGCAGTTAAATAAAGTAACCATTAAGAACAAGTATCCACTACCAAGGATTGAAGATCTATTTGACCAACTTAGAGGTGCAGCGGTGTTTTCAAAGATAGATCTTTGATCGCGGTATTATCAGCTCAAAGTTAAAGAAAAAGATGTACCAAAGACAGCATTCAAAACTCGTTATGGACACAATGAGTTTCTGGTAATGCCATTTGGTCTTACGAATACCCCTACTGCATTCATGGACCTAATGAATAGGGTATTCCAACCCTATTTGGATCAGTTTGTTGTGGTCTTCATAGATGATATTTTGGTTTATTTGAAGACTGAAGCTGAACATGACTACCATCTTTAAGTGGTACTGCAAACTTTAAGAGATAAGCAACTTTATGCTAAGTTTTCTAAATGTGAGTTCTGGTTGTCAAAAGTAACTTTCCTTGGATATGTAATATCATCAGAAGGAATAAGAGTTGATCCAAGAAAATACAAGCTATTCTTGAATGGGAGGCACTGAAAAATGCCTTTGAAGTTTGAAGTTTCTTGGGATTAGCTAGATATTACAAGCGCTTTGTGCAGAATTTTTCCATCGTTGCTATGCCTCTTACCCAGCTGCTACGAAAGGGTATTCCATTTGTATGGACAGAGAGATGCCAAGAAAGTTTCGAAAGATTAAAGAAGGTCCTGACTGAAGCACTAGTTCTAATTCAGCCAGAACCAAGAAAAGAATAGACCAAGAAAAGAATATACCCAGATTTTTCATACGAGGCTTATATTATTCGAATTTCGGATCGAATAAAAATTGTTATGCGTGCTCAGACCAGAGTAGCACAGGGATGGGTGACCTACTGGGAAGATCCCATATTCAATATTTTGATTGATAAAAAGGAATCAATTTAAGTCAGTAATATTCGTAATGGGTTGTGGAGATAAGATTTCTAAGAGGAAATGTATCCGATGAAATTTCCTGGTAATTATCGTATATCGGATCAAACTAAAATTTTAAAGACAATTCCAAGAAATTATGGAAAGTTCATAAAATAATATTTTATGAATATTTTATTACATTTGGTTGGATTCTAACTAGATTTAGTTAGATGGTGATGGAATGGCAATTTTCAAGTCTTGTTAGTAAATAAAGTCTAGTTGGAGGGCAAATTGGACATTTGCCGTGGATGGAATTTTTGAAATATTTTGAAACTTTGAGGGAAATTTTGGAAGAAGATTTACACATGGATTAAATCATGGCCATTGATTTTGATAAGATTAAATCTTAGCAATTATAATAAAAGGGCAAAATGGAAAATTCACTAATTAAATGAATTTTAAATTCATTTAATATGACATGTGGATTAAATAGGTTAAAAGATGATTAAAAAATCATCTCATCTTCACCAAGGGCTGTTCAAATTCAACAAACAAGGAAGAAAAAAAGTTTCAAACTTTCAAGCCAAATTTTGAAGAAATCAAGACAAGTTCAAGCAAAGTTTATTTAGTTTTAAAAGAAAACGAATGAGACCCAAGTGACAAAAAGAAGGATAAGAACCGTGAGTAAGGCTTAGTGAGGCTGTACTACACTAAAACAGGTGAGTGCATTTACATGTTTAATTTATAAAAAGGAAGACTAGCGAATAGTTAACCTTAACTATAAATAGTAATACATGATATGTATATATGTTGATCTATGTTGCCATGAATATATTTATATATGATGAAGCATGTGATATGAATAATTATTTATATGATTGATCATGATAATGGATTGATGAAAATAAATGCCCAAGTATTATGTATGAGAGCCACGATATAGTTGGCATGCCATAGAGTCCTTAGCAGCTGCAACCTCATGTTCATGTTATCAAAAAGATATTGTGACAAAATGATTGTGTCACATGCATCCTGGGGATCCATGCCCACTGTGCTCGAGTGCACTGTCGAGGTGCTTCATGTTTATGGGGAGCAAAGAGCGTCCCCGAGTACGTACTCATATTCACGTTCACATTAGACACTACAGTGTCATATCAAGATGACTCGCGTACCTCGGTCTCATATGGTGTACTTTGGGCAATGATAAATGAATAATGTCACGTATATGAAATATGTTATGTAATTGAATCATGTCATGTATATGAATGATATCACGTATATGAATTATGCCACGTATGAGAATCATGTCATGCAAATGAAACATGCAACGTATAAGAATCATGTTATATAAATGGATCATGCCATGAATATGAATCATGTTACGTATATGAACCATGTCATGTATATGACTTATTTTATGATGATAGAGTATTGGAACCATGAGTAAGTTAGGAACTTATGACATGCACATGAAAATCTAGTGATTATGGAAACCTTTATAGTACTATCCTATCTTAGGTAGAGAACTTGATATGATATCATATGATAAATATTATTTCATTTTATGTTTGTTAAATGACATTATGCCTCACTAAGTTCGTACTTAGCGTGTGCTTATTTCACACGTAGGTTCTCCGAAATAAAGTAACGGGAAGAAGCAGTATATTGTTAAAATCAAGTTATAATACTAGTTCACGGTATGTACATTTTAAGTTATAATTTTGATGTCTAGTGGCATGTACTTGTATGTATGTAAGTTTATAGTGTAACTATTTTGTAAACTTAAGTTTATAATGTGTTTACGTATTATTATGAATGTATGGGCCTAAAATATGGTTTATTACAAATGATTATGATTTATGACATAGTTAAATATTGTTTAACCCTAATTGTGTAATAATTTTAAAATCAAGAAAGGGTGTAGGCAGGGTACCTAGTTTTTACACTGAATAATATTTTTATTTAAATAACATTTCTATAAATTTTATAAAATAATTCAGGGTTGAAATTAGCTGCTATAGATTAATGTAGTTTTCAATTTCAACCGAGAAAAGGTTAAACAACAAGATAAAGTTTGGTTAAAAAAATCCAAGTTAAGTTTCCTTAATAACTTTGTAACATCTTTAGTGTATATTCGGTCTACGAGTATACGTTAAGGGTGTTACATGTGATAACTCAACACAATCAGGCACCAAAACGATATCCAATTGAACACAATGCAATTTAGGGACTAAATTGCAAATTCAATAATTTATAGGGTCTTTCCCAATTTTAAGTTACCAACCATTAATTAAGCATATTTCAGGCTTACACGTCAAAAATTATCTTAATACGATCAACCATACTCATTCAATTGATAAAACAAGATTCATGTACTAAAACAAAAGAAACCAGAACTGCCTTTCCATGACATTAACATAAATAACGGTATCCATATCGATACGCTGAGTCTTGTATCAATATGGTTTTGTACCCACCGTTTCGATACGACCAGCCCTGCACTGGTGCGCTACTTCGAATACGGAAATTCCTTTTTATTTCATTAAACACCGTACCGATACGATCATGTGGTGTTTTGGACGCATACTCATTCCAAAAAACGACATTCCAATACCATCAAACCGTATCGAAACACCTTCACCCGTACTAAAATGCCCTGCCCAAAATTACCTAGCTGTACCGATACGGTCCCCTGTGTATCGGTACGCTTGGGCCTGTAATGTTAAGTTTAGCTAGTTTTTCACTCGAATCTAGATGCATTTGGGTCCTAGCAACTTGCATACATGCATATAATCGAACATAAACGCATAAATTCTCATCTATGCTAGGATCAAACAACCAACACAATTTCTTACTATCAAAGGACCACTGTAGAGGTATGCTTCCTAAACCATTTTGCCAAACATACCAAAATGCACAAATAGACCATTCTCAGCATAAGCAACATGTCAACACAACCAACACAGCATAATAAACTTACTCAACCCATCACAACATGTCAATCAATATGGAGGCTCTAGATTCATACCTAGGGAACCAATCATCCAAAACTAAAAGAAAGGGTTAACATCAAACTCAGCAACAACAAACCATACTTAAAAACCAGTATAGGAACATACTTAAAATCCATAAGAAAAAAGAATTACAGCTCCCAAAAACCATGGCGAACACATTGCCTTATTGACCGAAATATAAAATAAGTTCATACTCAACTTGTAAATGTCCTTGGATCGCTTAGCCTTGCCTCTTGTTGCCCCCAAACCTTAATGCTCTGCATCATTAGGAAAAATAGAGTGTAAGCACACTTGCTTAGTGAGGATGTTCATACAACAATGATGCATTTAAACCATTTGAAAACCATATGCTTGTTTTCCAAAAACATACTTACAACCTAAGCATTTTTCCTTGATTCCAACAAAATCAAAACATAATATCCTTTGTGCTATATCATGTACATTCCGTGCTTAAATCTCCAAAGCATTAAATCATAAACCATGCTTAAATCCCAAAGCATTAAAAACAGGTTCAACACATGAACTTTCTCATATATTAGCATTTATAGTGATCCGGATAGTCCACCTCTATCCTATACATATTGGATACACGGATCTCTCATACCATGCCTAGTTAAACCGCATGATACCCCAAACCTTGCCTAGTTAAACTGCAAGATTTGACTCCCTCGCCTAGTTACACCGCGAGACTTCACCCTTGCCTAGTTAAACTGCAAGAGTACCGACCTTGCCTAGCTAAACCGTAAGATCAGCATCAATTTGGGTTGCCTAGTTAAACTGCATACCCCAAATGAGGTCCCAACAGTCCGAGTGGCCTAGTTAAACCGCCATACCTCAAGGACCCATGGCCACGATCGATTTTGTTCATATTTTATAGTGAACTTTTAATCCTATAGCATGCCAACTATATCCAATTATTTTCACCATGTCACATAGCCAATATACCATTTACAAACCATTTACAATGCATTAAATAAAACATCACATATGCAAATCTCATTGCCAATGCAATAACACCATTCCTAATCGGAATGAAGACCAATGCTCAATAGCATTTAATATACTTTTAAACCCCTGTATATGTACTCAAAATCATGCATTTCCAGTAAGTAAATCATACCATGTTTATCACCAAAACAAGCAAACGACGTGCTAATATCCAAGCCGGTATTCAAGAGCAAAATAAAGGAAACTTACTTCCGAGCTTAGGTAAGTGTTTCACGCTTACCCTAAACTCCCAACAACCTTTACAAACCTTTGTAAAGCATCTAAAACTAATTTCCACTCACCAATATGCTTTGCCTTCCTTGCCAACGCAATACAAGCTCTCGACAAGCAACAAAACAACGTCAAACTTCTTCACCTTGATTATCCCCTGTTTTAAACACATAAAACCAGAGGATAAATGCATCATTATGCATTCAAACCACTGCCTCAAAGCAAAACCCCGCAACTCTCAAGTTGCCCACTTAAAAACCATCCGAAACAAGCCGAAATCATCACCAAACATTTCCGAAACTTAACCCAGCCATAAAACAACCATTCAACTCATCAATTATCATCCAAAAACCCTTTTCCAAACAACCTTTTACTTCCAACAAAGATTAAACTAGAATATCGTCAAAAAAACTCGAATCTAACAACCTAAACAATTACAGATCCAAGAGTTTCAGGATTCTATTGATAAAAACAACTTATCAACATCATAATACATCCAAAATATGTAATAAATCAATATTAAACATTGGAAAATAGATCTACTTCAAAAATTATCTTGTTACATCCATTTTACCCAATTTACTCAATCAAACATTGACAAATCATTAAAATCAGTTTACAATCAATAAATCAAGGATCAAATACTTTGGAATTTTAGTAAAGAATTTAATTAAAGAACCATACAATAGAGGAGATCACGGACCTTACCCCTATTGTGAGATTTATCCCTCAATTTGTTTGATAAAAGCTAAGAAAACACAAGATTTAGATGAGATTTTGTAAAAAAATGTTAATTAATCAATTAAAAATCATAAAAACAAGTTAAAAGACTTCTCACCTCTGGATTTTGATGAAAACTTGAGTGTTTGGCTGAGGAGAGAGCGGATAGAAAAGTTACGTGAATTTTCTTTTAAGAGCTTAACTAATTTTTTAACTAAAATCCCTTTTTAATTATATTTAAAACACATGTTAAAATATCTTTAATTAAGGGAGAAATCATCAGAAAAAAACTTGGTAAAATAGCTCCTTAAAATTCTAAGAATTTGACCCTTTTCATTTTAGTCACCTTTAAAAACAGTTTTCAAAACTTGCATTTTGGTCACCAGCCCAAAATGTTCAATTTCCAAATCTAATTTTCCAAAATTGATTTCACCATTACCCTTAATATATTTAATAATTATTTTATAATATTTTTTCTCAATTTTATTACCTTCCAAAAATATTTAAAACAACTAAATCCCAAAATCGACTCGAACTCTAATACCGAACCTTCGAACCAACCTTAAAACATCTAATCCCAAAACTGGGGTGTTACTGTATCATAGAGTATCATTATGATAAAGCTAATATGGTGGTTGATGCTTTGAGCTAAAAGCATATGTCAGATTTGATGGTGATGTTTGGATCGGTTCACCAAGTCTACCCATTTCTTGCCTGTGCGTATGGACTTTACACTTGAGCGGCTGGCACGATTGTATATCCAAGAGATTGTGAGGTTGCATAGAGTATCATCATCGATCATATTAGAAAGAGATCCGCGACTCACGATAAGATTGAGGAAGAAGATACGTGAGGCTTTGGATACCGAGTTACATTTTAGTATTGCTTTTCACCCTCAGGCCGATGGTCAGTCTGAGTGAGTTATCCAGATCTTAGAAGACATGATTCGGTGTTGTGTCATTAATTTTGAGAGAATTTTGGAAGAGTAGTTATCACTTGTTGAGTTTACCTATAATAATAGTTTCTAGTCGAGCATCAAGATGGCTTCTTTTGAGGCCTTATATGGATATAAGTGTAGAACACCCTTGTGTTGGACCGAGCTTAGTGAGACAAGGATTATGGGGTAAGATTTGATTAGACAAACTAATGAGAAGGTTTAGATTATCAAGGAAAGATTGCAAACAGCCTTTGATTGCCAAAAAGCTTACGTGGGTCGGAAGAGTAAGCGCGTGAGTATGAGGTTGGTGACAAAGTATTCCTCAAGGTGTCACCATGGAAAAGAGTAATCTGCTTTATGCAAAAGGGCAAGTTGAGCTCGAGGTTTATTAGGCCGTATGAGGTTCTAGTGGGGGTTGAACCCGTGGCTTATTAGTTAGCCTTACCTCTAGAGATGTCGCGTATCCATAATGTGTTCCATGTGTTTATGTTGAGATGCTACCGTTTCACCCATCACATGTTATCCTGCTTGAGAAGATTGAGATCAACATCGATTTAACATATGAGGATAAGCTAATAAGATGAGAGTCAATGAGTTATGCAACAAGTGTATACCTCTAGTAAAGATATTGTTGAGGAACCACGAAGTCGAGGAGCCTACGTGGGAGACCGAGGAGTATAGAAAATTACTTTATCTGCACCTGGTTCCATCAGGTAAATTTTGAGGATAGAATTTTCTTTAAGGGGTGAGAGTTGTAATGACCAAGATTTCAGAATTTGAGGGTCAGTTTAACCTGAAGCACGGGCTTCATGTTTGGGCCAAGATGTTTGGGCCTTGAGAGCCTTAGTGGGCTTCTTACTTGTTGTTGAGCTAAGGGTATTGGGTTAATAGGTGAATGAAAAGATGAAAGATTAAAGAGTTAAATTCTTAAATTTAAAAGGAAGAAGGCTGGTTTTATTAATGGTTTCTGTAGAAAAAAACTTGAGGATGATCTCATTTTGTCTCCAACCTCATCTAATCTCTCTCTTCTTCATTCTTCCTTGTTGGCCTAAGAACAAAGATCAAATCTTTGTTAACTTGAGTGGAAATCCCAAAATCAAGGTTTGAGGAGTGTTTTTCAGCATCTAAGGATCTACTCATCAAGGTAAGTTTTATCAAGTTTGGTGGAGGTTGAGAAAATGGGTCTAGTGGGGTTTTTTTTGGAAGAAATGGTTTGATGGAGAGTTAATCTCTTTCTTCAAGCTTGGAAGTAAGTTTTAGTTGGTTTATCTTCCTCTGTAAAGTTGTAATTCGTTTTACAACTTCCTTGTATAGTGAAAGAAGTAGGGAATTCTTCCAAAGAGCTTGCGAAGAAGAAGGCTTGAAGGGTTGGCTTAGGAACTTCATTTCAAGCTTTTAAGTCAAGGTTAGTACACTACTAACTCCTTGGTTTTGTGCACATCCTAAGGATGATGCCTTGTTTGCTTGATTTGATATGTATGGTTGTTTTTGGTTGTTAAATTCTCGAGAGCTTCTTTAATGGCGAAACTTGGATTAAGTGTTAAAAACTTGTAAAATTGGTAGTAAACCACCCTAAACACTCCCAAAAGATGTAGGATGGAGTTTAGAGGTTAATGGTTGTGAATTGAGGGCTTGAGAAATTATTTCTTGACCCTAGGAAGCCAGTTCTAGGCTTTGGTATCGGTATGCGGGGAGGCAATGCTGATACCCTAGTGCTCTGGGTTTAAAGAACACTGTTTTATTGGATGAACTAAGAGAGAGGAATCGGTATGGTTTTCAACATGTACTGGTACGCCATGCAATCCAGTATTGATTCAGGTCGACCTGTATCAGTATGCTAAGGCTTTGGGAAATTCCAGTGAGCCAATTTCCTATCGGTACACTATGAGTACCAGTACCCAAGGGGTACTGTACAGGTATGCGAGGACCAGTATCGATACCCACTGGCAATCTACCTAAAAATGTTAACTTTTGCCCAAAAGTTAGAAAATTATATCGTTCAATCCAATAGACCCCAAATGGCCTAAAATGAGCTGTAAAACTAAGAAAATGAGAAATCTCCTTATACTCGAGCATAAAACGTAAGAACTTGGTAAAAGTCTTTGTGTGACTAAATGTTGGTAGAACCGTAGGATAATATGGTTATGTGATGTTGTAATGTGCTATGTGAGCACTTGTTTGGTGGGATCAGGATACCCAGTGAGAGAAAGAGTGTGCTGCAGCACCATGGACAGAGATTATTGAATGTATGTTCCCGAAGCTATGTGTCACCAGGTCTCATTCGAAGTTGCTCGATAAGAGATTTTGAGTATGGGTTTACATTCCCGAAACTGTGTGGCACCGAGCCTCACCCAAAGAGTGTACATTCCCGAAACTATATAGCATCGAGGCTTACTTTGAGTGTATGTTCCGAAACTGTGTGGCACCAAGCCTCACTCTAGGTTTGTTGGTTATGATGCATATGTGATGTGTGAGATTAATGCATTCCTATTGTTTGCTGTGTGTTTAGGCGGATAGAGGTAGCACCAATGTTGTTATATTTTTCCATGATATCATTTTCTTAGTGACATGTTCATAATTATGATTTGCATGAAGCATGGTTGAGTGGAAGTGTATCCATTAAGCATTGTTAGCTCAGCGTTCGGAATTTTTGTTTTCGTTCGCAGGTTAGTAGGTTGGCGCGCATCGTTGGAGCATCATCGAAGTAGGACTTCAGCATTGACTTGTGTCCGAGTACAGTACTTTGATTATATTAGGCTATGTATTCGTAGGACCCTACGATTGTATTGTAACTCTATTTTTGGATTTTAAATTGTGAGTCGAATACTTTTAATTATGTATTTTAATTGGAGCTCCCATGTAACGTTTTCAATTACTTATTTGCATTGAGACATTTGAACTTAATGGATTTTATAAAAATGGTTGCGGTTTGGGCTAAACTAGGTTGGAAATTTTATAGTAATGAGTTGGGCTTGAGGCCCAAATGTGACATCCGCCTGCAGAAGCTGCAACTTTAGTTGCCCTGGAGCAAAATAGAATTGCTTAACTCTTAAACCTCTGTATTAGCAGAAAAAAACTTCAATACCAAGTTCAATTCACAATCAGTACATATTTTTATTTATTTTCTTTTCATTTATTTTTAAATCTTTATGTTATTTATGTTATTTATTAAATTTATTTTACGAGTCAACTTGAAACCAATTCAACTAAGAAAAAATCAAGATAACAAGGACAAGGCCATATTTAGAGATTAAGGGGCAAAATATAGAGTTTGAAAGTAGATGACAAATTCACAATTAATCTATTTTAAAAATAAATATATAAATTAAGGTAAAAAAATTGGTTGGGGCAAGGCCCCTCCCACCCCTCACGTAATTTCGTCCCTGAAAATATCCTCATTTATTAAGGATTATAATGTTAGTTTTTAGGGTGTTATTATCTTTTCACATTTACATAAAATATTTAAATACAATAAATAGTCAACAATTTCTATAGCATATGGTTAAAACTCTCAGTTGACACTTTCTCTCCCCTAGGTTGTGGGTTCAAGACCCATTAGGAGCAAAAATTCTCCTTCCCCCTCCCTTAAATAGAAATTGTTCAAAAAAATAAAAAAACTAAATATAATATTCAAATGCACATGCACATGCTAAGGTGAGACACCTTAGGGTGCGGTTAAAATGCCGCCTTACACAAATTCTTACCATTTTGGTAAGAATTTATGCAGGACTGGTTAATAATTTTGGTAGAACAAAACTTCTCACAAATTCTTACCAACTAGGCACTAGGAGTAACATGATATAAACTAAAACTGGATGAGTTACAATCACCCGAAAATCAAGTCTAGTTATAGGTTATTCACACCTTCAACGAAAATATCATATTTCTCATGTACTGTATTTGTATTATATCCAAGCTCTGATATTGATAATACTTGATGCACTTTCTTTCTCCGCCAAACAGTTCCGGACATCACATCATCAATCCCAATTCGGCTTTTAATTGAAGATGTAGAGAACATGGACGACCCTAGGATATAGAATTGGCAATCCGGATACTCTTTCAATTCCCTTGATAATTCAAACTCGAGTGTTCAAACATGTACATCCAAGTCCAAATAACATAGGTTTGCCAAAAGAATGAGTTACCTTTCCCTAAGAGATTTTGCAGTTGATGTCCAAAATGTCAGACATCCAACAAGGAAGTAGAGAAGGAGATGAAGATGAGTACGAGGGTGTTGGTTGATGGCGGTTTGTAGTGGTTCATCCATTTTGAGGTAGGCGGAGATCCATTTATAGTAAAGAGAGAGATAATGTTGGTTGTTCCCTTAAGGTTTTAGGGTATTTTATAGGCGAGTGATATTTTTTGATGAGACTGGGTCAGTCTAATGACGGATATTGATGGGTTGGCAGGATAAAATCTGGGCTTCGGCCAATAAATTTTTTTGTCTAATCACATAGGTTAGCAGACTATGTTTGACTAGTCGGTAAGTCAAACGGACTTAATGATTGTCATGTCACCTAGACAGAGATTACGAAGGACTGAAAAATAATCATTTCGAAGGTATTAATAGGCGGAGACATGACAACTGTAGACGCGAAGGTACGGCAATTCTAAGAGGAAGTATAACAAGTTCCAACAATTTCTTATGCTTCTTTGCCAGAATCATCTTTACATCTCTTGGCTTGGCTAAGATTAGCTAAACAAACTTGCATGTGAAAACAATAAATTAGACATTCAAGTACCCTTTGATATAAAATGTTTGGTTGACCGAACAAACCAACCCGTACCAAATGAAATCCAGTTCATTTATTTTCCTTTATTCGCTTTTTATTTTATCCGGTTCTAATCAATGTTATTTGGACCCTTCATTTTTCTTAAAATTTACATACTTGAACTCTTTATTTTTCTTGAAATTTACATACTTGGACATGTGTATGGTACATGATCCTCCAAAGAACCTCTAAACACATGAAAATGGTTGGTTGTAATAGAGTGATGCGCATGTATGTAAGTATGCATGTCGAATTAATAATAAAATGATAAGTGAGATAGTCTCTATAGGAATTGGTGGTGATTATTGTTCAAATAATTGCAGTTAATTGTAACTAGATATTAGGTGATGCGAAATAAGTTTAAAGAACTAAGTAAAGTAAATTGAACTGAAAGAACTAATGCAAATATGCCACGACAAAGTAAAAAATCACTGATAACAAAAAGACTATGACGATTAAACAGGCATGGTTTACACAAGAAATTGATACCTAATTCTATGAAATGCCACGACAAATAATGTTATTTAATTACTCGATAGGATAATCTAAACTGTTATTCTACTATGTCTAGCAGATGACCTAATGATAATATGTTTGGGCAATACATCTCTGCGTAAAATTGAAAAATAGTATCATTGATTAAGCACAACCTCTCTTAATCGTTGAAACACCCCCTTATGTCTAAGGTGAGTTAGGTTTTTCCACTCGTCGGCTAAAAACTCATTACCCATTAAGTTCTTATGTTTAACTCTTTCTATGTTAAACTAACAAGAAGGTTTAATGTTAATTTTCAAAACTTTTATAAACCATAGTAAAGCAATAAATGGGTAAACTAAATAAACAACATAATAAACTAAGCATCCATAGAAATTAAAGAACT
The DNA here is from genome assembly GCA_019671005.1 of Hibiscus mutabilis. Taxonomy (NCBI): domain Eukaryota; kingdom Viridiplantae; phylum Streptophyta; class Magnoliopsida; order Malvales; family Malvaceae; genus Hibiscus; species Hibiscus mutabilis. The sequence goes on from CM033732.1 coordinate 25,773,215, forward strand.
AAATCCAAAGTAAACTCAAGCAAAAAAAATTAGCTTATGGTTGGGCTAAAAACATCAATGTTTAAACATTCAAAAATCATTCTTAAAAACAAACAAAAAAATTAGGAAGATCAAAAAGAATAAAATCATGAAAAAACGAAGAACTCTGATGGAATGAAAAGGTTTGGAAATATTATCAGATATAGTTCGTCGGCCATAGGATTGATAGTGTACTATAAAAAGTCACCTTGGATGTTGAGGGGTTCACGTGTACCGAATACTCCATCCAAGTACCCTAACGATTGAGGGGTTTAATTGTACTGAAGACTCCCATTAGTGGATTATACATCTGATCGATGAGTGGTGTTGAGGGGTTTATGTGTACAAAAGATTCCACCACGGGTGTCACAACGTTGGAGGGGTTTATGAGCACCGAAAACTCTCGTGTGTGAACCTTGTAATGCCGATAGATTGTATGTTAAGTGTTGAGGGAACACTTATTGAATCCGTGTATCCGATGTTATGTTTTGTAAAGTGGAACTTGGTTAATGATCACTTGTAAGCCAATATAATTGACGATGTATCATGAGATGGATTATGTTGTTTAATGTGGTTTAAGCATGTTGTACTCTTTAAGCCTTGCATTGGTAGTATGCATGGGAAAGCTTAAATGGAGGGTAGCAAATGGGACTTTGATGTGGAATCCACGATACATGTTACATATGGTTTAATATGCTATTTTGGAAATGTTAAGTGCATGGTTTTGTTAAGGCATAATGTTGAGATGATGTTTTAAAAGTAACTTGGAAAGTGTTTACTAAGCAATGGAAAAATGGTTTAAAATGCATTGATGGTTGCTGGTTTTGAGCATTCCTCACTAAGCCTAGTGTGTTTGCACTCTTAGAATTTTCGGGCAGGGAGGAAGCAAGGAAGGATTTCTGAAGACTCATTTTCAAAGTATGGTTTAAACACATATGGTAGTAATTAAGGCAATGTGTCGAATGAAGACTTGGGAGAGTTTTGATGAACTTCCTGTTGATGCAAGTTTTAATTGTTATTTTGGACTTGTAATAAGCTTTAAGTAGTTGAGATGTGAATGGTTTTGTGTTTTGGTTGTGGACTAGGAAGCATGCTTATAGACATTGTGATTGATTTTGCTAGGTTGGCCCAAAATGCTGCTATGATGATGTTTAAGCATGACACTGATGTTTAGATATGTGGTAATGTTGTTTGGAATGAGCCAAAGTGTCATATGTTGGACCTAGAGGTTATTAGAGGCCCTACGTACCGGTATGGGTGAATCAAGGTTCGGTACACGGGGTCTTGTTGAGGCTCAAATTGTTGAAATTAAGCTTAGCGTACCGGTAGGCTTAGCAACCGTATCGATACGCCTTGAAAGAAAATAGGCATAGGTGTCGGTACACGGGCCAGCGTACCGAAACAACTCTTCAAATTTAACAAGCCATATCGATACGCAAAGTACTGTATTGGTACGAGCTCTAGCTACTGGAATTCTGAGTTTTTGAAAAACCAGGGGGATCGGTATGGGTCAAGCCGTATCGGTAAAGTTTGGTCAACATACCGTATCAATACGTAAAATGTGCATTGGTCTAGGGAGTCGTTTTGTTAGTTAATCCGTATCGGTACAGGCTTGACTGTATTGGTACGGTATGCTATTTTTATACAATCTTGTTTGCTAAAGTTTGGAAATCTTGTAAATTAGTCCTTGTCTGTAATGGATGCAATTGAATGAATGTGGATGATTGTTTTGAAATCAAAATTAACCTGAGAGTATGTAATGGGACTAATCAAGGATTGGTAATTTGAATTGCAACAAAGGCCCTGTAATTTGTTAAAATTATGTTTTGATCTCTAATATGCAATAACGTGTATCTGGGTGTGGTTCTGCAAATCAATTTTAAATGTAACATTTCCGCTAAAGCATGGACATGTAGGATCATAATTAAATGTATATAGATAAGATAAAAAGGGGAAAATGGGCTCGGGATGCTTCGACAAACCTAATGTGACCCTTTTAGTCTGGTCTCGGCTAGACTGGGCTAATGGGGTTATATCTCAGCTACCCAAACGGTTGGAAATCAATGAGGGTGTGTATAATTAAGTCTCCAAAGCTACAACAACAACAATTCATCAAGTTTAAAGCATTCAAGCACACATCCAACAATCTTTGAGCTATTAGAGTTAAATTCTTGTAACCCACTTGAGTGTTCATACTTGTAATCATTTTATTCAAGTGTTGGGTTTAAGTGAACTTGTAATTGGGCAAACACATTACCTTTGAGACGATTTTTTGTTTTCTAATTTTCTTCTTGTAAAAGAGAGTTTTCTCAAAGCTTTGGGTTAGAAAGCTTTGATTGTGTAAAGGTTTCCTCTTAATCCTAGAAAAGGGAAGAAATTCTTAGTAAATTTGGGAAAAACCTTTGTGGGAAGCTAAGGTAGTGGATGTAAACCCTGTTAGAAGGTTGAACCACAATAACTCCTTGTGTCTCAATCTTTTTATTTTCCAATTTGCTTCCACAACTTTATAATTGCCAATTCACCCCTCTTGGCCACTTTCACCATTGATTGATCATCCCAACAATTGGTATTAGAGCTACACTCATTGAAAGGATTAGCACCCTCTTGAGTCGATCCTAAGATGATTCAATCAAGCCATGGCCACTACTTTTGGCAACAACCTCTACGAGTTACAATCCATCACTAAACCTCCATATTTCAATGAGGGATAACTATCCCTATTGGAAGAATAGGATGAGGCTCTTCATCAAGTCTAATTACTACATCCTTTAGGATATAGTAGAAGATGGACCGGCTATTCCGATGAAGAGAGAAGGAGACCAGCTCATTCCCAAGTCCAAGCAAGAGATGGCCTATGAAGATCGAATGAAGTTGCAAGTCAATGACAAGGTAATGCACATGATCTTTTGTGCTCTTAGACCGAATGAGTACTCGAAGATATCTTCTTGCACAAGTGCAAAGGAGATATGGGACAAGCTAGAAGTTACATATGAGGGCACCAACGATGTCAAGGAGACCAAGATTGGATTCCTCAACTTGAGTTATGAGAACTTTAAAATGGAACCGGATGAGGACTTCACCAAGATGTTCGATAGATTCTCCATAATCGTCAATGGGCTTAAGGGTTTTGGAGAAGTCATTCTAGAAGACAAGCTTGTTTGGAAGCTCATCTACTCTCTTCTCGAGTCATGGGATGGAAAGAGGACCGCCATCATATAAGCCAGAGATCTCAAGAACTTGAAGCTCAATGTTCTTCTAGGGTCTCTTCTTACTCATGAGATCATGAAGAAAGAAAGAGAAGACGAAAAAAGAAGAAGAAAAAGGCGGAGAAGAAAAATGTAATGATCTGATTTTGGGCCTAGGAGTTTTCTAGGTTGTTTAGACGGTCCAATGGATCGAGTTACAAGATTTGAGTCAATTTCGAGATTAAAATGGAATTAAATATTTTTGAGTAAGGAAAAAATTTAGAAAAATATTCTAAAATCATTAAATAATATGATGAAGGGTTTGGTGGGATCAATTTTACAAAAAGAGATTTCAAAATTGGTCATTTTGGTCAGTGACCAAAATGTAACGTTTTAAAACTATTTTTAGTGACTGTTTTGTAAAAAGGTTAAAACTTAGAATCTTTAAGGAGCTATTTGGCCAAAGTATAATATCAAACTTTTCTATTTTAATTGGATTTTTAAAAAGGTTTTAACTAAATAAAAGGGCTTGGAGAGATTAATTTCATAATTAGTTTTAAAATAAAACTTTACGTAACTAACTTTTCACCAAAAGATTTTCTCTCAAATTCTCTCCAGTCAAACACTCTTTTCCACTTCAATTTTGTTACGCCCCAATTTTGGGCCTAGCGGTTTTGTGGCTTGTTAGACTGTCTAGTGGATCGGGTTAGGGATTCGAGTCAAATTCGGGACTAAATATTTTTTGGTAAGATACAAATGTGGAAAAATAATTAAAAATCATATTTTAATATATGGTTAATATTGGTGAAAACAATTTTTGAAAATGGGTTTTGGAAGTGTGACATTTTGATTAGTGACCAAAACGCAATTTTTAAAAACTGGTTTTTAAAGGTGACTAAAATGAAAGGGATCAAACTCTTAGAATCCTTAAGGAGCTATTTTACCAAGTATTTTCTGGTGATTTCTCCTATCAATTAAACCTTTTTAACATGTGTTTTAAAAGTTATTTAAAAGGGGATTTGGTTATTAAAAAGTTAGTTATCATTTTCAAGAAAATTGACGTAACTTTTCTCTCAACTTTTCTCTCCACTTTTCTTCTACCAAACACTCAAGTTTTCATTAAAAATCAGAGGTGAGCGGTCATTTTACACATATTATTGATTTGTAGTTGATTCTTTAACTTTGATTTACAAAACCTAATTAAAATCTTGTGTTTTCTTAGCTTTAAACAAGCCAATTGAGGGAGAAATCACACAATAGGGGTAAGGTCCATGCTCTCCTCTATTGAATGGTTCATTATTGATATTCCCAACTGTTTGATCCTTGATTTATGGTTTATAATCTGATTTTGTGTTTTTATATTGAATAAATTGATTTAATTGGGTGAATTTGATGAAATAGTGAAAGATTCGTATTGGATCCATTTTCCAATGTTGGAGATTGATTTTAATCATTATTTGGATGTATTATTATGTTGATAAGTTTTTTTTAACAATGGAGTCCTAAAACTCTTGAATCCCTAGTTGTTTAGGTTGTTAGATTTGTGTTTTTGTGAAGTTGTGGCTGTTTAATTGCTCGATGTATTTGGATGAATTAATCCTATTTTGAGTGTTAATTGATGATTATGGAAGTGTTAGATTGTTAGATTGTGGATGGGTTGTGTAACACCCTTAACGTATACTCGTAAATCGAATATACATTAAAGATGTTACGGAGTCGTTTAAAGAAATCTTGACTTATAAATTTATTTGTACAAGTATTTACAAATTTTAGTTTGCAAATCTAACCCTTTCTCGGTTTTCTTGAAAACACAACCTATGTGCAGTTAGCTAGTTTCAACCCTGAACTAATTATTTTAAAATATATTTGGCAATTATTAAAAACAATAGTTCAATTCAAGGTGAAAACTAGATTCGCTATCTTGGCCCTTTCTTGACTTTAAAATCTTTACGCGATTACCAATTATTCTTATTAGCAAAGTAATTATCCTTTCTACCTTAGCTTTATTCTGTTACAATACTAATGCCTTATTTTTCTTTATCCATATACGATTCATCATCAAAACTGATTACTTATCTATCATTTAGTCTAATTTAATGCATCATAATCTACTAGCAATTAAATGATTACATGCCCACTAGAGATTAGCATAAGCTAGAATATCTTACTGATGTTTTGCAGATTGAAGCTTGATCAGCATGCTCGACTCCTCTTCAAATCCTCTATCTTAATCTACGTGTGAAACAAACACACGCTAAGTACGAACTTAGTGAGGCAAAACTTATAAATCAAAGTAAAACACTTTAAATTCAATAAAATTGCATAATAAATAAAATACTGAATATAACATATAAGAATTTTAAATCATATAGAATGACTTATCGAAGTCGTTCCTCTGTCATGTAACCTGTAAAAATCAACATCTCATATATTCATATATATATATATATATATATACAATACAGGTTATATCAATACGATCCAATGTACTTTCAATTTCAATATAGCCCAATGTACTATGGATGAGAATACACGGTATGCGAATCAATGATGAGCATGCACATGTGCCCGACAACAACTATTTAGTTGTGCCATTAATAAAACAATGTATCAATGTATCGATGTATTGATATCAATGTAACAATACCAATGTATCAATGTTAGTGTAACATTGTAAACACTACCGTAACTTAACGACATCAATAATAATAATAGGTCATTGTTGTAGAACACAACTCACTATATCACTGCCGAAACTTAGCAGCAGTATTAACCAATAGGTCATAGCCGTAGAACACATCTCACTGTCTCATTACTATACTTGACAGTAATATCATATTAATATACTCCACCTCTTTCGCATGCCAATATACCAAGACTCTCAATAATTATACAATGGGCTTTCAAATAATTTACTACTATGAACATTTCATTCATTTTCGATAATATCAATGGATCAAGATAATCACTTCAATATGTAAAAATATGCATTGGGCAATTCATACCCGAAAATCATTCATAGAGCATTTCAAAATCATTTAATAAAATTCAAATCCTTTTCTTTTAATAATCGAGAATGACTTATCACTATTCTTTCTCATTTCATAAATAGAGTAAGTAGAATGCACTCACTTGGGCCATGTAATAGTATGCCTCACTAAATTCGACTCGATCTTTTCCTTTATAGTATCTTGAATCCTATTTGATTCGTGTTCGGCTTTATTAACCACATAAATATAAATACCATTTGTTAGATTCAAAACTAACAATATTCTAAATATGCTATAAAATCTAATTATTCGAATATGTAAAATTTCCAAAACTTTTTATTCCTTCCTTAGACTGTCCAAAAATTCATTTTGGTCCCCAATTGACCACTTTGAACTTCAAATAATTCTTCCAAGCTTGCTAACTACCATTAGATACCAAATGTCTCAATTTCCATTTTCTGGCAGCTTGCACTACCTTCAAAGATTTATTTCTATAAAATAATATAAAACTTGGAATTCGATTCCGTTTGTTCTGAAAGAAACTAGGTTCAATAATCTTTTCACCCATATAAATTAATAGCCCAAATTCAACTTGTACGATTTATGGCGAATTTGCAAAGTCAATTTCCAGTGCTGATTTCGGAACAGACTGCCATACTATTTTCTGACCTTGCACCACTTAAAATTTCATATCTTTTTACTCATAACTCAAAATCAGTTTCCGTTTGTTGGAGGCGAAACTAGACAAAAAAATATTTACATTGGTATAAAATTCACCATCTAAATATTTTTGTAGAATTTATGGTGAATTTTCAAACTTACTGCCAAATCTAGTTTTCCTACACAACTTCCATAAATAACTTCAAACTCTATACTAATTTCTCCTTACTTTGCTATTTGTCAATTTAGTCCCATTATTTACTTTAAATCGTAAACTTATCACCTTCTTCATCAAATAATTATTCACAATAGTTTCCCTTAATTTTCCTTCTTAACCGAAATAGCCACTAAAATGCAAAGATAAGGGTTCTAGCTTCTTAATTTTGCAATTTAGTCCTCAAATCAACATTAATATCTTAATTCCATCATTATAACTAAAAATCAGATTTAATCCTTCTCTAAAACCTCATTTCCGAATTGGTCACTTAACTTTGACAATTTGTCAAAATGGTCACTAACTCGATTTAACATCGGTTTTGCATTCTAACTTCAATTTTATATCTTCAACATCCCCAATAACATAAATACACACCAATTCCATAAAAATCAGATTTAGTCCTTCAACTTTTAAACTTGCTGAATTAGTCCCTAAACATTTAAATTAGGGTTTTGCTTCCAAACAACAAATTAAGCTTACTAGATCATTTATCCAACATCACAAACACTAAATCAAACTTGAATCCATAAACCCTAATCATCTTCATAATAATCAAAACATGTAGAGTTTAAATTCCAACTTAAAAACATGATTTTAACATCACAAAATCTTGATTTCAACTTGAATTTCAACATGGAATCATAAAATCTCAAAACCCCTAATTGAGTCCATAAACCCTAATTTCTTCTCATACAAAATTCTCATCAATCAAGCATGTTTTCCACAAATTATTTACACCAAAAGATAGGGCTTGATGAGTAGAACAACTTTGTAGTTAGAAAGATTACCTGAAAATCGATTTTTAAGGCTTGAATCGAACTTGGAAATTTTTTCTCCATTTTTCTTTCTTTTTCGCCCTCATATTTCGAAATTTGAAGATGAAGAATGGTCTTCATCTTTTTATTTTCATCCAATTTGGCCACTCGTCTTGTATAAATGAATTTTAAATTCATTTAAATGGCGAAATTACTAAAATGCCCTTTTCATCGAATGGACAAGATTTAATCTCATCAAAACTCAATGGACAAGATCAAATACATGTGTAATTGGCCTTTCGAAATTGCCCTTAAAGTTTCAAAATATTTCAAAAATGCCATCCATGGCAAATGTCCAATTTGTCCTCCAACTAGTCTTTATTTACAACAAGTCTTGAAAATTGCCATTTCACTAAAATTGAACCAAATTGGTTCCAATAAAACCGGACATGTCCCAAAATATCTTATATTTTTATTTATGGCATTTATTTGATCCAAATATTCAAATTTCACTCAATACGATTTACAAGTTTTCTTCGTATGAACTTTAAAGCTTTATAACCATTATTATAAGCTTCGTACGAAAAATCCGGGTAACACGAAAGTTTCACTCTTGGGGTTAACTATTCATTTATGGGGTTAGCTTACATAACTTTTTGAAATTACACTTTGGTCCCTAAACTTTCCCAAAGTTTATACTTTGGCCACAAAACTTTCAAATTTTTCTTTTTTAGTCATTGAACTTCAATTCCCATTTCAATTTTCCTCAGATTTTTACTGTAATACCCCAACATTTGGTTAGTGACTAAATTGCAATGTTTTAAAAGTGGGTGGTTTTAGTTTAGTGACTAAAACGTAAAAATTCAAAGTTTAGGGGTTAAAGTAAAAAGTTGGGAAAAGTTTAGGTACCAACATGGTAATTTTCCCAATAAATATTTTTATGGCAAAAAAGAATAGTTCATCCCGGTATAATAATTTTGGTAGGAATCAGATTTTTATTACGGGATTTGTGTAAAAAGTTATAAAAGGAAAAAGTTTTGGGAATTAATTCAGATGAGCATTCGAACTCGAAAAATTATAAAATTTTGATGGGAGTCTTCTAAAACAGTATTCTAAAACAGTGCATAATTAAAAATTATAAAATTTTTCTGAATCGATTTGGATTCGATTCTATGCAGTATTCTAAAACAGTGCATAATGGCATTTTGTAGATATATAGATTCATTAATGGCATTTTTGACCTTTTGCCCTTACTTTTTAATTAAAATTGATTATTTTGGATAAGAATGGACAAGTGTCACTACATGATTGGTCATAACTAAGGGATAAAGTTGTCAATTTGCTATTAAATAAGATTTTTAAATTAGGCATTAATGAATATAATGCCATTTGTATCTTAATTAAACAAGAAAAAAAAGGCTAGAATTTTCTTCACACTCTCTCTTCCATTTCGAATGCAACAAGAAAGGTAAGAACAAGTTTTCAATTCAATTTTTCATGAGATTTAGTTGGTTTTTAGATTATGACATCAAATAAAGAATTGATCTACATGGAATTCTCTTTCATTTGATATAAGTTTTGAAGAGTTTCCTTGTTTGTGTTGTGAGATTTGAAGTTAGGGTTTGTGAAGAACATGTTGGAAAATTATGTTTCATGAGTTATTTTGATTGATTATGCTGTTGTGAAGTTGTTTCAAGCATGAAAATGATGAAAATTCCATGATTTTGTCTTTAGGTTGATTTTGGAAAAGTTGAAAAATTAAGGGAAACTCTTGCAAAATTTTTATTTGATGTGGAAATGATGTAATAAGCTTGAATATAATGATCTAAGGTTGAATTCATGCTTGAATCAAGTTGGAAATTTTTGGTCAAAGTGACCTTTGGAATTCGGCTACTTGAAGAATATTAAGGGAAAATTATGGAAAATTTTCCTAAGGTTGGAAAGTGTGTTAGAACAATTTTGTAAACTTTTGGAAGTTATTTGGATTAATTTGTAAGTATTTGAAATGTTAAGGACAAAGTTTAAAATTTTGGAAAGTTTAAAGACTTGGTTGGTGAGCTTGTTTTTGAAGTGTATTGTGTTAGAAAATCAAGTTAAGTGATGAAAATGATGACTTTGAAGTTTATGTGAACTTGAGGGACTAAATTGTAAATTCAAAAAATCCAAAGACTTGTTTGTAAATTTTTAAAGTTTAGGTTCTCAAGTGTAAAGAATGAAGAATGTAAGGTTTAGAGTTGAAAATGATGGTTGGGAGCTTAAAAGGAGCCTTTTAGGACTAAAGTGAATATTTTTGGAAAGTTATATAACTATTAGAAATATTTTCCTAATATATATATTAATGTTAGTAAGATACTAACATTACTTTGAAATGGTATTTGTTGTTGAAATGTGGTGTAGATCGTATTCGTGATCACAATTATGGTTCGAACAAGTCGTTAGATAAAGGAAAAGCTCATGAGTAAAGTAATAGTACAGTATAGCTAGTACAACAAAGGTGAGTGCATTTTATTTATTTATTATTATGCTATGAGATAGACTTGTGATAAGTCAATCTCGAAGGTTAAAGGTAAAGGATTTGAATTATCTAAAATGTTTGAATGGTCTATAAATGATTTAGGGTATGAACTGCCCAATGCAAATTTCTATATATGAAAGTGATTTGTTATGATTTATTGGTATTATTGATAAAAAGGAAAGTTCATATTATAGAAATGTTGAATGCCCACTGTATGTCTATTGAGAGTCTTGGTATATTGGCATGCCAAAGAGTTAGAGTATATTGGTTTAATACTGCTACTAAGTAGGCGATACATTTAATACTGCTACGGCAGGCGAGACGGTGAGTTGTGTTTTACAACTATGATCCAGTGAAGGTTATTAATGCCGTTAAGTTACGATAGTATTTATAGTGATACACTAGCATTGATCTATTGATCCAAACACAACTGATTAGTTGTTGCGGGCACATGTGCATTACTCATCATTAAACTCGCATACCTTGCATTCTCATATATAGTACATTGGGCTATGCTATATTATCATTGGAATTGAAAGTGGAATGGTTTGGTAAATCAGATTCGTGATTTTCAAATCCTTTTTAATATTTTTATTGCACTTTACATATTTTTATTATACTTATAGTGAAATGTTTTTTTCAATTATTATATAGATTGCCTCACTAAGTGTATACTTAGCGTGTGATTGTTTCAAGCATAGGTTATAAGGAGCTTAATAAGTAAGGAGCAGCTGCAAACATCATCACATTTTGAGAGTGGTACATCAGAATCAGTATGACATCTTAAATGTTGTCTTTTGATAGTTCTAGTTGGCGTGTATAATATAAATGTTTAACTGCTCTGGTATAACTATGTTTAATAGAATATGAGTTCAAATGTATTTATTTTTTATCTAGATGATTTTTAAATTAGGCAGTTTTTAAGCAGTTTTATTAATTAGATGTTTAAGAAGTAAATTGCCTAGTTGCTGCTTAAATCTAGATTTAAATTGAACTTAGAAAAATTAGATTTTTTTTAAATTCTATATGTTTAACTATTACTTTAGTTTAAAAATGGTTTAATATATTATTAGGAAATTTTATTTTAACGAAATTTGATATAGAAATTATTATACTTTTATTTTGTGACATCTCTAACTTGTATTCAGTAATGAATTCGTAGAAAGAGGTGTTACATTTATTGGTATCATTGCTAAAGGTTTAGCCGATTCTAGGCCGAAATGGAAATTGTTTTTGTTGAAAAATATGTACATGCCAATAGGATGTCAATATTACTGATATGATGTTGATATAATTGATGATGTTTCTTCTTACTAATGTAGTAGTTGTGTGGTTATAGATGGCTGAATCAGGAGACTCTCGAGGAGCAATTGAACAAGCAGCTCCGGAAGAAGCCGGTAGTGGAAGTAATGAGGTTAATAACAACCCTCCAGCTCAAGCTGAACAGGAAAAAGTACCAGCACAGCATGGAATGCCTGTGCAGGACCAGGGGACATTTCTTCAGGCACTGGAAACAATCTTGACACGTTTTCAGCCACCTCCAGCTCCCCTGCTTCTCGGGTGTCAATTGCAAAGGAATTAAATAGTTTGGGAGCACTTGAGTTTAGAGGAGAAGTTGATGAAGGTCCCGTGGTCATAGATATGTGGTTGAATGATTTAAAGATCATGTTAGAGGGATTTCACTGCTCAGAAACTGAAAAGCTGGATGAAGCTATTTCATTACTTCGAGGTCAAGCTCGATTCTGGTGGACAAATGCTACGATGCACGTTCCTCCTGAACGAGTTACCTGGCAATTTTTCTTGGAAGAACTCAAGAATAAGTACATTGGAGATCAGTTTATCAGAGAAATGAAACAACAATTCCTCAGTTTAAAGCAAGGCAACCAGACTATTTATGAATATGAGTGTGAATTCAATAAGTTGAGCCGGTTTGCAACGGAGTTGATAACTGAAAGGAGTCGATGTGAATATTTTATTGAAGGCCTGAACAAGGAACCAAATAAATTTTTGGTGGCATTGAATCTGCCTACCTTTCAAGAGGCAGTGAATCGGGCCAAGGCCATGGAACGTATGGATCCAGAAGGTATGTCAGAGCAGATTTCACAGTCAAACAAAAGACCGAGAACATCTTTAGTTTCTTTTGCTTCAAAGCGGAATAAAGGTGGTTTTGGGAATAAGATTAAATTTGGATCTGCTTGGAAAGGAGGCAATACAGGAAGAAATAGATAGACTGTTAATTATGGTGCTGGTTCGTCATTCTAGTTCAGAACTCAGTGTGACGTTTATGGTAAACATCATTCTAGCACATGTTGGATGACGATAGGAGCATGCATGAATTATGGAAAAATTGATCATTTTGCGAGAGACTATCCTAAAAAGCAAGGTGAACGATCTGTTCAGACAGAGAGGTGGCTGCGTTGCCACAAAGAGGTAGAGCAGAGGTGGACTCAGAAGACCATATGAATCTGTTTCACAGCAGGAAATGCGTGCACTAGCCTGAGTTTTTCACATCCAGACAGATAGAGATCGTGATGATCCAGAAGTTATTACAGGTACATTCTATCTTTATAATGAGCCAGTTCGATTGATTCTGGTTCTACGCACTCATATATTAGCACTAAGCTGATTGAGGAAAGAAGTATTCCATTAGAGTCTATCTCTAGTGACATTATAGCTACCAATCAATTGGGTCAGAGTGGAAAATTGAGTCGAATATGTAGAAATTTCCCAATAAAGGTGCAAGGAATAGAGTTCCCGACAGATTTAATGGAGTTACCTTTCGAAGAATTCGAGATAATTTTGGGTATAGATTGGTTATTTATTTATCATGCCATGGTAGATTGTCGTTTAAAATGACTAATATTGAGGGATTCAGAAGGTACTGAGATAAGGGTAGTGGGTGAAAAGATGAATCCACTATCTAATGTGATTTCAGCTGTTTCTGCAAATAAATTGCTATTGGAAGGTTGTCAAGCCTTTCTAGCTAATGTGGTGGATACTCGAACTTCTGGAGTTAAGTTGAAAGATATTCCTACTGTCCGAGATTATCCAGATGTGTTTCCAGATGAATTACTGGGATTACCTCCAGATCGTGAGGTAGAGTTTAAAATAGAAGTATTACCTGGTACTGCACCTATATCAATGGCTCCAACAGAGCTTCGAGAATTAAAAGTGCAGTTGCATGAACTGTTAGATCGAGGATTCATAAGGCCAAGTGTGTCACCTTGGGGTGCACCAGTGTTATTTGTGAAAAAGAAAGATGGATTGATGCAATTGTGGATAGATTACCGTTAGTTAAACAAGGTGACAGTGAAGAATAAGTATCATCTTCCGAGGATTGATGATCTTTTTGATCAATTAAAAGGTGCAACTGTGTTTTCCAAGATTGATCTTCAATCGTGATACCACCAGTTGAAGATTAGGGAAGAAGATATTTCAAAGACGGCATTCAGAACTCGGTATAAACATTATGAGTTTGTAGTAATACCGTTCAGATTAACAAGTGCACCAGCAACATTTATGGATATGATGAACCGTATATTTCAACCGTATTTTGATCAATTTGTGGTGGTTTTTGTTGATGACATTCTGGTATATTCCAAGACAAAGGAAGAGTATGGTGCCCATCTTCGAGTAGTTCTTTAGATCCTCCGAAAAAGGAAATTGTATGCTAAAAATTATCAAAGTGTGAATTTTGGTTATCAAAAGTTACTTTTCTCGGTCATGTGGTTTCAGCAGAAGGGATAAGAGTAGATCCCAAGAAAGTACAAGCTATAGTTGAGTGGAAAGCTCCAAAGAATATCTCTGAGGTGCGAAGTCTCTTGGGAGTGGCTGGTTATTATCGAATATTTGTAAAGAACTTCTCGATGATTTTTTCTCCGCTAACTAAGTTATTGAGCAAGGATGTGCCATTTGTTTGGACGGATAAATGTTAAGAAAGCTTTGAACTTTTGAAGAGGATTTTAACTAAAGCTCTGGTATTGGTACAACCTGAATCGGCTAAGGATTTTGTGGTATTTAGTGATGCTTCTCATAATGGTTTGGGTTGTGTACTCATGCAAGAAGGAAAAATGGTAGCTTATGCTTCTAGACAACTTAAGACGCATGAGAGGAATTATCCCACCCATGATTTAGAGTTGGCAGCAGTTGTGTTCGCTTTGAAAACATGGCGTCAATATCTATATGGAGAACGATGTTACATCTATACAGATCATAAAAAGTTTAAAATACCTGTTGACTCAAAAGGAGTTAAATTTGAGACATATGAGATGGATTGAGCTACTAAAGGATTATGACGTGGTTATTGATTACCATCCAGGAAGAGCGAATGTGGTAGCTGACGCCCTCAGTAGAAAGACTTTTGCTGCATTGAGAGCCATTAATGTAAGGTTGGCTTTACAAAAGGATGGTGCTTTAGTTGTTGAATTAAGCATCAAACCTACTTTGGTGGATCGAATAAAAGAGCTTTAGAGAGGAGATACAGACTGTTTGACGAGAATTAAACAAGTTAAAAAGAGGGTAAGACCAAAGATTATGAAGTTAAATCTAATGGATGTCTTTGATATCGGGGAAGAATTGTTATTCCAGAAAATGAAGAATTGAAAAGAGAACTTCTCAGTGAAGCACATTATAGTCCATTGACCATGCATCCAGGTGGTAATAAGATGTATCAAGATCTAAAGAGCCGATATTGGTGGTCGGGGATGAAAAGAGCTATCATTGAGTTTGTTTCGAAATGTTTGACATGTCAACAAGTCAAAGCAGAACATCAAGTGCCTTATGGATTGTTACAGTCGATTTCCATTCCTTAGTGGAAATGAGAACAAATAACTATGGATTTCGTTATGGGGTTACCTTTGACACCAGACAAAAAGGATTCAATCTGGGTGATTGTTGACAGATTGACTAAAATAGCACACTTCATTCTAGTAAGAACAGATTACTCTATGGACAAGTATGCTGAGTTATACATAAGAGAGATAGTTCGACTTCATGGTGTACCAGTTTCGATTGTCTCAGACAGAGATCCAAAGTTTACCTCTAGGCATGGAAATCTTTCCATGATACTTTGGATACTCTACTTAATTTTAGCACAGCTTTTCATCCTCAAACAGATGGACAATCAGAGCGAACTATTCAAGTTTTGGAAGATATGTTGAAAGCATGTGCGATTGAATTCAAAGGATCGTGGGAGAAGTATTTTCCATTAGCTGAATTTGCTTATAATAATAGTTATCAAGCAAGCATCAAGATGACGCCTTTTGAAGCTTTATATGGAAGAAAGTGTAGAACTCCTTTGAATTGGTTCGAGTTAAAGGATCGAGACATAATTGGTCTCGATATTGCTAGAGAAGCAGAAGAGAAAGTGAAGATTATACAAGATAATCTGAAGATAGCTGCTGATCGACAAAAGTCATAGGCAGATTTAAAGAGAAAAGAAATTGAGTTTCAAGTTGGCGATAAGGTGTTTCTTAAAGTATCACCTTGGAAGAAAGTGCTGTGATTTGGAAGAAAAGGAAAATTGAGTCCAAGATTTATCGTACCATATGAGATATTGAAAAGAGTTGGTCATGTAGCTTATCAACTTGCTTTACCTCTGTAGATGGATAAGATTCATAATGTATTTCATGTATCGATGCTTAGAAGGTATCAATCAGATCCTTCCCACATCATTACTCCAGAGGAAATAGAGGTTCAATCAGATCTGACATATGAAGAAGAACCAATCAGTATTTTAGCTCGTGATGTCAAGGAACTAAGGGACAAGAAAATTCCACTTGTTAAAGTTCTTTGGCGAAATCACAAAGTGGAAGAAGCAATATGAGAAAGAGAAAAGATATGGAAAAGGAGTTTCCTCACCTTTTTACATCAGGTATGTATTGAAAATTTGAGGATGAATTTTCTTAAGGGGGAGAATTGTAATACCCCAACATTTGGTTAGTGACTAAATTGCAAAGTTTTAAAAGTTGGTGGTTTTAGTTCAGTGACTAAAACATAAAAATTCAAAGTTTAGGGGTCAAAGTAAAAAGTTGGGAAAAGTTTAGGTACCAACATGGTAATTTTCCCAATAAATATTTTTATGGCAAAAATGAATAGTTCATCCCGGTATAAGAATTTTGGTGGGAATCAGATTTTTGGTACGGGATTTGTGTAAAAAGCTATAAAAGGAAAAAGTTTCAGGAGTTGATTCGGATGAGCATTCGAACTCGGAAAATTATAAAATTTTGATGGGAGTCTTAGAAAGACTAAAGGAACATGATATTGAAATTTGGAATTTTTCTGAATCGATTTGGATTCGATTCTATGCAGTATTCTAAAACAGTGCATAATGGCATTTTGTAGATATATGGATTCATTAATAGCATTTTGACCTTTTGCCCTTACTTTTTAATTAAAATTGATTATTTTGGATAAGAATGGACAAGTGTCACTACATGATTGGTCATAACTAAGGGCTAAAGTAGTCAATTTGCTATTAAATAAGATTTTTAAATTAGGAATTAATGAATATAATGCCATTTGTATCTTAATTAAACAAAGAACAAAAGGCTAGAATTTTCTTCACTCTCTCTCCTCCATTTCGAATGCAACAAGAAAGGTAAGAACAAGTTTTCAATTCATTTTTTCATGAGATTTAGTTGGTTTTTAGATTATGACATCAAATAAAGAATTGATCTACATGAAATTCTCTTTCATTTGATATAAGTTTTGAAGAGTTTCCATGTTTGTGTTGTGAGATTTGAAGTTAGGGTTTGTGAAGAACATGTTGGAAAATTATGTTTCATGAGTTATTTTGATTGATTATGATGTTGTGAAGTTGTTTCAAGCATGAAAATGATGAAAATTCCATGATTTTGTCTTTAGGTTGATTTTGGAAAAGTTGAAAAATTAGGGGAAACTCTTGCAAAATTTTTATTTGATGTGGAAATGATGTAGGAAGCTTGAATATAATTTTCTAAGGTAGAATTCATGCTTGAATCAAGTTGGAAAAATTTTGGTCAAAATGACCTTTGGAATTCGGCTACTTGAAGAATATTAAGGGAAAATTATGGAAAATTTTCCTAAGGTTGGAGACTATGTTAGAACGATTTTGTAAGCTTTTGGAAGTCATTTGGATTAATTTGTATGTATTTGAAATGTTAAGGACCGAGTTCAAAATTTTGGAAAGTTTAAAGACTTGGTTGTTAAGCTTGTTTTTGAAGTGTATTGTGTTAGAAAATCAAGTTAAGTGATGAAAATGATGACTTTGAAGTTTATGTTAACTTGAGGGACTAAATTGTATATTCAAAAAATCCAAGGACTTGTTTGTAAATTTTTAAAGTTTAGGTTCTCAAGTGTAAAGAATGAAGAACGCATGGTTTAAAGTTGAAAACGATGGTTGGGAGCTTAAAAGGAGTCTTTTAAGACTAAAGTGAATATTTTTGGAAAGTTATAGAATTATTAGGAATATTTTCCTAATATATATATTAATGTTAGTAAGATACTAACATTACTTTGAAATGTTATTTATTGTTGAAATGTGGTGTAGATCATATTCGTGATCACAATCAAGGTTTGAACAAGTCGTTAGATAAAGGAAAAGCTCCAGAGTAAAGTCATAGTACAGTATAGCTAGTGAGGCAAAGGTGAGTGCATTTTATTTATTTATTATTATGCTATGAGATAAACTTGTGATAAGTCAATCTCGAAGGTTAAAGGTAAAGGATTTGAATTATCTGAAATGTTTGAATGGTCTACAAATGATTTAGGGTATGAACTGTCCAATGCAAATTTCTATATATGAAAGTGATTTGTTATGATTTATTGGTATTATTGATAAAAAGTAAAGTTCATATTATTGAAATGTTGAATACCCATTGTATGTCTATTGAGAGTCTTGGTATATTGGCATGCCAAAGAGTTAGAGTATATTGATTTAATATTGCTACTAAGCCGGCGATACATTTAATACTGCTACGGCAGGCGAGACGGTGAGTTGTATTTTACAACTATGATCCAGTGAAGGTTATTAATGCCGTTAAGTTACGGTAGTATTTATAGTGATACACTAGCATTGATCTATTGATCCAAACACAACTGATTAGTTGTTGCGGGCACATGTGCATTACTCTTCATTAAACTCGTATACCTTGCATTCTCATATATAGTACATTAGGCTATGCTATATTATCATTGGAATGGAAAGTGGAATGGTTTGGTAAATCAGATTCATGATTTTCAAATCCTTTTTAATATTTTTATTATACTTATAGTGAAATGTTTTTTTTCAATTATTATATATATTGCCTCACTAAGTGTATACTTAGCGTGTGATTGTTTTACGCATAGGTTATAATGAGCTTAAGAAGTAAGGAGCAGCTGCAGACATCATCACATTTTGAGAGTGGTACATCAGAATCAGTATGACATCTTAAATGTTGTCTTTTTATAGTTCTAGTTGGCATGTATAATATAAATGTTTAACTGCTCTGGTATAACTATGTTTAATAGAATATGAGTTTAAACATATTTTATTTGATATCTAGATGATTTTTAAATTAGGCAGTTTTTAAGCAGTTTTATTAATTAGATGTTTAAGAAGTAAATTGCCTCGTTGCTGGTTAAATCTAAATTTAAATTGAACTTAGAAAAATTAGATTTTTTTTAAATTCTATATGATTAACTATTACTTTAGTTTAAAAATGGTTTAATATATTATTAGGAAATTTTATTTTAATGAAATTTGATATAGAAATTATTATACTTTTATTTTGTGACATCTCTGACTTGTATTCAGTAATGAATACGGGAAAGGGGTGTTACATTTACAAACTTTGAAAGTACCCAATACAACTCACTATCTATCACGTGATACTTTTAAACCTTAAAAATTTCATTTCATAAAGACTTAGACTGAATATTCTTAACTCAGTCTATTATTCTGATAATTATTGAAAATCTTCATAACATAAGGTTTCTCGTAGAAATCCTTTACTTAAAATCCATACGAATATTTTCTACTTTTACTGAGTCCAAAATATTAATCACAAACACTTTTATGGGACCTTCCCAAAGGTCACCCATCTTTGTACTTCCTTGGCCTGAGCACGCTTAACAATTTTATTTGATCCAAATTCTGTACCTTTTTCTGCATCTTAATTATTAAAACTGATATCAAGGTACTTATTTCGATCCGATTCACTCTTCTACTGATTAAAATTACTTGTTAGGGAAATTTATACTTTAGTCCCCCAAACTTTTCCAAGGTTTATACTTTAACCCCCCTAAACTTTCAAAATTTATAATTTAGTCACTACCCAAAATTTGGGATATTACAATTCTTCCCCCTTAAGAAAATTCATCCTCAAATTTTCAATGCGTACCTGTTGCAAACATTTACGGATATTACTTCCTAATTTTCTTCTCAGCCTCTCAAGTGGCTTCTTCGACCTTGTGATTTTTCCTCAAAACTTCAGTCAATAAAATTTCTTATTCCTTAATTCTTTAATTCCATAAACCAATATTTCTACTAACTCCTCTTCATGTATCAAATCTAACTACATCTCAATTTATTCAGGAGTGTTGACATGTAAATAATTTAGTCAATGCCCCCAAAACATAAGTACATATACTATATACTTTTGCTCACTTCCGAAGATAAGATCCATTAATATGCCCTCGACATATTGGCTTAACCCACTAATCTCACACTATTCCTCATAAACAATGTGAGTACCTTGTCAAAGTTCAGAAATCAGTGAAATAATTTCCTTATGAACAATTCACCATATCCAATTCTTTATCAATTTTCTAAGAAGTTTTCTAAACTTCCTCCTCTGTATCAATATTACTTCTTCTAACTTTTCAATATTAATATATCTCAAATATTCTATAGAAGTTGTCATTTTTCGTCTTCAAATAAGCAATTATAAATCCTCTTTCATCATAACCTTTAAGGTTCCAAAAACTTAAACTTTTTCACAGTCAATGCTTTATTATATACAGATGCTGGAAGTTAAAACCTCTGACTGGTTCATACCTAACATCTTCTTTTTGAGCTTCAAATATAATCTCTTTATAGATCAATTTCTTTCTTAGTTTATTTTCTAATCATCTTAGTAGTATCATTACTTAACTTTCCAACTCTTTCTTATGTACTGACAGTACAAACATCTTATAATAAGATACCACTGAGTTATTTCCATCATAACTTCAATCCTTAATTTATCTTGAGTATATTTCCATATTACATCTGCGACATCTAGTGACATTGTTATCTTCAAACATATATATTTCTAAAGTAAAGATACTTCTTCTTCTTACTCCTTCGTATCTTAGTATCTTATAATTACGGTATCATATCCTCTATGGGTCCTTTCTTAACCTCTATGATTCATCAACTGACGAAATCCATTATCGTTTTACTTTCCTTATTCTAGCATCATTTCACCTTATACTAATGGGAGCAGCATCAAGTCATACAATCAGTACATCAGTAATATGACATCCTAGAGGCATGTATTTACTAATAAAAATCATATCATACTCGGTTTAGCATCCAGAACTGAATAAACCTTTGCTCTGATACCATTAAATGTAACACCCTTAACGTATACTCGTAAATCGAATATACATTAAAGATGTTACGGAGTCGTTTAAAGAAATCTTGACTTATAAATTTATTTGTACAAATATTTTCAAATTTTAGTTTGTAAATCTAGCCCTTTCTCGATTTTCTTGAAAACACAAAATATGTTCAGTTAGATAATTTCAACCATGAACTAATTATTTTAAAATATATTTGGCAATTATTAAAAACAATAGTTCAATTCAGGGTGAAAACTAGATTCGCTATCTAGGCCCTTTCTTGACTTTAAAATCTTTACGTGATTACCGATTATTCTTATTAGCAAAGTAATTATCCTTTCTACCTTAGCTTTATTTTTTTACAATGCTAATGCCTTATTTTGCTTTATCCATATAAGATTCATCATCAAATCTGATTACTTATCTATCATTTAGTCTAATTTAATGCATTATACTCTACTAGCAATTAAATAATTACATGCCCACTAGAGATTATCATAAGCTAGAATATCTTACTGATGTTTTGTATATTGAAGCTTGATAAGCATGCTCGACTCCTCTTCAAATCCTCCATCTTAATCTACGTGTGAAACAAACACACGCTAAGTACGAACTTAGTGAGGCAAAACTTATAAATCAAAGTAAAGCACTTTAAATTTAATAAAAATTGCATAATGAATAAAATACTGAATATAACATATAAGAATTTAAAATCGTATAGAATGACTTATCGAAGTCGTTCCTCTGTCATGTAACCTGTAAAAATCAACATCTCATATATTCATATATATATATATACAATACAGGTTATATCAATACGATCCATTGTACTTTCAATTTCAATATAGCCCAATGTACTATGGATGAGAATACATGGTATGTGAGTCAAAGATGAGTATGCACATGTGCCCGACAATAACTATTTAGTTGTGCCATTAATAAAACAATGTATCAATGTATCAATGTATTGATATCAATGTATCAATACCAATGTATCAATGTCAGTGTAACACTGTAAACACTACCGTAACTTAACGGCATCAATAATAATAATAGGTCATTGTTGTAGAACACAACTCACTATATCACTGCCGTAACTTAACAGCAGTATTAACCAATAGGTCATAGCCGTAGAACACAGCTCACTATCTCATTACTGTACTTGACAGTAATATCATATTAATAATGTACTCCACCTCTTTGGCATGCCAATATACCAAGACTCTCAATAATTATACAATGGGCTTTCAAATAATTTACTACTGTGAACATTTCATTCATTTTCGATAATATCAATGGATCAAGATAATCACTTCAATATGTAAAAATATGCATTGGGAAATTCATACCCGAAAATCATTCATAGAGCATTTCAAATTCATTTAATAAAATTCAAATCCTTTTCTTTTAATAATCGAGAATGACTTATCACCATTCTTTCTCATTTCATAAATAGAATAAGTAGAATGCACTCACCTGGGCCATGTAATAGTATGCCTCACTAAATTCTACTTGATCTTTTCCTTTATAGTATCTTGAATCCTCTTTGGTTTGTGTTCGGCTTCATTAACCACATAAATATAAATACCATTTGTTAGATTCAAATCTAACAATATTCTAAATATGCTATCAAATCTAATTATTCGAATATGTAAAATTTCCAAAAAAATTTCTTCCTTCCTTAGACTGTCCAAAAATTCATTTTGGTCCCCAATTGACCACTTTGAACTTCAAATAATTCTTCCAAACTTGCTAACTACCATTAGTTACCAAATGTCTCAATTTCCATTTTCTGGCAGCTTGCACTACCTTCAAAGATTTATTTCTATAAAATAATCTAAAACTCAGAATTCGATTCCGTTTGTTCTGAAAGAAACTAGATTCAATAATCTTTTCACCCATATAAATAAATAGCCCAAATTCAACTTGTACGATTTATGGAGAATTTTCAAAGACAATTTCCGGTGCTTATTTCGGAACAGACTGCCATACTGTTTTCTGACCTTTCACCACTTAAAAATTCATATCTTTTTACTCATAACTCGAAATCAGTTTCTGTTTGTTGGATGCCAAACTAGACATACAAATCTTTACATCAGTATAAAATTCACCATCTAACCATTTTGTAGAATTTATGGTGAATTTTCAAACTTACTGCCAAATCTAGTTTTCCTACACAACTTCCATAAATAACTTCAAACTCTATACTAATTTCTCCTTACTTTGCTATTTGTCAAATTTAGTCCCATTATTTACTTTAAATCATAAACTTATCACATTCTTCATCAAATAATTATTCATAATAGTTTCCCTTAATTTTCCTTCTTAACCGAAATAGCCACTAAAATGCAAAGATAAGGATTCTAGCTTCTTAATTTTGCAATTTAGTCCTCAAATCAACATTACTATCTTAATTCCATCATTATAACTAAAAATCAGATTTAATCCTTCTCTAAAACCTCATTTCCGAATTGGTCACTTAACTTTGACAATTTGTAAAAATGGTCACTAACTCGATTTAACATCGGGTTTGCATTCTAACTTCAATTTCATATCTTTAACATCCCTAATAACATAAATACACACCAATTCCATAAGAATCAGATTTATTCCTTCAACTTTTGAACTTTTTGAATTGGTCCCTAAACATTTAAATTAGGGTTTTGCTTCCAAACAACAAATCAAGCTTACTAGATCATTTATCCAACATCACAAACCCTAAATCAAACTTGAATCCATAAACCATAATCATCTTCATAATAATCAAAACACGTAGAGTTTAAATCCCAACTCAATAACATGATTTTAACATCACAAAAGCTTGATTTCAACTTGAATTTCAACATGGAATCATAAAATCTCAAAACCCCCAATTGAGTCCATAAACCCTAATTTCTTCTCATAGAAAATTCTCATCAATCAAGCATGTTTTCCACAAATTATTTACACCAAAATATAGAGCTTGATGAGTAGAACAACTTTGTAGTTCGAAAGATTACCTGAAAATCGAGTTTCGGGGCTTGAATCGAACTTGGAAAATTTTTCTCCATTTTTCTTTCTTTCTCCCCCCTCATATTTCGAAATTTGAAGATGAAGAATGGTCTTCATATTTTTATTTTCATCCAATTTGGCCACTTGTATAAATGAATTTTAAATTCACTTAAATAGTGAAATTACTAAAATGCCCTTTTTATCGAATGGCCAAGATTTAATCTCATCAAAACTCAATGGACAAGATCAAATCCATGTGTAATTGGCCTTTCAAAATTTCCCCTAAAGTTTCAAAATATTTCAAAAATGCCATCCAAGGCAAATGTCCAATTTGCCCTCCAACTAGTCTTTATTTACAACAAGTCTTGAAAATTGGCATCCCAATAAAATTGAACCAAATTGGTTCCAATCCAACTGGCCATGTCCCAAAATATCTTATATTTTTATTTATGGCAATTATTCGATCCAAATATTCGAATTTCACTCAATACGATTTCCAAATTTTCTTCCTACGAACTTTAAAGCTTTATAACCATTATTATAAGCTTCGTACGAAAAATTCGGGTAACACGAAAGTGTCACTCTTGGGGGTGAACTATTCATTTACGGGGTTAACTTACATAACTTTTGGAAATTACACTTTGGTCCCTAAACTTTCCCAAAGTTTATACTTTGGCCACAAAACTTTCAAAATTTTCATTTTTGGTCACTGAACTTCAATTCTCATTTCAATTTTCCTCAAAATTTTACAAACTTTGAAAGTACCCAGTACAACTCACTATCTATCACATGATACTTTAAAACCTTAAAATTTTCCTTTCATAAAGACTTAGACTGAATTTTCTTAACTAAGTCTATTATTCCGATAATTATTGAAAATCTTCATAACATAAGGTTTCTCATAGAAATCCTTTATTTGAAATCCATAAGAATATTTTCTACTTTTACTGAGTCCAAAATATTGATCAGAAACACTTTTATGGGACCTTCCCAAAGGTCAGCCATCTTTGTATTTCCTTGGCCTGAGCACGCTTAACAATTTCATTCGATCCAAATTTAGTACCTTTTCTGCATATTAATTCTTAAAACTGATATCAAGGTACTTATTTCGATCCGATTCACTCTTCTACTGAATAAAATTACTTGTTGAAGAAATTTACACTTTAGTCCCCAAACTTTTCCAAGGTTTATACTTTAACCCCCTAAAATTTCAAAATTTACAATTTAGTCACTACCCAAAATTTGGGATATTACAGGTTGTGTTTGGAAAGGTTTAGATGATGATTTCGGTTGTGGTGGTTGGGTAATTTTGAGAAGATTGTGGAAGTCCTTGAGGAACTTTTGTTGCAGTGTTTTGAATGCATTGAGATGCATTAATCCTCTGTTGTAATATGGTTAAAATAGGGGAGGTTGATTCGGAAGTGATCGGTGAAGCTTTGGAGGTTTTAGACGCTTGATTTCGCGTTGACGAATTGAGGTTTTGCGTATCAGTGAGTGAGAACATGGATTCCATCTTTGGAATGTTTTAAAGGTGATTTATGGGAGTTTAAACTTAGCTTGATACGCTGGTTTAAACTCGAAAGTAAGTATAAAGTGGTTTTCTCTCTCGGTCATGCTAGTGTGATATGGTTTAATGCACTTGTTTTGATTCATATAATACCTATTGTTAAAGCATGTTTTAAGTATATGAAATACTGTTTTTAAGCATGAAATGTTGAAGGATGCACATGATAAGTGATCCTTGTAAGTATATGGTTTATACTTGCATTTTAGAGCATGTTGTTGCATTGGAAAATTGGTTGGTTAATGCTTGTTAAAAACAATGAGGTAATGGTAAATGGTTAATTATATTGGCAAGTGATGTGGTTTTAAAATTGTTATCGGATATAGTTGGCCAGCCATAGGATTGATAGTGCGCTATAATAGGTTGCCTTGGATGTTGAGGGGTTTAGATCTGTGTACCAAAAACTCCATCCAAGTACCCTGACGGTAGAGTGGTTTTACAGTACCGTATACTCCCATTAGTGGGTTAAGCATCTAACCGAGGTAAGGGGTTTGTGTCCCTGTGGGTTGAAAGTGTACCCGGTTTTTAGGGACCGCGATTGTGATTGTATTGTTATTTTCGGTCGAGATGGCTTAAAGTGTTGGGTAAACACTTGTTGAATCTGTGTATCCGATGAGCTATTTTGGTAAAGGAACTTGGTTAATGATCACTTGTAAGCCAATATAATTGTTGATGTATCATTGAAAGGTTTATGTTGTGTAATGTGATTTATGCATGTTTTACTCTTTAAGATTTGCATATGGTTGTTATGCATGGGAAGGCTTAAATTGAGGTTAGCAATGAGATTTGCTATTGGTTAATGATACATGTTGCATATGGTAATATGCTGGTTTAAAAGATGTTAAGTGCATGGTTTTAAAGGCATGATAATGTTTTAAAGGATGTTTGAAACGAGATTTCAATGTAATGTTGAGAAATGGTTTTAGTGCATTGATGGTGTGTTGTTTTTGAGCACTCCTCACTAAGCCTAGTGTGCTTACACTCTCTTTGTCCATTAATGCAGAGAATTAAAAGCTTGGAAGGCAGCGGGAAGCAAGTGATCGGTACAAGACTTGGTAACCAAAGTATGTTTTGAACTAGACTATAAGTAATAAGGGCAATGGTGGTTTACGTTGTTATTTGGGATATATTTTGTTGAACTCCCTATCGATCAAGTTTGTCTAGCTGCTCTTGAGTTGTGAATGGCCTTTATGGTTTGATTTTGGTGATGGTTTGGAGTTTCATGTTTTACTTGAATGGTTTTCTAGGTTGCATGCCTATAGATTTACATTTGATGCAAGATGTCGTGAATTGATGTTGAATCTGTGATGTTATGTTATGGCCTGATTCTAAATTGTGTTGGTTGTGTGTTAAGAGCATGTTAGGATGTTTTGGTATGGTTGAAAGCATGTTAAACCAGCTAAAAGTTACATTACAGGCCCAAGCGTATCGATACGCTGGGGACCGTATTGGTATGTCTAGGCAAATTTAGGCTATGGGTTTCGGTACAGGACAAGGCATACCGGTACTGTTCTACGCCACTGGAATGTTGCTTTTCGAGTCGAAACCCACGTACCGAAACACCTATAAGCCATATCGGTACGGGTATTAAACATTTTTAAATGAAACCTATTTTCCAGCTAGGTACTAGTACAGTACAATGTGTACCAAAATAGGATTGAGAAAAATTTAACACCATATCGATACGGTTAACCGAGTATCGATACGGTTGACCGTTAATTCTATTAATGTCATGGGAATGGAATTCTATTCTTTTACGTTTTGGTCCCTAAATGTTGTGGATGCAATTGAGTAAGTTCGGATAATCGTTTTGAGATGATTTTTGACGTGTAAGCATGAAACCTGTCTAATTAAAGGTTGGTAATGTAAAAATAAGTTAAGACCCTACAGTTTTCTAAATTTGCAAATTGGTCCCTAAATCATATATATGACCAATTGGATGTTAATTCGACGCCTGATTGAGTTGGGTTTTCCCCAGATATCAGTATGTACATGTAGGTTAATAATTTTTCATGTAGAGAAGATAAAAGAAAAAAATGGTCAGGTTTCGGCCTTAATTCTATACGGTTTACTTCGGTAAACCTAATGTAGCTCGCTCGGTTCGGTCTTGCGACTAGGCTGGGTCGAGGGGGTTACAAATTTTCTTAGGTAAATACTTGATTTCAACAATCTTTTGTTTCCAAATGAATCCTTAATGGTTTTCTAACAAAACCTATTTGATTTGATATTGTTTCTCAAGAAAATTCATCCAATTAAGAGGAAAGCCAAGTTTAGAGGTGAGTTCGTTCTTCTCTTCTAATATACTGTTCTTTACTGAAATTCCCAAGTTATTGATCCTTTACATATGTTTTCTAACTTGATTTGATGATTTAATTATGGAAAATTTGTTAAATCAAGGTTTAAATGATAAGACTGATGTATTTTCGTATAGGTCTGTTTTGTTGAGTTCTTGATTGATTCAAACCATGATTTTGATGTTTAATAATGTTAATAAGCAAGCATTACCAATGAATCCCGAAACTAAGTGAATCTCTAATTTTCTAGGTTGTTAGTTGTAAGTTTTTGAGGAGTTGTGGAAGTTTAATGTATACTGGAAGTATAAGGATGATATTAATGTGTTTTTAGATGTTAATTGATGGATTAAATTGTTAGGTTTTGGCTGGGTTAAGTTTGAAAGATGTTTGATGTTGATTTCGGTTGTTGTGGAGTGAAATTGGGTAGAGTATATTGAGGTTTTATGTGAATTGATGTTGTTGGGTTGTTGAATGCATTTTGATGCATTGAATCCTCTATTTTGTATGGATAAAATTGGGAAAGTTGATCCTCAAGCTTGAACGAACATTTCAAAAGCTTTGGAGGCGTACTTACCGTGTCGGTGAGTGAGAACGTGTTTTACAGCTTTGCAAAGGTTTGAAAGTTGTGTTTGGGGGTTTAGATCATGATTGAAATGCCGGTCTAAGCTCAAAAGTAAGGTAACACCCTCAACGGATATTCGATATTCGAATACACATTAAAGATGTTACTAACTAATTTACACTGATTTTCAGACTTGTAAATTTTTTTCAAAACTATTTTGATTAAACAACCCTTTCTCGGTTTTCACTAAATTACAAATCTGTCTAGAGTCACCTAGTGTAATATCCCAATTTTTTGATTAGTGACTAAAATGTAATTTTTGAAAGTTTAGGGGTTAAAGTATAAACTTTGGAAAAGTTTAGGGGCTAAAGTGTAAACTTCTCCAACAAGTAATTTTATTCAGTATAAGATTGAATCGGATCGAAACAAGTACCTTGATATCTATTTTAAGAATTAAGATGAAGAAAAAGGTACCAAATTTGGATCGAATGAAATAGTTAAGTGTGCTTGGGCTAGAGAAATACAAGGATGGGTGACCTTCGAGAAGATCCCATAAAAGTGTTTCTAATCGATAATTTGGACTCAGTAAAAGTAAAGAATATTCGAATGGATTATAGATAAAGGATTTTTAAGAGAAATTTTATTCTATGGATATTTTCGATAATTATCGGAATAGTAGACTGAGTTAGGAAAATTCAGTCTAAGTTCTGGGAAAGGAAGTTTTTATGAGATAATAGAGTTTATTTCCCGAATATGGAAATATGGAATTTTTGGAATAAATTCGATAGTTCAGAAAAGGTAAAATTGCAGTAGAAGTATTTTACGAATATCAAGAGATCGAATCGAAATTTCAAAGGCTGTTCCATAAGCCATGGAAAAGTTATAAAATAATATTTAAGGAATAGTGACCGATTGGGAATGAACTAGTAAATAAAAACTAGTTGGAGGGCAAATCGGTCATTTTGCCCTAATTGTATTTTTGAAATATTTAAAAAGTTACAAGGACAATTTTGGAAGAAAGAAATGGAAGATTAAATCTTGGCCCTTGATTAATGATACGATCAATCATAATCGTTGGATTAAAAGGGTATTTTAGTAATTTCACTATCTAAATGAATTTAAAATTCATTTATATTTACAAGTGGCATAATTTTAGAGATTGAAAGTTAAAGAACCAAAAGATGAAGACCACTCTTCATCTTCTTCATTTCGAAAATAAAGGGGAAAGGGAGAGAAATTTTCCAAGTTCGATTTGAGCCCCGAAACTCGATTTTCAGTTAATATTTTCAACTGCAAAGTTGTTCTACTCTTCAAGCTCTATCTTTTGGTGTAAATAATTCATGGAAAACATGATTGATTGACGAGAATTTTTGCATAAGAATAAATTAGGGTTTATGGAAAAAGTTTGGGCCTTTTGGAATTTTATTATTTCATGATGAAATTCAAGTTGAAATCAAGCTAGTATAATGTTAAAATCATGTTATTGAGTTGAGATTTAAACCCTACATATTTTAGTTTGTATGAAGATGATTAGGGTTTGTGATGTTGGATAAATGATCCAGTAAGCTTGAATTTGTTATTTGGAAGCAAAACCCTAAAATAAAGGTATAAGGACCATTTCAGAAATTCTAGAAGTTAGAGGACTAATCTGATTTTTTATGATTTTGAAGTGTATTTATGTTATTATTAATGTTGGAGATGTGAAATTGAAGTTAGAATGCAAAACCGATGTTAAATCGAGTTAGTGACCATTTTGACAAATTGTCAAAGTTATGTGACCAATTTAGAAATGAGGTTTTAGAGAAGGAATAAATCTGATTTTAGTTGAAATAATAGAATTCAAGTAGTAATGTTGATTTGAGGACTAATTTGAAAGGTTAAGAAGCTTGAATCCTTATCTTTTCATTTTTAGTGACTATTTCGGAAAGAACAAAAAATTAGAGGGAATTGTTTTTGAAGAATTATTTGATGAAGAAAGTGATACATTAGTGGTTTGAATCAAGTAAGGGGACCAAGTTGACAAATAGCAAAGTAAGTAGAATTTAGTATAAAGTTTGAAGTTATTTATGGAAGTTGTGTAGGAAAACTAGATTTGGCAGTAAGTTTGAAAATTTACCATAAATTCTACAAAAATTGTTAGATGGTGAATTTTATATCGATGTAAATATTTTTTAGTCTAGTTTCGTTTAAAACAAACGGTGATTGATTTTGATTCATATATCAAAAGATATGAATTTTTAAGTGATGAAAGGTCAGAAAATTAAAATAACAGTCTGTTCCGAAATTCAATACTAGAATTCGACTTTGAAAATTTGCCATAAATCATTCAAATTGAATTCGAGTTATTAGTTTATATGGTTGAAAAGCTTATCGAATCTAGTTTAGTTTCCAACAAACAAAAACTAATTTCGAGTTTCGAGTTAAAAGATATTAATTTTTAATCGAATAAAGGTCATAAAAAATTACAGAATAGTTTCTATCAGGACAGCCCTGTAAACGAGAGTTTGATGAATTTTCATAATTTTGTACATTTTATTAAATTATATGGCTTATACCGTTAGAATCGTTATTGAATCTAGTTTCTACGGTTTAAAGGAGATTAAGATTCAGAATGTATTCTGCCCTGTAGAAGTAAATCTTTGATGGTAGTGCAAGTTGACAGAAAATGGAAATTGAGACAATTTGTGTCTAAAGTTGGTTAGCAAGCTTGGAGGAATTATTTGAAGATCAAAATGGTCATTAGGGACCAAAAATGAGTTTGTGAACAATATAAGGAAGGAAAGAAATTTATGGAAAAATTTTATGTTGAATGATTAAATAGCTTAATTCAAATATTGTTAGAAGTGAATCTAACAAATGTTTATTTATATTCATGTGATAAATGAAGTTGGACCCGAATCAAAAGAAGGTTCAAGGTATTATAAAGGAAATGATCAATAGAGCTTAGTGAGGCATAATAATAAATGGCTAAGGTTAGTACATTTATATGTTTTAAAATGCAATTAGGAAGACTTGCGAATAGTCGACCTTCATTTAAAATAGTATTGCATTATCTATATATGTTGAGTTAATGTATGTTGCAATAAAGGTAAATTAAATAGAATATGAAGTATGAATAGCTAATCTGAAAAATGATGATGATCTATGTTTACCATGAATATTTATGATGAAGCATAAAATATGAAATGACTATATGTATGATTGATTATGATGTTCAGTTGATGATGAAAGAAATGCCCAAGTATTGTGTATGAGAGTCCATGGTATAGTTGTCATGTCATGGAGTCTTTAACAGCTGCACCCTCATGTTCATGTTATCAAACAAATATTGTGACAAAATGATTGTGTCAATACACCCTGGGGATCCACGCCCACTGTGCCCGAGTGCACTGTCGAGGTGCTTCATGTTTAGTGGGAGCAAAGAGCGTCCCCGAGTACGTACTCATCTTCACGTTCACATTAGACACTACGGTGTCATTTCCAAGATGACTCGCGTACCTCGATCTCATATAGCGTACTTTGGGCAATGATAAAAGAATCATGTCATGTAAATGAATCATGTTACGTATATAAACCATGTCATGAATATGAACCATGCCATGTATATGAAATATGTCATGAACCATGCCATGAATGCGGAACATGCCATGTATATGAATTAAATCATGCATATGAACCATGTCAGGTAAAAGAATCATGTCATGCAAATTAATCAAATTATGTATATGAATCATGTCACGTATATGAATCATGATATGTGTGCAAATTATGTTACGTATATGAATTATGCCATGTACACGTATCATGTTATGCATATGAATTAAGTCATGTATATGAATGATGTCACACATATGAATTATGACACGTATATGGATTTTGCCATGTATATAATTCATGCCATATATATGAATTATGCCATGTATATGATTATGTCATGTATGTGAATTATGTCATATATATATATAAATCATGTCATGCATATGAATTATGCCATGTGTATGAAATATGCCATGTATGTGAACTATGCCATGTATATGATTTACTTGGTAATGATGGAGTACTGGAAACTAGACTAAGTTAGAAAAATTGTGACTTGCACATGAATATTGACTATGGAAACCTTGTTAGTACGATACTACCTTAGACAGAAACTATGCTAGGTTAATGTATAACATGTATTGCTTTATTTTATGATTTGATAAATAAGATCATTGCCTCACTAAGTACGTACTTAGCGTGTTATTTTATTTCACACGTAGGTTCTCCGAAAATAGACTACCAAGGAGGAGTTGTTAATTGGGAAGATCAAGTTACTATCTATAAGTACAATACGTACATCTTTAACGTAATTTAATAGACTAGTGGGCATGTAATATTTTAAGTGGGTAAACTATTTTGTAAGTCTAAGTTTATAACGTATTTATACATTGTCATGAAAGTATGGACTTAAAGAAATGGTTTGCTATTAATAACTATGAATTTTGACGTAGTTAAATGTTGTTTAACCCTGGTCACGTAAAAATTTGAAAATAAAAAAAAGGGTCTAGGCAATGTACATAATTTTCACCCTGAATTATATTTTTATTTCAACCTCAATTATGAATTTTATAAATCAATTCAGGGTCAAAACTAGCTGCAATAGACTGGCATAGTTTTTAATTTAAAACCGATAAAGGGTTAAATTGCAAGATGAATTTTGGTACAAAAAAAATTTACAAGTCAAGACTTCTTTCAATGACTCCGTAACGTCTTTAATGTATATTCGGCTTACGAGTATACGTTAATGGTGTTACACCTAGTTTCGACCCTGAATTGGTTTATAAAATACTTTAGGTAGTTATTAAAATAAAAATATAATTCAGGGTGAAAACTATGTGTGCTGCCTAAACCCTTTCTTGGTTTTAAAATCACTACACGATAAACGACCAAGTTTAAAATCGGTTAAAGCATC
Organism: Hibiscus mutabilis; assembly: GCA_019671005.1. NCBI lineage: Eukaryota > Viridiplantae > Streptophyta > Magnoliopsida > Malvales > Malvaceae > Hibiscus > Hibiscus mutabilis. The sequence continues at coordinate 25,806,483 of CM033732.1, forward strand.
TTTTCTAATATTCTTAAAGTACTATTTTTATTACCCTTTTTACTCATATTATTGTTAGACTTAAGCTCATATTAGTTGCATAATTAGTCATTCATGCATTAATTCATGTTTCTTTCCACCGTTGAGCTTGATTACATAACTTGGTGATTTTTGTGGAAAAATATGCTGCTTTGGTGTGTTTTTGTGTGTGTGCAGAATCACTTGCCTAAACAAGGCTAGAACCAGTTGCCAGGGCAATGCATGAAGGAGATGTCGAGCTAGTTGCCAGGGCAATGCATGAAGGAGACGCCGAGCCAGTTGCCAGGGCAATTGTCGACAAAGAACAAGGTGATATGGTAGTCAAAATTGATTACTAGACAAGCCCAAGATGACGTGGAGCAAAGCCAAATCCCAAAGGAATTTGATTTCTATGAACAGATTAAAGAAGAATTAAATTCCAAGAAGATAGGAGAAGTTCTAGTAGGAATATAATTATAATAAAGAATTATATTGTTTAAAGATAATTTAATTCCAACTTAACTTCCTCCTCAAAGAAGGACTTTGACCTAGCCCTATAAATTAGAGGCCATATCGTCAACTTGAGGGGGAGAGCAAGAGGAGGGAAAATTTCGACAACCCCATAGGGCAAGAAGAGAGAAATTTCAACAAGAGAGCAAGGGGAGAGAGTTCGATTTCTTCTTTTTCTTCTTTGCTTCCATTAGATTCATGGTTTGGGGATTATTCTTTGTATATCTTTTGAACCCAACCATGAACTAACTTGATTGGTTGGGGTTATTGTGTTTTGTTGTTGTGAGAAACAATTGGATTTTGTTTAGGTAATAAGAGTTTGCACTTTCAATTCAAGGTTTACTCATTCTTGGTTCTTATTCTTGTTTGCGAGTGAATTGGGAGAGGATCTCGTAACTTCATCTATTTATCTAATATCGGGAGAGTTAGATTCAAGAAACGAATGAGTATGGTCTTTATTCAATCTATTGATGGTGAAGATTAATCTGGCTTAGGAATAAGTTAAGGATTTCAACGGCTAAGAGGAGCGCAAGATTGGTTGTTGTTCACCCTTGATTCACGCAGGGATGTATTATCAAGGCATGCACATGTAGCTAGAGTTTCGACTTAGGGATAAGAAGAAACCATTGAAGAACGCTCCGCCGAACCTTGAAGTTGCTGCCCAGCCGCCCAAGTAGTTGCCCAGCTAGTCGCCCAGGCAACCATCGATTAGTTGCCAAGGCAACCCGCTGTGTGCAGTTGCCACGGCAACTGAGTTGCCCTTGCACTCTTTTACCAAGACGATCCAATCGGCTATCACACCTCAACTCACGATAACCTAGCCTATTTATTCTATTTTAATTTCATCTATTCTTTTAGTTTATTGCTCTTAGTTTTCTCGTTAATTAAAACCTCTATTATCAATTGTGTTTTTATTTTCACAGTGCAGTAACTTAAGCAAAGTGGCTCAAACCAATCCCTGTGGAGACGATACTCGATACTCGTATCACTTTATTACTTGCGGCGTGTATACTTGCACATTTGCGTAGCACTTATTACACGCAACAATTTTTTGGGACCGTTGCCGGGGATTGGGCAATTGGTGTTAGTTGTTTTTGTTATTGCATTTTTTTCTCTTAGTTTTACTAACTTTCTTTTTGTTTGTTTTATCAAAAGAAAATAGGTGCGCTACAAGTTAAGGGACATCAACATGCCAGGAAATAAAAGCCGATCTATTTGAGAGATGATGTTGGAAGATATGAATCAATCCAATCAAGAGTTTCTTGCACCCTTTGATGATTACCTATACCAATCGAGAAAAGCCCAAAGAACTTATACAGTGGAAAAATCTTGTGCTATGTGTGGAGAACATCATGTGTTTGAAAATTGCCCTCACATTTTCGGTGCATATAACTACATGGAGGACCATAGAGGGAACCAGCAGCAAAATTCTTCATGGTATGGGCAAAAAGCTCAATTTTTTTTTTACCATAACAATTTTGTCGCAGCAACAGATATGCCATGGCAATGTAGTCCTTTTCAAGAGCATTCCAATTCCTTGGAGGAAACGTTACTAGCTTCCTTGGCTAGACTTGATGGATCAATTGAAAAGATCCGAGAGCTATCAAAATCTATGGATACGAGGATAGCTCAGTGGGATGCAACCTTAGGGGATTTAGAATATCAATCGGGGAGATCCACATATGTCATGGATAACATGCACAAAAATTCATTCCTAGGGATCTTGGCGTCCCAAGGCAAGAGGATAAGGAGCAATGCAAAGAAAGCTCTCTGATGTGTGGGGAACAACTAGAACCTCAAAGTCAAGAGGATGCCAATGAGAGAGACTGCCCAACACATAATGAGACTGAACAACACATTGCCTCGGCAATGATTGAGGAGCCTGAACAGAGAAATGCCGCGACAACACTCAGTGAAGCTGAGAACAACAATACTACAGTAAATTCTGAGGAACCTAATGCCTAGAAGGCTACAACGTTGATGTTGAAGCAGGAATCTGTAGATTGCTCTCATCTACAATTGCCACGGCAATTACACGACCACATACAAGATCAACGAGATGATAATACTTTGCCAATGGAATATGAGCAGGTAATGGCTGAACCTTTCAAATTCTTTAAAAACTCACCTCGTCCATTGCAGGTATGTCTTGAGGAACCGAGGTTGGTAGATTTGAAGCCATCGAAATCTCAACTAATGGAGATGTTTGAGAGGCCAAAAGAAAATGGTGTTTGGATTCGTAAATCTTTTCAGAAAATTGGTTCTTCCCTTGACTTACAGCAAATTTTGGCAACTGATTGCCACAGCAATTGGCTTGAGCAGCAATTGCCACGACAACAAAGTCTACATCCAACCATGATAGAAGTCGACAAGAATGAGGTAATTAAATGGTTGAGAATGGATATAATTTTTCCTGTTAATATATTTGTGCCTTCAGGAATAGTAGCAAGGTGGAGAGTATACATGGACTACAAGTGAACAAAGAAGAAAGACACCTCCACCATGGTAACGCAAAAGGGAGTAGTGGCAAGCACATTGGCCAAACTCTTTTTGGGCAATATTGTCACATGATGGAGGGTGCGGGTGGACTATAAGAAGTATCGAAAATGACCATTCTCAAGTTTTCTCAGATATGCACTAACATTAGAAGATGCATGATGGCACTCTTTTCAGACATGGTCGAAGACTTCCTTGAGATCTTCACGGATGATTTTTCCATTTTTGGTAGTGACTTCAATGGTTGCCTCGACAATTTAGAGAATGTGTTGGCAAGATGTGAAGAAACTGATTTAGTCCTTAATTGGGAGAAGTGCCATCTTATGGTAGATGAAGGAATAGTGCTCGGCCATAAGATTTCATCTAAGGGAATTGAAGTAGACAAAGCCAAGGTGGACGTGATCGAGAGATTACCCCCACCAAGATAAAGTCTTCCATTTTGATGATTGTTGCACCCAAGCATTCGAAACCCTAAAAGAAAAGCTTACCTCGGCACCCATTGTCGTTCCACCAGATTGGACGCTACCTTTTGAGCTCATGTGTGATGCAAGTGATTTCGCGGTAGGAGCAGTCCTAGGCCAATGCACAGGAAAGGAACAGAAAATCAAGTGGCCGATCACTTATCACATTTAGAATGCAATAGGGAGGAGGACGTTGATTTAGAGATATGCGATACAATTGTCGACAAAGAACAAGGTGATATGGTAGTCAAAATTGATTACTAGACAAGCCCAAGATGACGTGGAGCAAAGCCAAATCCCAAAGGAATTTGATTTCCATGAACAGATTAAAGAAGAATTAAATTCCAAGAAGATAGGAGAAGTTCTAGTAGGAATATAATTATAATAAAGAATTATATTGTTTAAAGATAATTTAATTCCAACTTAACTTCCTCCTCAAAGAAGGACTTTGACCTAGACCTATAAATTAGAGGCCATATCGTCAACTTGAGGGGGAGAGCAAGAGGAGGGAAAATTTTGACAACCCCATAGGGCAAGAAGAGAGAAATTTTGACAAGAGAGCAAGGGGAGAGAGTTCGATTTCTTCTTTTTCTTCTTTGCTTCCATTAGATTCATGGTTTGGGGATTATTCTTTGTATATCTTTTGAACCCAACCATGAACTAACTTGATTGTTTGGGGTTATTGTGTTTTGTTGTTGTGAGAAACAATTGGATTTTGTTTAGGTAACAAGAGTTTGCACTTTCAATTCAAGGTTTACTCATTCTTGGTTCTTATTCTTATTTGCGAGTGAATTAGGAGAGGATCTCGTAACTTCATCTATTTATCTAATATCGGGAGAGTTAGATTCAAGAAACAAATGAGTATGGTCTTTATTCAATCTATTGATGGTGAAGATTAATCTGGCTTAGGAATAAGTTAAGGATTTCAACGGCTAAGAGGAGCGCAAGATTGGTTGTTGTTCACCCTTGATTCACGCAGGGATGTATTATCAAGGCATGCACATGTAGCTAGAGTTTCGACTTAGGGATAAGAAGAAACCATTGAAGAACGCTCCGCCGAACCTTGAAGTTGCTGCCCAGCCGCCCAAGTAGTTGCCCAGCTAGTCGCCCAGGCAACCATCGATTAGTTGCCAAGGCAACCCCGCTGTGCAAGTTGCCACGGCAACTGAGTTGCCCTTGCACTCTTTTACCAAGACGATCCAATCGGCTATCACACCTCAACTCACGATAACCTAGCCTATTTACTCTATTTTAATTTCATCTATTCTTTTAGTTTATTGCTCTTAGTTTTCTCGTTAATTAAAACCTCTATTATCAATTGTGTTTTTATTTTCACAGTGCAGTAACTTAAGCAAAGTGGCCCAAACCAATCCCTGTGGAGACGATACTCGTATCACTTTATTACTTGCGGCGTGTATACTTGCACATTTGCGTAGCACTTATTACACGCAACAATTTTTTGGGACCGTTGCCGGGGATTGGCAATTGGTGTTAGTTGTTTTTGTTATTGCATTTTTTTCTCTTAGTTTTACTAACTTTCTTTTTGTTTGTTTTATCAAAAAAAAATAGGTGCGCTACAAGTTAAGGGACATCAACATGCCAGGAAATAAAAGCCGATCTATTTGAGAGATGATGTTGGAAGATATGAATCAATCCAATCAAGAGTTTCTTGCACCCTTTGATGATTACCTATACCAATCGAGAAAAGCCCAAAGAACTTATACAATGGAAAAATCTTGTGCTATGTGTGGAGAACATCATGTGTTTGAAAATTGTCCTCACATTTTTGGTGCATATAACTACATGGAGGACCATAGAGGGAACCAGCAGCAAAATTCTTCATGGTATGGGCAAAAAGCTCAAAAATTTTTTTACCATAACAATTTTGTCGCAGCAACAGATATGCCATGGCAATGTAGTCCTTTTCAAGAGCATTCCAATTCCTTGGAGGAAACGTTACTAGCTTCCTTGGCTAGACTTGATGGATCAATTGAAAAGATCCGAGAGCTATCAAAATCTATGGATACGAGGATAGCTCAGTGGGATGCAACCTTAGGGGATTTAGAATATCAATTGGGGAGATCCACATATGTCATGGATAACATCCACCAAAAATTCATTCCTAGGGATACTGACGTCCCAAGGCAAGAGGATAAGGAGCAATGCAAAGAAAGCTCTCTGATGTGTGGGGAACAACTAGAACCTCAAAGTCAAGAGGATGCCAATGAGAGAGACTGCCCAACACATAATGAGACTGAACAACACATTGCCTCGGCAATGATTGAGGAGCCTGAACAGAGAAATGCCGCGACAACACTCAGTGAAGCTGAGAACAACAATACTACAGTAAATTCTGAGGAACCTAATGCCTAGAAGGTTACAACGTTGATGTTGAAGCAGGAATCTGTAGATTGCTCTCATCTACAATTGCCACGGCAATTACACGACCACATACAAGATCAACGAGATGATAATACTTTGCCAATGGAATATGAGCAGGTAATGGTTGAACCTTTCAAATTCTTTAAAAACTCACCTCGTCCATTGCAGGTATGTCTTGAGGAACCGAGGTTGGTAGATTTGAAGCCATCGAAATCTCAACTAATGGAGATGTTTGAGAGGCCAAAAGAAAATGGTGTTTGGATTCGTAAATCTTTTCAGAAAATTGGTTCTTCCCTTGACTTACAGCAAATTTTGGCAACTGATTGCCACAGCAATTGGCTTGAGCAGCAATTGCCACGACAACAAAGTCTACATCCAACCATGATAGAAGTCGACAAGAATGAGGTAATTAAATGGTTGAGAATGGATATAATTTTTCCTATTAATATATTTGTGCCTTCAGGAATAGTAGCAAGGTGGAGAGTATACATGGACTACAAGTGAACAAAGAAGAAAGACACCTCCACCATGGTAACGCAAAAGGGAGTAGTGGCAAGCACATTGGCCAAACTCTTTTTGGGCAATATTGTCACATGATGGAGGGTGCGGGTGGACTATAAGAAGTATCGAAAATGACCATTCTCAAGTTTTCTCAGATATGCACTAACATTAGAAGATGCATGATGGCACTCTTTTCAGACATGGTCGAAGACTTCCTTGAGATCTTCACGGATGATTTTTCCATTTTTGGTAGTGACTTCAATAGTTGCCTCGACAATTTAGAGAATGTGTTGGCAAGATGTGAAGAAACTGATTTAGTCCTTAATTGGGAGAAGTGCCATCTTATGGTAGATGAAGGAATAGTGCTCGGCCATAAGATTTCATCTAAGGGAATTGAAGTAGACAAAGCCAAGGTGGACGTGATCGAGGGATTACCCCCACCAAGATAAAGTCTTCCATTTTGATGATTGTTGCACCCAAGCATTCGAAACCCTAAAAGAAAAGCTTGCCTCGGCACCCATTGTCGTTCCACCAGATTGGACGCTACCTTTTGAGCTCATGTGTGATGCAAGTGATTTCGCGGTAGGAGCAGTCCTAGGCCAATGCACAGGAAAGGAACAGAAAATCAAGTGGCCGATCACTTATCACATTTAGAATGCAATAGGGAGGAGGACGTGGATTTAGAGATATGCGATACATTCGCGGATGAGAAACTTTTAGTTGCCCGACAACCATGGATGCGCACGCCTCGGCAACCCTTGACGCCTCGACAACCATGGATGCGCATGCCTTGGCAACCCTCGACGCCGCAGCAGCCTTTGACGTGCACGCCTCAGCAACTCCAGACGCGCACGCCTTGGCAACCACAGATGCACATGCCTCGGTAACCCTCAACGCCTCGGTAGCCCTTGACGCGCATACCTCGGCAACTCTAGACGCGCATGCCTCGGCAACCCTCGACGGCTCGTCAACATGGATGTGCATGCCTCGACAACCATGGATGCCACAGCAGCACCTGACGCGCACGCCTCGACAACTTCAGACGCGCATGCCTCGACAACTCCAGACGCGCACGCCCTGGCAACCCTTGACGCCTCGGCAACCTTGGGAGTAGTCACCACGACAGCACATGCCTCGACAATACCCTGGTACGCAGATTTAGTTAATTTCCTTATTTGTGATATTTTATCTTATGGCCTTACTCACCAAGGGAAGGAGTGGTTCCGCCATGATGCTAAGCATTACTTTTGGGATGAGCCTCTTTTGTTTAAACAATATGCAGATCAGGTCATACGCTGATGTGTCCCTGAAGAAGAGCAGCATAATGTACTCCGGTAATGCCATTCTTCACCCTATGGAGGACATTTTGGAGGAACTCGTACCGCGGCCAAAGTTTTGCAATTTGGTTTGTATTGGCCAACACTGTACAAAGATGCCCAAGAGTTTTACAAGCAATGTGATCGTTGCCATAGGACGGGCAATATCACCCACAAACCAATGGGCAAGCAGAAATTTCCAACCGGGAATTGAAGGGTATACTCGAGAAAGTTGAAAATCCCTCTATGAGGGATTGGTCAGCAAGACTAGATGATGCACCTTGGGCATATCACACTACATTCAAAACACCCTTAGGTATGTCCCCCTTTCGACTTGTCTATGGCCAAACATGCCATCTACCGGTGGAAATCGAACACAAGGCATATTGGGCAATCAAGACCGTGAATATAGATTGGGAAAGTGTCAGGCAAAAGTGTTTGTTGAACCTCAACGAGATAGAATAATTTCGTGCACTCACCTATAACAATGCACAAATCTACAAGAAGAAAACAAAGCAATGGAACGACAAGAAACTATTGCCGCGACAATTCATGCCAGGGCAACTAGTTCTCTTATTCAATTCTCGGCTAAAACTTTTCCCGGGAAAACTAAAATCAAGATGGTCGGTGTTGCGCGTAATAAGTGCTACGCAAATGTGCAAGTATACACGTCGCAAGTTATAGTATAAAAGATATCGTCTCCACAGGGATTGGTGCTACTTCAAGAATCTAGTCTCTTGCACTGTAAAAGGTAAAAACACAAGTAAAGGATTATAGAAGTTTTAACTAATAACTAATCTAGAAAGCAATTAAGTAAATGAAAAGATGAGATCGAATGAGAGAGAGATAGGCCAGGTTATCGTGAGTTGAGGTGTGATAGCCGATTGGATCATTTTGGTAAAAGAGTGCACGGGCAACTCAGTTGTCGTGGCAACTTGCACAACGGGGTTGCCTTGGCAACTAATCGATGATTGCCTGGGCAACTACTTGGGCGTATGGGCAGCAACCTTCAAGGTTTGGCAGAGCGTTCTTCAATGGTTTCTTCTTATCCCTAAGTCGAAACTCTAGCTACTTGTGCATGCCTTGATAATACATCCCTGCGTGAATCAAGGGTGAACAACAACCAATCTTGCGCTCCTCTTAGCCGTTGAAATCCTTAACTTATTCCTAAGCCGGATTAATCTTCACCATCAATAGATTGAATAAAGATCATATTCATTCGTTTCTTGAATCTAACTCTCCCGATATTAGATAAATAGATGAAATCACGAGATCCTCTCCCAATTCACTCGCAAACAAGAATAAGAACCAAGAATGAGTAAACCTTGAAATAGAAAAGTGCAAACTCTTATTACCTAAACAAAGACCAATAGTTTCTCACAACCACAAAACACAATAACCATAGCCAAGTAGATTTAGTTCATGGCTAGGTTCCAAAGAAACACAAGATAGACAATCCCTAGCATGAACCCAATCGAACAAGGAAGAAAAGATTAAGCTTGTCGAAAATCCCTTGCCCTAGATGCTTGTCGAAAATTCCCCTTGCTTCCTCTCTTGGTTCTTGTCGAAATTTCCCCTCTAGCTCTCTCCCCAAGTTGTCGAAATCTCCTTGCTATTTATAGGGCTAGGCCAAAGTCCTTCTTTGAGGAGGAATTTAAGTTGGAATTAAATTATATTTAAAGAATATAATTCTTTATTATAATTTTATTCCTATTAGAACTTCTCCTATCTTCTTGGAATTTAATTCTTCTTTAATCTCTGCATGGCAATCAAATTCCTTTGGGCTTGGGCCTTGCTCCATGTCATCTTGGGCTTGTAAAGTCATTAATTTCGACATCCCTATTGCATTTTCTCTTTGTCGTGCTCGGCGTCTCCTTCATGGATTGCCCTGGCAACTAGCTCGGCATATCCTTCATGCATTGCCCTGGCAACTAGCTCGGCATTGCTTTGGCAAGTGATCCTGCACATACACACACAAAGCACACCAAAGCAGCATCTTTTCCACAAAAACTACCAAGTTATGTAATCAAGCTCAACGATGGAAGGAAACATGGATTAATGCATGACTGGCTAACTATGCAACTAATATGAGCCTAAGTCTAACAATAATATGAGTAAAAAGGGTAAGAAAAATAGTACTTTTGAACACTTATCACACCCCCCAAACTCAAACTATTGCTTGTCCTCAAGCAATGCAAACTCATAATTACCTTCCAAGACTTCAATTTTCACAAACTTAGCTTTGAACTTGATTTCAATTCTCTGAACCGGGGCACAAAGTATGATTGGCTTTTTATTTTTTGGAAAACTGAGGAGTTACTCGGAATCAAACTATAATGCTTGTGAGTGTGTGCGGAGTTGTGTGCAAGTTGATTTTTCGGATCCTATGCAAACAATAGGTTTTCAAATTACTTTATTGGGTTCTTTTTAACATGTTTTAACTAGAGCCAGTTTTGGGCACCTCTAGTGTTTTGTTTTTAATTTTATTAAGTTAATTTAATCGACTAGAGCCGGTTTCGGGCACCTCTAGTTAAAAAAAATTTAACACATCCTAGAGCCAGTTTCGGGCACCTCTAGTGATCAATTTTTTAGCACATGCTAGAGCCAATTTCGGGCACCTCTAGCATTCATCCAATTTTTATTCTAATCCCCCAATTTGTTAATTATCAACCTAAGTTCACTAGAATTCCTTAAATCAATCAAACCACAACAGTGTTTCATCAAATTTAGCATCATAGTAAAATTCTAAGTTTTTCCATGGTTATTCTAGAATAAAAATTCTATCAATTAAGTGCATTGGCAAAGTCATCATCGAATATTCATCAAATCTAAGCAATTCTTGTTTCAATTAAAGGCATGGCAAGCAATTTATGTATCCTAAATGTAATACTTAAGTGAATGTAACTAAACATGGTAACTACTAATAACAATCCCCCCAAACTCGAGTGAGGCATTGTCCTCAATGCATGCATAAAAATAACGAAAATAAAATAAAAATAAAAATGCATACGAGGACTTACTCCGAGAGTTCGTCATCGTAGATGATTAGTTTCCTTTTGGTCAGTGTCTTGATTCTCTTGCTTGAACGCGATGGTTGTTTTCTTGTTGCCGGGATGTCTTTAGTTTTGGTTGTCGTGGCATCTTCAGGGTTGGTTGCCGTGGCATCAGCTTGTGCAGGCACGATGTAGGTTGCCGCGGCATCTTCTTCATTGGTTGCCGGGGCAAGGATCTTGGTAGTAAATTTCCTTAGCATAGTAGTTGTGAGTCTTGTTGTGAAAAAGAAAACAAAGAAAATCTGAAAACTAAAAATAATGAAGAAAAATAAAATATCTCCTAAAAATAAAAATGAAAATAAAAAGAAAAAGAAAATACTGAAAGGAGAGCATGCTCATGCATCTCCTAAGTTGACCACTTCCTTGTTACGTTCCACATCGGCACCATTGTAGTGCTTCAATCTTTGTCCATTAACTTTGAATTCATGATTGTCAGAGATGGACTTGATTATCACGGCGCCATGGGTGAATGGTTTGACGACTTCGAATGGTCCCGACCATCTTGATTTCAGCTTTCTCGGGAAAATTTTTAGCCGAGAATTGAATAGGAGAACTAGTTGCCCTGGCATGAATTGCCGTGGCAATAGTTTCTTGTCGTGCCATCGCTTTGTTTTCTCCTTGTAGATTCGTGCATTGTTATAGGCGAGTGCACGAAATTCTTCTATCTCATTGAGATCCATCAAGCGCTTTTGTCCGGCACTTTCCCAATCCATATTCACGGTCTTGATTGCCCAGTACGCCTTGTGCTCGATTTCCACCGGTAGATGACATGTTTTACCATAGACAAGTCGGAAGGGGGACATACCTAAGGGTGTTTTGAATGCAGTGCGATATGCCCAAAGTGCGTCATCTAGTCTTAATGACCAATCCTTCCTCGAGGGATTTACAACTTTCTCGAGTATACCCTTCAATTCTCGGTTGGAAATTTCTGCTTGCCCGTTGGTTTGTAGGTGATATGCCGTGGCGATCTTGTGTGATATGCCGAAGCGTTGCAACATCTTGGCAATTAGTCTGTTGTCAAAATGCTTGCCTTCGTCGCTGATAATTGCTCTCGGCATCCCAAACCGTGTAAATATGTTTTTTTCTGCAGGAATCGTTGCACGGCCTTGGAATCGTTGTTGGGAACTGCAGTTGCCTCTACCCATTTAGACACATAGTCGACGGCAAGTAAGATGTAGAGGTTGCCGAATGAAGATGGGAAAGGTCCCATAAAGTCGATCCCCCATACATCGAACAGTTCCACCTCGATGATGTTCTGGAGTGGCATCTCATGTCGTCTAGAGATATTGCCCGTCCTCTGGCAACGATCACATTGCTTGTAAAAGTCTTGGGCATCTTTGTACAATGTTGGCCAATACAAACCGGATTGCAAGACTTTGGCCGCGGTACGAGTTCCTCCAAAATGTCCTCCATAGGGTGAAGAATGGCATTGTCGGAGTACATTCTGTTGCTCTTCTTCAGGGACACATCGGCGTATAACCTAATCTGTACATTGTTTAAACAAAAGAGGCTCGTCCCAAAAATAATGCTTAGCATCATGGCGGAACCGCTTCTTCCCTTGGTGAGTAATGCCATAAGGAAAAATACCACAAACAAGGAAGTTAACTAAATCCGCATACCAGGGTATTGCCGAGGCATGTGCTGTCATGGCGATTGCTCACAAAATTACTGAGGCGTGCGCATCAAAGACTGTTGTGGCGTCGAAAGTTGCCGAGGCGTGTGCATCCATGGTTGCCAAGGCGTCTAGGGTTGCCGAGGCATCTAGGGTTACCGAGGCGTCGAGGGTTGCCGAGGCAACTAAAATTTATTCATCCGGGAATGCATCACATATCTCTAGATCTGCGTCCTCCTTCCTATTGTGTTCCAAACGTGATAAGTGATCGGCCACTTGATTTTCTGTTCCTTTCCTGTCCTTAATTTCAATATCAAATTCTTGTAAAAGTAATATCCAACGAATCAAACGAGGTTTAGCATCCTTTTTAGCAAATAAGTATTTGATTGACGAATGGTCCGTATGAACAATTACCTTTGTACCAATTAAATAGGATAGGAACTTGTCAAATGCGAAAACTACATCTAGTAACTCTTTCTTCGTTGTTGTGTACTTGACTTGAGCACCATTAAGAGTTTTACTAGCGTAGTATATCACATGGAAGGTCTTACCTGTGCGTTGGCCTAGGACTGCTCCTACCGCGAAATCACTTGCATCACACATGAGCTCAAAAGGTAGCGTCCAATCTGGTGGAACGACAATGGGTGCCGAGGCAAGCTTTTTCTTTAGGGTTTTGAATGCTTGAGTGCAAGAATCATCAAAATCGAAGACTTTATCCTGTTCAAGCAGATTACACAAAGGTTTAGTGATTTTAGAAAAATTATGAATGAACCTCCTGTAAAAACCTGCATGTCTGAGAAAACTTCGAATTCCTTTAACCAAAATTGGTGGGGGTAATCTCTCGATCACGTCCACCTTGGCTTTGTCTACTTCAATTCCCTTGGATGAAATCTTGTGGCCGAGCACTATTCCTTCATCTACCATAAAGTGGCATTTCTCCTAATTGAGGACTAAATCCGTTTCTTCGCATCTTTCCAACACCCTCTCTAAATTGCCGAGACAGCCGTCGAAGTCATTACCAAAAACCGAAAAATCATCCATGAAGATCTCAAGGAAGTCTTCGACCATGTCTGAAAAGAGTGCCATCATGCATCTTTGGAAGGTTGTCGGGGCGTTACACAATCCGAACGGCATCCTTCGGAAGGCAAAAGTATCGTATGGGCATGTGAAGGTTGTCTTTTCTTGATCTTCTGGTGCTATGGCAAATTGATTGTAACCTAGATAACCATCAAGAAAACAATAAAAGGGTTTACCTGCAAGACAGTCAAGCATTTGATCAATAAAGGGTAATAGGAAGTGATCTTTCCTAGTGGCTTTGTTTAGCTTTCGATAGTCCATACAAACCCTCCAACCGGTCACAGTCCTGGTTGGGATAAGTTCATTATTTTCATTGCTTACCACTGTTATACCTCCCTTTTTCGGTACACATTGTACCGGACTTACCCACGTACTATCAGAGATAGGGTATATAATGTCGGCGTCAAGCCACTTGATGATTTCTTTCATTACAACCCCTTTCATGGCATGATTCAGTCTCCTCTGGGCCTCAATTGAAGGTTTGTGATCATCTTCCAACAAGATCTTGTGCATGCACACCGCCGAGCTAATTCCCTTCGAGTCGACAATTATCCACCCTATTGCCTTTTTGTGTAGCTTCAACATCTTGATCAGCTTCTTTTCCTGCTCAGGCTGTAACTTAGAAGAAATAATTACAGGCAATGTATTATCGGTCCCTAAATATACATATTTTAGTTGCTCTGGCAATTGTTTCAACTCAAGAATCGGTGGTTGTTCGATAGAGGGTTTTTCGAGTTTACCTTCCTTACCTGAGTAATCCAGTGGTTCAAAGTATGTACCTGGTCGGTTGACTAGCCAATTTGCCTCTTCTTATTGTTCCTCATTGATCGGTTCTTCATACTCCTCAGGTTCCTCTTGATCGGCAATGTAGTTGCCGAGGCAACTAAATTCCTCATCGAAGTTAAACTCTGCAGTGGCATGAAGTAGTTGGCATTCTTCTGGATCATCGGCATGCCTTAGTGTTTGGAACACATTTAGTTTGACCTGCTGGTCATTCACCCTCATTGTGAGTTCTCCCTTTTCAACATCAATCATGGTTCTCCCTGTTGCTAGGAATGGTCTCCCGAGAATGATGGGCGCATACTCATCTGCTTCACAATCCAAAATAATAAAGTCAGCGGGAAAAATAAATTTATCAACTTTTACCAGTATGTCCTCGATTTTTCCCTCTAGATGCACATAGGATCTGTCGGCTAGCTACAGCATGACTGCTGTAGGTCTTGCCTTCCCGATTCCTAGTTTCTGGAAAACCGATTTAGGCATCAAGTTTATACTAGCCCCAAGGTCGCATAATGCTTTCCCGACATAGTGGTTTCCAAAGGAACATGGTATTGTGAAACTTTCGGGATCCTTCAACTTAGGTGGCATACGATTGTGCAACATTGCCATGCTTCCCTCTGTTGCGGCAACTGTTTCAAACTCTCCTAGCCTTGTTCTCTTGGACACAATGTCTTTAAGAAACTTGGCATAGTTTGGCATTTGTTCAATTGCTTCCACCAATGGCAAGTTGATGTGGACTTGCTTTAGGATATCAAGAAACTTCTTGAATTGGTATTCTTGCTTTTGTCGCTTCAACCTTTGTGGGAATGGTGGTGGAAGTCGGATATCTTCGATCCTTTCATTGGTTTGAAACCTGATTGACGGCATTGCTGGGACATCTGGAGTTGCCGAGGCATTATCAACTAGGGTTGCCGAGGCATGCTTATTGCAAGTTGCCGAGGCGTCTTTATCGTCGGTTGCCGAGGTATGCTTATTGCCGGTTGCCGCGGCAATTCCTGGTTCAGCATCTGAGGCTTTACCGCTAGGTTTGACCTGATCTTTTTGTGGAGTTTTGTTTGATGAGCGAGTTTGAGCCTCTCTAAGTTGTTGGCCACTTCTGGAGGTGATCGCCTTACATTGCTCAAGGCCAGTTCCTCTTGCGACTTCAGTATCGCTAGGTAAACCTCCTTGTGGTCTAGTATTCAGATTTTGAGCAAACTGTCCGACTTGATTTTCCAATGATTTGATTGCCGCCTCTTGGTTTTGCAATCTCATCTCGGTCCTGTTAATAAAAGCATCAGTTCTTTTTATGAAATTACTATTCTCAGCCATATAAGATTCAGTTTTCATCATAAAAGCATTTAGAGAATTTTTCAAAGAACTAGATGTCGTTGGTTGTTGTTGCGGCATCTGTTGCCGTGGCATATTCTGCTGGAATCCCGATGCTTGTGCATTCTGATTGTTCTGGTTTAGAGTATTGTTGGGATTACTCCATGAAAAATTCAGGTGCTTGTTGGACATCACGTTGTTGCTCCAATTGTAATTCCCCACATAGAAGCTGGATTCCGGATTCTGCATACATTCAGAAGAATTATGGTTATCACCACATAACTCACAAAAAGAATCCATTACCTTGACTTCATGTGTGTTGTTTGGTTTTTGCATGTTCTGGACCATCTTGGTTAAAGCGGCCAATTGTGCCGAAATTGAATCTGATGATCCTAGTTCATGTATTGTGGCTTGGCGTCTAACTCCTCCTCTTCTAGTAGATGGGAATTGATAGTCATTCTTGGCCAGCCTATTTAAAATTTGCATTGCTTCCTCCGGTGACTTATCTAGGAGTATGCCGTTTGCCGAGGCATCTAGCATCATCCTTGTTGGTGTATTCACAGCGTTGTAAAACATTGTTACTTGAGTCCACACTGGGAATCCGTGTAGGGGGCATTTGTGTAGAATTCTCTATATCACTCCCAAGCCTCGTACATGGATTCATCATCTGCCTGCCGAAAAGAAGTAATGTCGTTACGAAGCTTATCAGTCAAATTTGTAGGATTAAATCTAGCAAGGAAATTACGACAAAGATCAGTCCAAGATGCTATGGATCCGGCAGGAATGCTATTCAACCATGCTTTCGCCCTATCCCTCAGTGAATAGGGGAATAATCTTAATCGTAGGACATCGGGGGTGACTCCGTGTATCTTGAACGAGTTGCAAATCTCGAGGAAAGATTTCAGATGTTGTCGTGCATCTTCAGTTGCTGAGCCGCCAAATTGACCTATTGTGTTGATCATATTAAACATTACCGGTTTCAACTCAAAGTGGTCAGCTTCAATTTCAGGTGCGACAACTCCTGGGTTAAGTCCATCAAGATCTTCTTCAAGATAGTCTCGAATAGTTCTGTTTCGTGCAAGAATCACTCCTCCTCCTGCTTGAACATCTTGATTCATATTGCCGTCTTGATTTGCCATTGCTTCTCTTATCCTTCGTCTAAGTCTTTGTAAGGTTCGTTCGATTTCTGGATCAAAGGGATATTCTGGTGAAGTCGGTCTCGCCCTGGTCATATACCAATGCAAAACCAAAGTTTGTTAGCCCTTTGAATTTTAAACAAGAAAAATAAAAAGAAAGTGCAAGAAAATAAAAACAAAGTCGCTATTGCCAATCCCCGGCAACGGCGCCAAATACTTGTTGCGCGTAATAAGTGCTATGCAAATGTGCAAGTATACACGTCGCAAGTTATAGTATAAAAGATATCCTCTCCACAGGGATTGGTGCTACTTCAAGAATCTAGTCTCTTGCACTGTAAAAGGTAAAAACACAAGTAAAGGATTATAGAAGTTTTAACTAATAACTAATCTAGAAAGCAATTAAGTAAATGAAAAGATGAGATCGAATGAGAGAGAGATAGGCCAGGTTATCGTGAGTTGAGGTGTGATAGCCGATTGGATCGTTTTGGTAAAAGAGTGCACGGGCAACTCAGTTGTCGTGGCAACTTGCACAACGGGGTTGCCTTGGCAACTAATCGATGGTTGCCTGGGCAACTACTTGGGCGTCTGGGCAGCAACCTTCAAGGTTCGGCAGATCGTTCTTCAATGGTTTCTTCTTATCCCTAAGTCAAAACTCTAGCTACTTGTGCATGCCTTGATAATACATCCCTGCGTGAATCAAGGGTGAACGACAACCAATCTTGTGCTCCTATTAGCCGTTGAAATCCTTAACTTATTCCTAAGCCGGATTAATCTTCACCATCAATAGATTGAATAAAGATCATATTCATTCGTTTCTTGAATCTAACTCTCCCGATATTAGATAAATAGATGAAATCACGAGATCCTCTCCCAATTCACTCGCAAACAAGAATAAGAACCAAGAATGAATAAACCTTGAAATAGAAAAGTGCAAACTCTTATTACCTAAACAAAGACCAATAGTTTCTCACAACCACAAAACACAATAACCATAGCCAAGTAGATTTAGTTCATGGCTAGGTTCCAAAGAAACACAAGATAAACAATCCCTAGCATGAACCCAATCGAACAAGGAAGAAAAAGATGAAGCTTGTCGAAAATCCCTTGCCCTAGATGCTTTTCGAAAATTCCCCTTGCTTCCTCTCTTGGTTCTTGTTGAAATTTCCCCTCTAGCTCTCTCCCCAAGTTGTCGAAATCTCCTTGCTATTTATAGGGCTAGGCCAAAGTCCTTCTTTGAGGAGGAGTTTGAGTTGGAATTAAATTATCTTTAAAGAATATAATTCTTTATTATAATTTTATTCCTATTAGAACTTCTCCTATCTTCTTGGAATTTAATTCTTCTTTAATCTCTGCATGGCAATCAAATTCCTTTGGGCTTGGGCCTTGCTCCATGTCATCTTGGGCTTGTAAAGTCATTAATTTCGACATCCCTATTGCATTTTCTCTTTGTCGTCAATTGACATGGCAACTGGCTCGGCGTCTCCTTCATGCATTGCCCTGGCAACTAGCTCGGCATATCCTTCATGCATTGCCCTGGCAACTAGCTCGACATTGCTTTGGCAAGTGATCCTGCACATACACACACAAAGCACACCAAAGCAGCATCTTTTCCACAAAAACTACCAAGTTATGTAATCAAGCTCAACGATGGAAGGAAACATGGATTAATGCATGAATGGCTAACTATGCAACTAATATGAGCCTAAGTCTAACAATAATATGAGTAAAAATGGTAAGAAAAATAGTACTTTTGAACACTTATCAGTCGGGACCTTTCGAAGTTGTCAAACCATTCTCTCATGGTGTCGTGATAATCAAGTCCATTACCGACGAACATGAATTCAAAGTTAATGGACAAATATTGAAGCACTACAACAGTGCCCATGTAGAACGTAACAAAGAAGTTGACACCTTAGGAGATGCATAAGCATGCTCTACTTTCGATATTTTCTTTTTCTTTTTCTTTTTATTTTTTTTCGAGCTATTTTTTATTATTTTCGGTTATTTTTTTTCTCTTTATTTATTTTTGGAATTTTTAGGAGAGATTTTATTTTTCTTTATTATCTTTAGTTTTCAGGTTTTCTTTTCCACATCAAGACTCACAACCACCATGCTAAGGAAATTTACTACCGACTACTTGCCACAACAACCACAACAGAAACTGGCGATGCCCAGGCAACAACAATGGCTTCGGCAACTACTGATGCCCATGCAAGTGAACCTGCATCGGCAAATATGGATCAAATCAAAGCAATGCTATTCACGCGGTACCAGCATTCAACCACCGACTGAAAAATGAATCAAGCAAACGGCACAAAGGAAACTTATCACTCGAGGTGACGACCTCTCCGACTAACTCATTTCATTTAGTTTCTTTTAAATTTTGTTTCTCTCTTACATGCATTTAGGACAATGCTTCTCTTGAGTTTGGGGGTGTTGGTTTCTAGTTAGTTTCATGTTTAGTTGCATTCATCTCTAGCAATCACATATAGGTTGCATATGTTACTTGCCATGCCTTTAATTGGATTTAATTGCTTAAGACTTGTTGAATATCCAATGATGAATTTTTGCCACTGCACTTAATTGAAAGAACCTTTAATTTTAGGATTGCATGAAAAGAACTTAGAATTTTACTATGATGCTGATTTTTTTTACACGGTTGTGGCTTGTTGATTGAAAGAAAATTAGTGAACTTAGGTTGCTTAAAATTTGGGTAAATTTGAAAAAAAAAGTTAAATTCAAGCTAGAGGTGCCCGAAACTGGCTCTAGTAGTAAATGCACTTTCTTGCTAGAGGTGCCCGAAACTGGCTCTAGTAGTTAATGCACATTAAAGAATCGCTAGAGGTGCCCGAAATTGGCTCTAGTGAAAATAAAAATAAATGCCTCGGTAATTAAATTGATAAAAGCCTATTGTTCACAGAGAATCTTGAAAATCAACTTGTACACAACTACACACACACATTGTCACGAGCATTATAGTTTTGTTTCGTGTAATTTTTGTGCTATCCGAAAAATTAAAAGGTGATCATACTTTGTGCCACGGTTCTGAGGTTTGAAGTCAAGTTTGAAGCAGGTCTTTGATGATTAAAGTCTTGGCAGGTAATTGTTAGTTTGCATTGCTTGAGGACAAGCAATAGTTCGAGTTTGGGGGTGTGATAAGTGTTCAAAAGTACTATTTTTATTACCCTTTTTACTCATATTATTGTTAGACTTAAGCTCATATTAGTTGCATAATTAGTCATTCATGCATTAATTCATGTTTCTTTCCACCGTTGAGCTTGATTACATAACTTGGTGATTTTTGTGGAAAAAAATGCTGCTTTGGTGTGTTTTTGTGTGTGTGTAGAATCACTTGCCTAAGCAAGGCTAGAACTAGTTGCCAGGGCAGTGCATGAAGGAGATGTCGAGCTAGTTGCCAGGGCAATGCATGAAGGAGACGCTGAGCCAGTTGCCAGGGCAATTGTTGACAAAGAACAAGGTGATATGGTAGTCGAAATTGATGACTAGACAAGCCCAAGATGACGTGGAGCAAAGCCAAATCCCAAAGGAATTTGATTTCCATGAAGAGATTAAAGAAGAATTAAATTCCAAGAAGATAAGAGAAGTTCTAGTAGGAATATAATTACAATAAAGAATTATATTGTTTAAAGATAATTTAATTCCAACTTAACTTCCTCCTCAAAGAAGGACTTTGACCTAGCCCTATAAATTAGAGGCCATATCGTCAACTTGAGGGGGAGAGCAAGAGGAGGGAAAATTTCAACAACCCCATAGGGCAAGAAGAGAGAAATTTTGACAAGAGAGCAAGGGGGAGAGAGTTCGATTTATTCTTTTTCTTCTTTGCTTCCATTAGATTCATGGTTTGGGGATTATTCCTTGTATATCTTTTGAACCCAACCATGAACTAACTTGATTGGTTGGGGTTATTGTTTTTTGTTGCTGTGAGAAACAATTGGATTTTGTTTAGGTAATAAGAGTTTGCACTTTCAATTCAAGGTTTACTCATTCTTGGTTCTTATTCTTGTTTGCGAGTGAATTGGGAGAGGATCTCGTAACTTCATCTATTTATCTAATATCGGGAGAGTTAGATTCAAGAAACAAATGAGTATGGTCTTTATTCAATCTATTGATGGTGAAGATTAATCCGGCTTAGGAATAAGTTAAGGATTTCAACAACTAAGAGGAGCGCAAGATTGGTTGTTGTTCACCCTTGATTCACGCAGGAATGTATTATCAAGGCATGCACAAGTAGCTAGAGTTTCGAATTAGGGATAAGAAGAAACCATTGAAGAACGCTCCGCTGAACCTTGAAGTTGCTGCCCAGCTAGTCGCCCAAACAACCATCGATTAGTTGCCAAGGCAACCCCGCTGTGCAAGTTGCCACGGCAACTGAGTTGCCCTTGCACTCTTTTACCAAGACGATCCAATCGGCTATCACACCTCAACTCAATATAACCTGGTCTATTTACTCTATTTTAATTTCATCTATTCTTTTAGTTTATTGCTCTTAGTTTTCTCGTTAATTAAAACCTCTATTATCAATTGTGTTTTTATTTTCACAGTGCAGTAACTTAAGCAAAGTGGCCCAAACCAATCCCTGTGGAGACGATAATCGATACTCGTATCACTTTATTACTTGCGACATGTATACTTGCACATTTGCGTAGCACTTATTACACGCAACACTGCCTAGACCCTTTCTTGGTTTTCAAATCACTACAAGATAAACGACCAAGTTTAAAATCGTTTAAAGCATCTTTTCTAATATTCTTAATTCCTCGTGTATGCCATGTTTCTAGATCATACGTCCACATTAATTTATAAGTACTGTACAAAAATTTAGACATACAAAATAGCTACTTATTTAATATCTATACATGCCCCCACTAGACTAGGATGTAGTGATACTTACTGATAATGTATGCTAACTTGATCCAATGATGTGTAGCCCCTCCTCTGCTTTCTAGTCCAAAGTACCTATGTGTGATATGAAGCACACGCTAAGTATAACTTAGTGAGGCATAATCATAACAATATAAAACAATGACTATAAATAACAGAGTCTAACAAAATGGCAAGCGATTTCCAATTGCTGTTGATAACATTTTATCATGCATAAAACTACCTTACATGTATAGTTCATTAATCCAATATAATATTCAAATCATATGATTTGATCTGTCTTACCAGTCTTGTGTACATTAAGCCTTTTAGCTTAACTACCTGTATAAATACATTTCAAGTATTATAGCCCAAAGTACAAAATCATGTGATGTTATGGTACGCGAGTCATCACGACACCGTAGTGTCTATGATGTCGTAGCATATGCATCACCGTAGTGACTGAGATGAGTACGTACTCGAGGATGCTCTTTGCTCCTCATAATCACACATTTTTTGCTAACAACACCAAAGTGTCTGAACAATGTCGTAGCGTCTAAGTCAACACCAAAATGTCTAAACATCACCGAAGTGACTGAATTGCACCGTAGTGCTAGGACACCGTTGCTAAGACTCTATAGATATCCAACTATACCAAAGATTCTCATATTGTAATACTTGGGCATTTAGTAGCCTATCCACATGTATTAAAGCATTTCATAAATTATATCCCAAAGTACAATTTCATGTGAACCTATGGTATACGAGTCAACATAACGACACTGTAGTGTTTACAACGCCGTAGCGTCTGATGGTAAGTACGTACTCGATGACGCCCTTTGCGCCTCATTATCACACCTTTGTGCTAGTCGATACTGAAGTG
The DNA here is from genome assembly GCA_019671005.1 of Hibiscus mutabilis. NCBI lineage: Eukaryota > Viridiplantae > Streptophyta > Magnoliopsida > Malvales > Malvaceae > Hibiscus > Hibiscus mutabilis. The sequence goes on from CM033732.1 coordinate 25,828,876, forward strand.
TCTAAACAATACCGTAGCATCTAATATCAACACCGAAGTGTCTAAACAACAATGTAGTGTCTGCAACGCCATAGAGTCTGATGTCAACACTGAAGTATCTGGAATGCACCGTAGTGCTAGAATACAGTTTCTATGACTCTATGGATATCCAATTGTATGAAAACTCTCACACTAGTACTTGGGCATAACAATATAATAATATTTTCACACTCAATGTCCAATTCATCAATACTATCATCCATAATTCAATAATGAGTAGTTCATACCCAAATATCTAAAATTCGATTTACCTTGAGTAAATCATTATGCTACAATCATTGTATCAATATACCATTTAATATTTCATGCTATTTTCATAAATAAGCCATCATACATTTTTATTTATACCACGGTCGACTCATCGCAAGTCGTCCTATTTAACAACATGTCATAAATACATATAATGCACTCACTCATATCACATATATATAAAATAAGTAAAAATGTGCTCACCTGGGCCATGCATGATATTAGCCTCACTAAGCTATTTCGATACTTTTTTTCTTTGCTTTTCTTTGATTTGGTACCCTTAGCCTCGTCAATAGCTGTACCGTACCATTTGAACTTACATAAAAATATTCATGTTAGATTTTTAATCTAACATTGCTTAACTATACTATACTAGCATAATTATCCGAATATAGAATATTTTAAAAAAATCATTTTTTCCTTTATTAATGCCAAATTGTTCATTATGGTCTCTAGTGACCATTTTGCACATTTTACAATTTATTCCAGCTCGAATTACAATTATTCAATAATTCCATCATTTTCACTAACTTTTATTCAATACCTCTTTCATCTACTAACTTTTACCAAAGTGACATTTTAGTCACTAATTTTACAGATAAACTTGTAAACTTATATCGAATAATTAATCCAAAATTTCTATAATTTTCTCCCATTTTCCCCTACTTTTAGACCAAAGCTAAATTGATCCTTGAATTAATCAGGGTTGTCGAAATGGTCCCTTGCCATTTCCTTTCTTGTCAGTTTAGTCCCTTGGATTCTAGTTTCAATTCTAACTTCATATAACACATTCGAATCATAAAATCTCATAATCATAATAATTTCAAAATATTTTCTCCATAATTTCTCTTCAAGCCAAAATGGGTATCTATATTTTCCAATGACTTTATTTTAGTCCAAAAGCCATAATCAAGATTCTAAGTTCATAATCTCTTCAAATTCATCACTAGGATAATTTTCACAATATTTCTCCAAATTTCCCATGTATGCCAAAACGGTCACTTAAAGGACTAGTTGAGGATTTTTCATTCTAACATCAAAATCAAGCTTCTAATATCATCAATCTTTCATTTTCATCATCAATTTCAAAACCCTGAATAAACTCCCAAATTCTAGGTTTAGGGTTTTTTAATCTTAAACATGAAATTAATCACAATCTAAGGTTGATTTCATCTCTACAACACCATATCAAGCTTCAATCTAAACATGGAACATGAAACCCTATTTTTTCTCTCTTCGAGAACATAATCAAATCTTCACAACTCTTCATAAAATTACTATCAAATGAAAGAGAATTGAAAATAGATCAACCTTCTACCAAAAACATACCTTGAATCTTTTTCGAGAGCCTTCAAAATGCTTGGAGAAAATTTTTTGTATTTTTTCTCTCTTTCACCATGATTTTCGAAAATTAGGGTAGAAGAATATGAATATTTTGTTCATCTTTTATTAATTTATGCCACATGTTTTGATAAATTGAATTTTTTATTCAATTTAGTCCTTATTCCAAAATTAACCTCCAACTGAATCATAATTCACAAGTTGCCATTCCAGTTCAATTCCAACCAAATACCATTCAACTTTAACCAAACTAGAGTAATGCTTTCACATGGGAAATTACCATATTACCTATAGTACTTTCAAAATACTTCAAAATTGCCATTGTGACCGAATTACCAAATTACCAAAACTAGTCGCTTAAATCACTAATTTTGCCATTTTGTAAAAATCCAACTATTCTAGTTAGATCAAAATCAACCAATTAATAATTTATTCATAAAATAATATTTAAATAATATTTTATGAATTTTATGTGACTTATGGAACAACCTCTGAAATTTTGATTCGATCTAATTTCCCGATATTCACTTACTACTTCTACTGGATTTTCCCTTCATCAGGCTATCAAATAAATTCTAAAAATTCCTTATTTCCATATCTGAAAAATAAAAAATATTATCAAATAAAATATTCCATATTTATAAAGTCAAACTTAAAATTTTGACTCGGTCCAAATATACTGATAATTACTTGAAATCTTTATCGGATACAATTTCTCTTAATATTTCTTAATCAGCTATCCATATGAATAATATTCACTCAGACTGATTCCCTTTTATCAATCTAAAGTACTGACATGGGACCTTCCCTTCCATAATGGATTGTATCTTTTTAGGGTCGATGTGGATCCCTTCGGTTAAAACAATGTGACCCAAGAAAGCCAATTCTGATAACCAAACTCACATTTCGAGAGTTTTGCATAAAAACTTTCTCTATCATATGGTGAAATTTCATAATTTTCAGTTCGATCTGGGTATCCGAATTCCACTTAAACTTTGACTGTAATTTTCCAATATTCGAAATATCGAATCAAACCAGAAATTCCATATTTGGTCCACACCAATAGGTGCTCAATCTATTTATGAAATAAACACCTAACTTTTGGGAAATTACAACTTTGGTCCTTCAACTTTTCATATTTCGACTTGTACCATACAAGTTTTGAAAACTTATCATTTTGGTCACTAAACTTTAACCTTGAATTCCCATTTCAAATTTTCCTTGGATTATTACCAAACTTTGCGAGTACCCTAATTTGCTTATCCTTTATCTCATGGTACTCTTAATTCTCAAAAATTCCTTCTCTAGAATCCATAATTAAAGAAATCCTAAATTTTAAATTTTTGTCATTTTATCCACTAAGTTAGCTTTTAAGCCCTTATCTTAGTACTAAATGACCCTTAATCAACATAGCAAATTTTGGGGTATTACAAGTAAGTAAAGGATGAATTCTCTCTCGAACTCGATTTGGCAATTGGTTTAAATGTTCTTATTTTAATGAATTGATTTCTCACTGTATATGCATGATTTGAGCATGGTTAAGTGTTGAGAAATGTTATAAAATGATGATGATGCATTTGGAGGTAATGAATGATTTGTTAATATTGTTGAACATTGGTAATGCATGGTTTAAAGCATTGGATAAAAGGTTTTGATTGATGCATATGAAAATAGTGAGTTAATGTTAACGAAATGAATTATATTGGCAAGTGATGGTATGAAAAGAGTATGGAAATGTTATCATATATAGTTGGCCTACCATAGGATTTAACGTGCACTATAATAAGTTGTCCATGGTTCGTAGAGGTGACGTATTGAAAGTATTTACTCCGACTATGTGAACCCCAATATTGTTGAGGTATGTATGTGAAGTGGTTGTGTGAACCACTTGAGAAATCCGTGTATCCGATGTGTTTTATGAATTGAAAGGTTGCTGGTTTTTGAGTCACTTGAAAGCCAATATATGAGATAATGTATCATGAGAAATGGATTATGTTTCTATAATGTGATTTATACATGTGTAATCTTTAAGCTTGTTATAAGGGAGTTGCGCTGTGAAGATGAAATTGAGGTAGAGATTGAATCCATGATACATGTGTGGAAAATGATTTAAATGTGCATTTTTGAGATGACATGAGAAGCATGAGATGTTTTGCCATGAGACAATTACATGTGATTTGAATTAAATGGTTTTAAATGCATTGATGAGTATTTTTGTGAATCCCTCACTAAACTTATAGCTTACGCTCTCTTTTCCTCATCAATACAGAGAAGTAGCTTTCACAGACAGCATGCGAGCAAGGGAGAATCCAAAGATCGTTGCATTTCAAAGTATGGTTTTATATGGTCCAAGTAGTAATAAGAAGGCAATGTGACCGGGTTGTTTTGGGAGATGTATTTTGAGTTACTCCCTGTTTGTATAAGTTTAGATTAATGTTTTGGACTTGTATGATGCTTTACACTTGTTTGTGAGGGGTTGGGAAACATTAAGCATGTTTGGGTAGAAAGCATGCTCTTAGGTGAATGTTTGACTATGCCATGCTTAGTATGATGTTATGCCATGTTGCCATGCGTAATGTTTGGTTGCTGGTGGTGTAATATGAAGATTAGAGGTTGAGTTAAGGGCGTTAAATTGAGCCAAAGTGTAACGCCCCGATTTTAGGGCTTAGCGGTTTGGTGGTTTATTAGACGGTCCAGTAGACTAGAGTAAAGTTTGAGTCAGTTTTGAGATCGTATATTTTTGGTGTCGGAAAAAATTATGGAAAATGCTCAAAAATCATTATTAATTATGTATTTAATAATGGTGAAATTGATTTTATAACACAAATTTTGGAAGATGGACATTTTGGTTAGTGACCAAAATGAAAGTTTTGAAATTTGTGATTTCCTAGTGACTAAAATGAAAAGGGTCAAATACTTAGAATCTTTAAGGAGCTATTTTACCAATTGGTTTTTGACGGTTTCTCCCTTAATTTGACTTATTTTAACACGTGTTTTAATTAGTAATTAAAGAGAAATTTGTTAAAAGTTAGTTATTACTTTCCAAAACGAAAATCATGTTATTTCTCTCAACTTTTTCTCTCCACTCTCTCTTCAGCCAAACACTCAGGTTTTCATCAAATTTCCATAGGTGAGGTGGTTTCTAATTTGATTTTATTGTTTCAAATTGTTTTATAAAGATTGTTTATACAAAATCTTACAATAATCTTGTATTTTCTTAGCTTTTCACAAATCAATTGAGGGAGAAACGTCACAATAGGGGTAAGGTCTGAGATCTCCTCTATTGTATGGTTCTTTACTAAAATTCCCAAGCATTTGATCCTTGTTTTTGTGTTTCTAATCTGATTTTGATGATTTTCTAATGTTTAATTGAGTTATTTGGGGAAAATGAGTTAATTCACGGATTGGATCTGATTTCCAGTAAGTAAGGTTGCTTTGATTTATATTTTGGATGTTTAATAATGTTGATAAGTGATTTTTATCAATGGAATCCCGAAACTTAAGAATCTTTATTTGTTTACGTTGTTAGTTTTGAGGTTTTGTGGTGTTTCTATGGTTGTAAGGTTGCTGGAGGTGGTAGATTGTTTTGGATATATTTTTAGATGTGTTTTGATGTTAAAAGTGATGTTAGATTGATAGGTGTTGGCTGGGTTGTGAATCGAAGTGTTCTGCTTATGTTTTCGGTTGTTGTGGAAGGTTTATTGTGAAGGTTTTGTGGAAATCCCAGAAGGATTGTGGTTGATGTGTTTGGAATGCATTATGATGCATTAATCCTCTATTTTTTGTGGTAAAATAGGGGAGGTTGATCCGGAAGTGATTGGAGAAGCGTTGGAGGCTTCAGATACTTGATTTCGCGTCAGTGAATCAAGGTTTCGCGAATCGGTGAATGAAAACGTGGTTTAAAGCATTTTGATGTTTTGGGAACAGAGTTTTGGGAGTTAAGGTAGAGCTTGAAACGCTTAACTAGACTCGGAAGTAAGTATAATGTGGTTTTACTCTCTCGGTCGTGCTTGTTCGAATGATTTTATGCACTTGGTTTTAATGTTCACGTACCTACTGTTTAAGCATGTTTTAAAGTATTCGATATACTATTTTTAAGCATGTTTTGCTGAAGGATGCACATGGTAAGTGATTCTTGTAAGTATGGTTTATACTTGTGTTTTAAAGCATGGTTGTTGCTTTGGAAATGGCATGGTTTAATGCTTGTTAAAAACAGTGAGGTAAATGTTATTTGGTTAATTATATTGGCAAATGATGTGGTTTTAAAATTGTTATCAGATATAGTTGGTCGGCCATATGATTGAGTGCACTGTAAATAAGTCGCCATGGATTTTGAGGGGTTTATACGGTGTACCGAATACTCAATCCAAGTACCCTAACGGTTGAGGGGTTAAACAGTACCGTAAACTCCCGTTAGTGGGTTAAGCATCTAACTGATGAAAGGGGTTGGTGTCCCCGTAGGTTGAAATTGTACCTGGTTGTTATTGTACCCGGTTGTTATTGTACCGCGATTGTGATCGTATCGCTATTCCGGTTGAGATGGCTTGAAATGTTGGGTTAACACTTGTTGAATCTGTGTATCCGATGAACTCTTTTGTTATTGGACTTGTCTAATGATCACTTGTAAGCCAATATAATTGTTAATGTATCATTGAAATGTTTTATGTTGTATAATGTGGTTTATACTTGTTTCTCCTTGAGATTTGCATTTGGTAGTAATGCATGGGAAGGCTTAAGTGGAGGGTTAGCAATGTGACTTGCTGTTGATTAATGATACATGTAGCATATGGTTTAATATGCTGGTTTTAATGATGTAAAGTGCATGTTTTAAAAAGGGCATGATGTTTTAAAGGATGATGTAAAGTAAATGGTTTTAAATACATTGATGGTGTTTTGTTCTGAGCTTTCCTCAGTAAGCCTTGTGTGCTTACGCTCTCTTTGCCCATCAATGCAGAGAATTAAAGTCCCGGAAGGCAGCAAGAAGCAAGGGGATCTTGGCAAGACTTGTTTCCAAAGTATGTTAGAGACTAGACTATAATGAAGAAGGGCAATGGGGTACTTATTGTGTTTTGGGAGATGCATTGTGGAACTCCCTGTTTGAGCATGTTTCTTTAGTTGTTCTTGGATTTTAAATGGCCTTTAAGGATTGATTTTGGTGCTGGTTTATCTTTTGATGTGTGCTTGGATGCAAAATTAGGAAGCATGCCTATAGATTTCCTTTTGATGCATGAAGCCTTGATGTGTTGTTAGAAATGTGATGCTAGTTGGCTTGTGATATGTTTGGCATGTTGGTATTGTGTTTAAAGCATGTTGGTTTGATTAGAGTATGCTTTTGGGATGAAAAATCAGCAAAATGTGACATTACAAGGCGTACCGATACGCGGGGGACCGTATCGGTACGGCTAGGCAATTTTTTGGCTTGTGGGATCAGTACAGGCTTTGTGCGTTTCGATACGCCTAGGAAAATTTGGCCAGGTGTACCGATATGGGTATGAGTGTTTCGATACGAGTTTTAGCCTCTGGAATTCTCTTTTTCAACTCGAACCCTCATATCGAAACACCGAGGAGCCGTATCGGTACGGACTATAACATTTCAAAAGTTAGGTAATTCAGTTAGGCGTATCGATACGGTATAGTAGTGTACCGAAATGGGGTGTTTCAAACCGTATCGGTACGAGCTTACCCGTACCGGTATGGATGACCGTTATTTTGTTATTGTCACTTTTGGGTAGTTTTGTCGTCTTTATATTTTAGTCCCTGTATCTTGCTAATGCAATTGTATGTGGTAGAATGATCGGATTGAGCTAGAATTTGAGGTGAAAGTCTAGAACCTGACTAATTAATGGTTGGTAACTTAAAAGTGAGCTTTAATCCTAAAAATTTTTGTATTTGTAATTTGGTCCCTAAATTGCAAATATGATCAATTGGATGTCAAATTGATGCTCGATTGAGTTGGGGTTGCACCTGATGTCCGCATGAACATGTAGGGTTAATAATTGGCATCTAGATAATATAAAAGGAAAAATGGACTGGGTTTTGTGGTATCTCTTTGGTTTGCTACGACAAACCTAGTGTAGTCTTCTTGGTTCGGTTGGGCGTCTAGGTCGGGTCAAAGGGGTTACACAAAGTGTCATATGTTGGACCTAGAGGTCATTACAGGTCTCACCGTACCAGTACGCCTCCTCAGGGTGTCGGTACACGAAGACTTGTCTCCGCTCATAGTGTTCAATTTTTCCTAGCCGTACTGATACGCCTAGTAATCGTATCGGTACGCATAGTTGAAAAATAGTGAAGGTGTCGGTACGCGGATCACCATTTCGATATGGTTCTTACTAGAATTAGGATTTTCAAAACACACAAGCCGTACAGATAATCTTGAGGACCGTATCGGTACGATCTTATCCTTTAGCATCGTTTTGATACGACAATTAACTGTACCGATACGCTGACCGTTAATTCAGTTGATATATTGTCTGATGTTTGGAATCTTTGCATTTTGGTCCCTGTTTGTTAATTATGCAATTAAATGAGTTTGAATGATCATTTTGAGCTGTGATTTAATATGAAGGCATGCAATATGATTAATTGAGGTTTGGTAACTTTAATTTTGTAAAAGTCTTATAAATATTAGAAATTATGTTTTAGTACCTGTAAGCTTAATTCGAGCAATTAGATGTCGAATTGACGTCCGATTAAGTTGTAACCTTAATCGTTCTTTGTATGATCACCTTAGGACCTAAAGATGCATTTAGATAAGATAAAAGGAAAAAGTGGATCGTTTCAATTGTTATTCTTCGGGGTTTATTTCGGTAAACCCTAATGTAGCTCACTCGATTCGGTCTTGCGACTAGGCCAGGTCAAAGGAGTTACATCCGCTGTCCACGTGGCTTCATCAATGGTCGGGCTCCTCCAGCTGACATACGACCATTGCTCTTCAACCACCGCATACAAAAAAGACATAAAAACATGGGCAGTCAGAAATCCTACGTCAAGCAATCCATCTAACAGTAGAGATTAGGTTTTCCTTTTTATTTTACAAGTTATAAACATTCGGATATAAGCCGAAATCAACAGATTGTAAAAAAATTATTATTATGAATACAACAAAAAAGGAGAACCTCAAAATTTTTCAGAGGCAAAAAAAGCTTTCTCTCTTTGTTTTCGTTTTGAACCAAAATAATAATAAAAAATAGGATTAGGGTTTCTTACCCGATATGGTCTTCGGATAGATATTCTTCAGCCTAGGCTTCATCTCTGATGATAGACGAGATGCTTCGGTAGGTGGCTTTTTTTTCTGATTTTTTGTGTTTTTATAAAAAAAATGTGCTTTGTGTCTTGGTTTTTCTTTTATCTAGGCAAATTAAAATGTTGTTTTTGAAATTTAAGGTTGAATTCGGGTTCTAAAAAAAGAAACTTTTGGGTTTGAGTGTTGAAGTCGTCGACGCCGAGAAACGGCATTCGGTGATGTTTCATGGAGACTCGAGGCACCGGAGTCTCGTCAGAATCTAGATATGGGGGTGGTTATGAAAAACATTTTAAATGTTGCAAGAACAAAGGAGAGAGTTTGCATTTTGGAGCTTTTGAACTATTTTTAAAATAAAAAATAAATGATTTACGTTTTAACTTTAAGTTTTATAGTGTACGGGTCCTTAAGATGGTTTATCATAAGTGTGTAAAAATATTGTTTTTCTTGCCCTTTTTCCCCATATTATTGTTAGACTTAGGCTCATTTTAGTTGCATTGATAGGCATTTATGTGTAGTTTCCTTGGTTAATGAGCTTGGTATTACATTTTGTTGGTTTTTGTGGAAAATTCATTGTTGGTTCGCTCTATTTTGTGCAGGACAAGATTGCCATGGCAATTAAGGAGAATACTGAAGAAGTTGCCGAAGCTGATTGCCGCGGCATATCAGGATAAATCTGGATAAATACAACTTTATCCGCAGGATTATCTAGTAAGCAAAAGATAAATCCCATATTCAAATGGAAATTTACTACAGATAAGACATAAGATAAAGAGAGATAAAAAGGGAAAAGTATTCTATTTTACAATTAAATAGAATTTATCTTTCTTTTCCCAAGAATTATCTCTTATTCTTATCCTTACCACATAGGATAATTCTCCATATTTAAATTTAAATACACGGCTGGATAGAGATAATTTTCCCATGGATTTCAAACGCATTCAAACTCTTCTTCATCTATTTAAAGAGATCGCAGTAACAACACAAAGGGGAGTCAAATTGGAGGGAGATCGAGCCAAAAGGATTCACGCACCAAAGGAGTTTCATCTCTATTTTATTTCTATTTTGTAATCACACCATGTTTGGGTTATTTTTCTTGTTATTTCTTCTTTACCCAGCCATGAACTAAATTTATTTGACTTTGGATTATTGGGTTTTTGGTGTTGAGAGACGAATTGTTCTTGTTCTTGGTTTTTAGTTTCAATATAAATTCATTGTTTATCCATTATTGGTTTTTATTATTGTTTCAAGTGAGCTTGGGAAAGAATATTGAACGCATCCATTTATCTAGGCTTGGGAGAGCTAGATTCACGAAACGAATTGGGTACGGTTTGCATTTAAGCAACCATTGGTGGGAACTAATACGCCTTAGGGATAAGGAAAGGATTTTAGCACCTAAAAGGAGTGAAGATTGATGTTGTCCACCCAAGGTTAACGCATGGATGTATTACCAAGGCATGAACTATCATCAATTCTTTGGTTAGGGATAATTCAAAGGCATTGAAGAAGCAATGATTTGCAGCCCAGTTGCCACGACAATCACTCTGCATTGACTTACCATGACAATTAACTTGCCAAGAAGAGTCCTACTTCTAGCAAACTACTTTCCGTAGCAATTACTTGCCATTGCAACTACAAGCCAAGGCAATCCTTTTGGCAATCACACCAATACTCTCGATAACCCGGCCTACTCTCTCAATTTGGTTTCCTCTTTCCTTTATTTCAATTCTTTAGATTTAGTTTACTTTATCTCAATTCTTTAGATTTAGTTTACTTTATCTCAATTCATCATTACTATTTAATTCTTTAAACATTTGCAGTGACTTATGCAAAGTGTCCCAAAACAATCTCTGTGGAGACGATACTTGATACATATCACTTTATTAATTGCGACGTGTATACTTGCACTGTTTGTGTTGCACTTAAATCAAGCAACAAGTTTTTGGCGCCGTTGTTGGGGATTGGCAATTGGTGTTAGTTGTTTTTGTTATTGCAAATTTCTTATTATTTTTACTAACATTTCTTTTTGTTTGTTTTGTTTCAAAAAAATTAAAATTATGTGTGCTATCAAGTGAAGGAACATCAACATGGGAGGAAATAAACGTCGATCTATTCGAGAGTTGATGTGGGAAGATAGAAATCAACATATTGAAGAGTATCTTACATCCATCGATGACTACCAATACCAACCCACTAGAACTTTCCAAGAAAGACAAGAGGATGATTTGAACAACAAGGATATTTCCACATCAATCTCAGCACAACTTACAGAATTGACCAACCTGATCGCATCTATGTAATTGCTGAGAGCTGCCCAACGAGTTCATGAGATTGCAATTTCTTGTGCTTATTGTGGAGAACATCATTCATTTGGAAATTACCCGTATAATCCTGATGCATATGGCCGCATGGAGGACCGTAGTTGGATCCATCAACAAAATCCTTCATGGTATGATCAAATGCTCAATTTTTTTACCATAACAGTTTTGATGTTGTAGTAGATATGCCATGGCAATATAGTCCTCATCAAGAGCATTCAAATTCCTTGGAGGAAACATTTCAACCTTTTATTGTTAGACTTGATAGATCAATTGAGGAGATTCAAGAGCTATCACATACCATAGATGCGAGGATAGCTAGGATGGATGCACTCATGAGAGATTCAGAAGATCAATCGAGGAGATTCACATATGCCATGGATAACATACCTCAACAAATAATTCATAGGGATACTGAAATCCCAAGGCAGGAGGACAATGAGCAAGGCAAAGATATCTCCCTAATGTGTGGGGAACAACTAGAACCTCCGAATCGAGAGCATGTCAATGAGAATGACTGTCCAACATTTGTTGAGCCTAAGCAACCAATTGCTACGGCAAATATTGAGGAGCCTAAATAGAGCGGTTCTGTGACAACATTCAATAAGGCTGAGAAGAGTAATGCGACAGCAAATTCTGAGGAGTCTGATTCCCAGAATATTACAACAACGCTAATGTTGAAGCAGGAATCTGTGGATTGCTCTTATCTACCATTGCCACGACAATTGTACGACCACATTCAGGATAGACAAGATGGTGATACTCTACTGATAAAATATGAGCAGGTGATGATTGAACCTTTTGAATTATTTAAACAATCATCTCATCCATTGCATGTATATCTTGAGGAACCAATGCTTTTAGATGTGAAGCCATCAAAAGTAGAATATGATCGTTTGGGAGACGACAATCTTAGTGATGCACCAACATCTCTACTGATGGAGATGTTTGAAAAGTGTAAAGGAAGCATTAGTTGGATGATGAGAGATTTTCAAAAAATTGGTCCTTCCCTTGACTTACACCGAATTTTGGCAGAAGATTACCACGACAATTGGCTAGAACAGCAATTGCCCTGAAAACATTCAACAATGATGGAAGTTAAAGATAATGAGGTAATTAAATGGTTGGATGTTGATATATTTTTCCTATTAATATATCTATGCCTTCAGGACTAGTAACAAGGTGGAGAGTATGCATGGACTACAAAGGAACAAGAAAAAAAGACGCCTCCACCATGGTAGTGCACGTATGAGTGGTTGCGAAAATAATGGCCTAACCCTTTTTCGGGCAATATTGTTACTCGATGGAGGGTGCGGATGGACTATAAGAAGTATTGGAAACGACCATCGTCAAGTTTTCTTTAAGGCAATCCAATTTCCTTTAATTTTCCTTTTTTGTTTATTTTGATTTTAGTTTTTGCTTTGTTTTTCATTTTTATAAGACTGGGGTGTTAAGATAATCCCAGACAAATCGACTTGTCACTGAAAAAGAACATGCCCCAACAACTGAAGCTGGCAATTCTCGACCAGCTGCAAGTGGCATTGCCGCAACAACATCTTTACTGCACAAAGATTCCCAAGACACCACCTCTACACCATTGAAGTCCCACCTCTGGCTGTGCCAAACAAGTGACTATTGAAGAATAAAAGCTTCAATCTCAGAAGAAATCACGAAGGAGGGTGAGTCGATTGAGAAAGTCGAGGAAATTTGAAGAATATAAGCATGTACAAGATCCACAACCAGTGAGGCGAAGTAGCACACACGCCAAGCAAGCAACCACACGAACGCTACAAATTCGAGGTGACGACCTCTTCTATTAACTCATTTGCATTTTATTTTTTATTTGTTTAATTTTGCATACATTGAGTACAATGCTTATCTCGAGTTTGGGGGGTTTGTCTTGCCTTTGTTTTGTCTGATTCATTATAGTTTGCATCACGTGCCATGAAAATTTGCCTGACTGAACTTGTTAATAACCTGTTGTGATATCTGATAATGATTTAATTGCCGCGGCGTTAGGTTAAGAGAACTTTTGTGTAACCCCCTCGACCTGGCCTAGACGCCTGACCGAACCGAGAGTGCTACATTAGGTTTGCCGAAGCAAACCAGAGAAAGGTTACGAAAAGTCAGTTTCGTTTTTTATATCTTGTCTAAATGCAAATTAACATTCCTACATGTTCATACTCACAGTGGGTAAGTTCTTGAATGAAACGAGTTACAAAAGACAATCAATTGCATCATATTCAAAATTGGGGACTAAAACATAAATACTTTAAATTACAAGACCAAAATTGAAATTAAGGTTACCAATCCTCAATTAGTCCATTTACATGCCAACATGATAAATTCCAGGTCAATTTAATCATCCCAATTCATACAATTGCATTTCTAAGACTCAAGGACCAAAATGAAAGAATGAGAAACCTTCAAGATTCCAAATTAACCAATTTAACGACAATCGTAACGGTACACGTACTAGTGTTTTGATACGCCCTCATGTTTTCAAAAACTCAGAGTCTAGTAGCTAAAACCCGTACCGAAATGCTTGATCGTGTATCGAAACCTGGCAAAAATTCCTATAACCGTATCAAAAAACTTGCTCGAGTACCGAAACGTTAAGCCTAGAAAGGTAGGCCCATATCGAAACACCCTCCCACATATCGAAACGCTATGCCTGAAATGACCTAGCTGTACAGGTACGGGGACACCTGTTTCGATACACCTAGACCTGTAATGACATTTTTAGCTGGTTTTTCACACAAAACTAGATGCATTTAGGTCCTAGAAACTTGTATACATACATATAAGCATCCAACATCACATTTAACAACATTTGTACAAAGGTTTAACCACAACACAAGATTATGCCACCAAAAGATTGATCTAGAGGCATGCTCACTATAACTCACCACCAACCATACCAAGATGCTCAACTAAGCATTTACTAGCAAGTACACCATACCAACAGCACATCAATGCCAAACTTAACAGGATTAGCTCATCAAAGCATGACATCCAAGCAAAACCATCTAGATGCAAACATAGGTAACCATATAACATCAACCATAGGTAATGATGCCCGATATGCGAAACATCAACAATCAAGCTCCAAAATCACAGCATTATACATGCTCAAAACCATGGAAAACCATATTACAAATCCCAAAATTCCATGGCGAACGCCTTGCCTTATTAACCGGAAACTAAAACTAAGTTCATACTCAAATAATCTTGTCTTTGGACCACTTAATCCTTGCATTTGCTGCCTCTAAGATTTAATGCTCTGCATCAATAGACAAAAGAGAGCGCAAACACACTTTCTTAGTGAGGATGTCATAACCTTTCTTCGATTTGCTTCGGCAAACCTAATGTAGCTCACTCGATTCGGTCGGGCATCTAGGCCAAGTCGAGGGGGTTACAACTACTCACTCTTGTTAGGTTGAAGATTAGGAGAAATAATCACAGGAAAAGTTCTATTACTTCCCAAATAAGCATATTTAAGTCATGAAAGTATGAGTTTTAACTATAAAGTGGGTGGGTGCTCAATTGAGGGCTTAGGGGGGAGCAAATTCTTTAAATTCTAAAGGTTTGAATTTCATACCTGGTCTAGCTATGAGCAGGATAGAATGCTATAATCTGATTGAATGTTTCTTTTCCTCCTCCCTTGCTCCATCATCAAGCTCTAATTGCTTCTCAAGTTACAATAAATTACTACATCAAAAGTCTGCAACTTCCTCTTCAACAACTGAGTCCATTATTTGGAGGAACTGACATTCCTCATATTCATCACCATACTTCAGGGTGTTGAAGACACTAATAGTTACCCTGTGATCATGTCCTCTCATAGTGAACTCTCCCCATTCATAATATATTAGAATTTTACCCGTAACAAGAAATGGTCTCCCCAAAATGATGGGAGCATTTTTATTTGCCTCACAATCTAAAATTATGAAGTCAGAAAGAAAGAAAAACTTGTCCACTCTCACTAATATGTCTTTGATCCTTCCTTTAGAATGAACTTGGAATTGGATGGCCAATTGCAAAATCACTATTGTAGGCTTAGCATTTCCTATCCCCAATTTCATAAAGACAGACTTGGGCATGAGGTTTACACCTGCTCCAAGATCACAAAGTGCTTTCCCCACATAATTACTCCTTATTGAGCATGAGATTATGAAACTGCTAAGGTCTTTCATCTTTGGTGGCAAGCTACTCAACACGACCATGCATTCTTCTATTGTAGCAATTGTCTTAAAATCTCCCATTCTTTTTTAGAGGCTATATTTTTAAGAAACTCTGCATATGTAGGCATTTGATCAATGGCCTCTAGAAATAGGACATTGATGTAAAATTGCTTTAAAATATCCCAGAATTTTGTGAACTAAAGGTCTTATTTTTTAGCCTTTAATATTTGTGGAAAGGGTGGTGGGGATCTACGTTCTTCTTGGGTTACCACATTTTCTTTACCACTGTTGAAGAATCACAGTCTTTAAGCTTTTTTTGGGACTAGAATCATTGAGGTATCCACCCCCAAACTTATCATCTTTATTCAGTTGGGTACCACTTTTCAAAGCGATAGTGTTACAATGTTCCTTACCATGAACTTTAGTGACTTCAGTATCACTAGGTACACTACCTTGAGGCCTGACATTCAAGGCTTGTGTAATATGCCCTACTTAGGTTCCCATTGCTTTCAAAGGTGTACATTGGTTTTGAAGCATCGCACCTTGATTTTGAAGCAATGAACCTTACTTTTGAAGCATTGCACCTTGATTTTGATGCAATGCACCTTAGTTTTGAACCATTGCACTATGGTTCTTGATAGATACAAAATGTTGTTGAAGTATAACTCTAGAAATAGCCATAAAGTCTTGGAATTTGGATTATAACAAACTCAGAATTAAAGAAGATGAAGATGTGCCTTGAATTGCATTTTGTTGTGGGATATTTTGTTGGAACCCAAGTGGTTTTTCCATTTTAGTTTGACAAACAACTGACTTAGAATTTCTCCCAGCTTGATTTCCCCATCCAAAATTAAGGTGTTGTCTCCAGCCAGGATTATAGGTGTTAGAGTAGGGTTTGCTATTATAATCAATGTTGCAATTATAACTTCCCGCATAGGAATCTGATTCCTGTTGTTGGGGACATTCACTCATATGATGATTGTCATTACAATTCTCACAAGAAAAATTAGCCACCTTTACATCTTGTAGCGATGTCCTTTTTTTCTTTTATCGCTAAAAAAATTAGTGATTTTTGAAGGGTTTGAAAGGTGTTTGTGATTCTTTTGGATATAAAATATTTATTTCGTGGGGTTTTAAAAAAAACTGCATTTAAAAAATGGAGTCGCCACCGGCCACTTAGGTAGGCCGGACACCATAAAACCAGAGATTCAAAAAATATTGTGTTCGGGAGTTGGTTACGGATGGGGAAGGATTAGCACCCCCACACCGCCCAAAATTGGTACTTTAATAACTACCGCTTTATTAATATTGGATTTTTCGGATTAAAGTGACGATTATTTTAAAATTCGGTCATAATTGTGAATAAATTTTAAGGGCCCCGTTATCCGAGAATAAACGCCCAACCACTATCACTACGCCTGATACTGGCCCCATTTACGCTCGGATAAAAGGGCACCGCATTAACAATTTATATCTCGTATGCAATCTTAGTGACAAAAATATAAGACATAGTAGATAATTTAAAGACAGTAAATATTCACATAACAGAATACTAATCTAACATAAATAAAATACGTAATTAAAACACACATATACATAACAAGCTTAACAGTAGATAAAAACAAATTTAACGTGCCACAATAACAAGGTAGGGATAAATACATGTATAGATAAAAACACATATTTCAAGAAGACATACATATTAGAAATAAAATATATTTCAACATATATGGGACAATATATTATACATAAAAAGAAGACACACTAACACGTAACCTAAAGGTCAAGAGAACATGCAGTATATACAAAAATACAAAACATGCTGTGTACGAACCAACTAGAACATAACATACTTAACATGAATAACCGGATAAAAAGATACATAACTATCATAAACTTAATACACATATACATGTAAACATAAAAATACATGACATATACGAGGGATATAAAATAAGACAAAAGACTACATTAACATATACGATTATAATACGAACATGAATATTTACATGGAAACATGACTGAAATAAAAAAAATAAAAGTCAGTGGTAGAAATTAAAGAACAATAATATGTAATTTAAGGACGAAAATGCGAAATAAACAGAACCTAAAAGGATCAAAATTGTAACTGGACCAAGGGGCGGACCTGAAATGAAAAGTTCAAAAACGCGGGATGGTTAAAGGGGAAATTTTACCATTTAAAAATTGATTCGGTGTAATTTAGGGACTGGATTGCAAGATTTTCAAATACAAGGGGGACCAGAGTTGTAAATATACCATGCGGCGAGACAGAAGTGAAAATATTGGAAACGCGGGGGGATTTAGTATGTAATTTCCCCATTTAACGAAATAATAATAACTATATAAACCCCTCTTTTAGGCCGAAACCAATTTTCCCCCATTTTGTTTCATTTTTCATATTTGTAATAACCTTTTGTTCTTCATTTTCTCTCAACTCTCCCCTGAAACCCAGAATCCGGCGGCCGGCCGCCGTGTTCTCCGCCGCCGGTCGCCGCTAATCGGCGCCGGCGAGCCTCAATAAACCTACCAAAATAACCCCCATGTCACCCTCGACACGAATCCAAGGTTGGATTCAGAGGAGAAGCCTCCACCTGCCCTAGATCTAGGAAATACGAAACGAAAAAACCCATTTTTTTTAACCCAAAACGAAACTACAAGGGGTCTCCCACTCCTTTCAGTTCACCGTATCTGGCTTGGGGAAGCCGACAAGGCTTGTCACTGGTGAGGGGAGACCCACAGACGGCGACGGCAAGATAACTCTCTCTTTTTTTTTACCTATCTTTTGTGTATGCATGCAAAAAATAAAAAGGGGAAACGAGTATTTACCACTGGACTGACTTTTTGTATTTCGATTGTAACTTGACTGGTTCGATTACAACTTGTTCTTTCGATTACAACTCTCTATTCTTGTCTACTCTCTATTTACAAAATATTTGTTTCGTACATATATATGCCTGTCTTTCGTTTTGGTACAAGTTGCATATTATTTGCTTTTTTCAGATCTGGACTGACATATTTCTTTTCTTGCTGTGTTTGACATGTTCTGAGCGCGGTGGTTGAAGATCGGCATGGTGCAGCATGGTGGCGGTGTGGGGGTTCTACCTGCGGCCAGACGTGTTCTCGGCCGTTAGATCAGATCTGATCTAACGGTCGAGATGGCTTGAAGGATGAACGGCCCAGATGAAGCCTCGATTTGGTGAAACGGCTCCAGATCGTGCCACGTGGAGCTCAGCAGTCGAGAGGTCAGAGCGCGTGGGGCTCACGCACGCGTGGGATATCAAAGCGTCCGCGCGTGGACCGCACGCGCGCGTGGCACTCGAACAGTCCATACGTGATGTGCACGCGGCTGGCAGATATTTTGTTCCTTACTTGGATCGTGGCCGTTGGATCAGATCTTGATCCAACGGACCACAGTCACCTGCACACACAATAATTGTAATTAGATAGGGTTTGGGTTTGGGCCAACTGGGCCTTGTAATAATATTTGTAATTGGACTTGGACTGTAATTTATTTATTTGGTTTAATATATATTTTTTTTGGATTTCATTTTATATATTTGCCCAATAATATTAGTAATAGTATAATTATAACAGCAATACACATACATACGTATATACCTATACAAACATTAATTATAACATACCAATATTCATACATATATAATCACACACATAATTAGCATAACATCTCTACACATTAAACAAATACGCTCGTACTAAATATAGATGCATACGCAACACACATACACCATTAATACGTATATATACATAGCTTATAATATACATGCACACACCACACCTTATATATATTAGTAACACTCATGCAAATAATATGTATACATGCAACAATAATATGTATTTATAGGTAAAAATGAGTGATTACAGTTGCCCCTCTTTGCTTGTTCTCATGGAATGGGAAACAAAGCAAAGATTCATAAGCACTCATTTTTATCAGACTTCCCTATTTGTAGCTTTGGAAAAACGTGTTCTTTTGGACATCTCCGCTCTTCCTTAGCTGAATCTTCAGGCTCGTAAGTTCTTCCTATATAGAGCTTCGTCACCTTCCGATCTTGGAGCTACAGGCTCTTCCTATATAGAACCCTTCGCTCTGAAGCCTCGAGTTATGAGTCCCTCCTATATAGAACTTTTCACTTCGAGACAGTAAAGCTTGGAGTCCTTCCTATATAGAACTCTTCGCCTTTGGTTCTTTTTGAGATTCTGGATTTAGGGTTCTCCCTCTATGGAACCTTTCACTGGGGCTTGAAAATGTAGGTTCCTCTTTTTTTTTACGAGGCTGTTGCCATTTTTGGACCTACGCTACTAAGGCTGCCGCATCATGCCCGAAGGACTTATTGATGGCCCGAAGGACTTATCATCATGCTCGAAAGACTTACTGATGGCCCGAAGGACTTAACATCGTGCCCGAAGGACTTACCGATGACCCGAAGGATTTAACATTTGGGTCTCACGCCGCTATGGCTGCCGTTCTTTAAGGACTCACACCGCTATGCTGCCGCACCATGCCCGAAGGACTTACTGATGGCCCGAAGGACTTATCACCACGCTCAAAAGACTTATTGGTGGCCTGAAGGACTTAATATCGTGCCTGAAGGACTTACCGATGACCCGAAGGATTTAATATCTGGATCTCACGCTGCTATGGTTGTCGTTCTTTCGGGACTCACGCCGCTATGCTGCCGCATCATGCCCGAAGGACTTACTGATGGCCCGAAGGACTTATCACCATGCTCGAAAGACTTATTGGTGGCCCGAAGGACTTAACATCGTGCCCGAAGGACTTACCGATGACCTGAAGGATTTAACATCTGGATCTCACGCCGCTATGGCTGTCGTTCTTTCGAGACTCACGCCGCTATGCTGCCGCATCATGCCCGAAGGACTTACTGATGGCCCGAATGACTTATCACCACGCTCGAAAGACTTATTGGTGGCCCGAAGGACTTAATATCGTGCCCGAAGGACTTACCGATGACCCAAAGAATTTAACATCTGGATCTCACGTCGCTATAGTTGTCGTTCTTTCGGGACTCACGCCGCTATGCTGCCGCATCATGCCCGAAGGACTTACTGATGGCCCGAAGGACTTATCACCACGCTCGAAAGACTTATTGGTGGCCCGAAGGACTTAACATCGTACCCGAAGGACTTACCGATGACCCGAAGGATTTAACATCTGATCTCACGCCGCTATGGCTGTGGTTCTTTCGGGACTTTGGTAAATTCTTTGATAATTCTTCAAATACCTGTTTAGGAACAAGCAAAATTGACATGCCCCTATCTATATGATGCATGCAATGTTGTGCTTTCTTTCTCCTTTTTTTCTTTTTTCCTTGTTTCTTTTTCTCCCTTTTTTTATCATTGTTAATCTTATGTCCTGAAAAGTCATTCTTCGGATTTCTCTATTTCCTTTCCTTTTGCGGTGTGCTTCATTTCTGTCAAATTTTGTTTAATGAGCACCCGCCTTTCTTCTTCGGGGTCTCTGCCTGCTTCACCAACAAACACTATATCATGTGTGTGCATAGATTCTTACTATTCTTTCTGTTCTGCATTACCCCATTCGATCGTGCTCGGCTATCTTCCAGTTCTTTTGACCCAACATTCTAAGTATTTGTTAATTTCATCATCGGGGTGAGCGAAATGCTTCTTAACCTCAATCTTCTTGTTGCCTCTTGACGGGCACCATTCATCGATCTTTGTGCTTTAATTGTTTGGAGACTCAATGTTTACTTTTTTACCGTTCCCACACTTTGTGAGCTCATTCTTGTCTTGTTTCGTCCTTCATTTTCTTTAACCAAACAAGTCATCGTGGCTGGAATCCGCTTCTTGTTCTTGAGCAGTCTGACAGCTATACTTCTGTTATCATCTTCATTCTATGCATTGTGAGGTCGTTTCTGGTTAGGGGCTCCAATAGTATTCGCAACCTTGTGTTCTGGATCTTACCCCTAAAGTAATACATGGAAATCTTTGTTGCTTTAACTTGTCAATTTGCTGATTGGTGTTCCACTGAAGGGTATCATTTAGATTAACATACAAGATTTTGAAAACACAACATAGGAGCTCTGGATATCATGTGCAAGAGTGGCTTAGATTCAACCACTTAGTAATTCAAAGATGTGAAGTCTTCCCTGGTGACTCGGTTCATCGTCATGATTACCGCGTTGCTGCAGAGTACTACTCTTTCTCAATTCTCATTATCTACTCCGCCCCCAAAAGGGTAGGCTTGTATAACCACTTGAGCGCAGAAATATTACTCTAGGAATAGAGTTCTGGGTGGTGAGAGTCTTAATTTTTCCTATGATATCGCCTATTTTCTTTCTTTTCTTTTTTTCCCCTTTTTTTCATCTTTTCATCATTTTTTCCCTTTTTTTTTGCTTTTATCATTATTTGAGGAAATCAATTCGTCACAGTCCTTTGTCTTGAGGACAACGATGGAGCAAACAACACTGCCCCAAGTTACTCGGCATAGTCACGATTTGAAAATATTACCATCACTCACTAAGCTAAGGTTTCTTGAATTGGATGATGTATCTCCACCCTATCGCTTCAGCGGAGTGCCCCAAAATTTCCATACTCTTATCCGAACAAGCCTATTACCAGGTTTCGAACATAGGAGTACTTTTTTATTATTATTTTCTCATTCTTTATTTTTCATTTCTTTCTTTTTCTTTCTTCCTTTTTCTTCAATTCTCCCTCTTTTTAATTCTTATTTTCATTTATGTACTACCTAGAAGATTATGCCTAGAGTTTCAATTTCAAGCAACTCTACATGGTTGACATTTAGAGCTTTTTCGTCCTTGAATATCATCGAAAGAGTAATAATCTCGCTTTGCTGACCAGAGTCCGGTGGGGAAGATCACACATCATCGTTGTCACGACATCTATCTAATATCACATCTTGCAATTGATATCCAGCGTCCTACAACGGCGAGAAAATATCTATGTGCTTTCAAAAACATTATATGTTAAGCGAAATGTGTTTTTTATTGAAAATAAAAAAACAACAAACATGCCCCATCACAAAAGATCTTTGCCACATGGGGGCCACATAGAGTTGATTCCTTGTATTACTTCAGGAAGGTATTTTAATGTAGAGACATCTCTGGCTTCTTCAGCACTATGTAGACTTGCCTTTCATCCTTGGTCTTCCACTGCTTGATCATCTCTTGTGTCAGGGTTCCATCATTGACCAGCTTCTTGATTTCCTCCAGTAAAGGTCTACATTTTCTGGTGGGATGCCCCGGTGCCCCCATATGGAATTCGTATGTGCTACCCGAGTCAAAAATATGGGCATACGGATCAGGTGCAATCTTCATCGGCCTAGGAACAAGATAGTGACCCTTTACCAGATGAGGCCAAATATCTGAGATAGATATCCTAAACACTTCCAAATTTGCGCTCGTCCGAGGAATTTTCCTTGACGACCCCGATTTGTCAGTCTGTCTCATTCTTTTACGGCCATGCGAACCCTGGAGATGACACTCATTTACCTCTCCATCCTTATCTATTTTATCTTCGATTCGGTCCTTAGAATTAGACCCCAATTTTCCTTCTTTGACTGCGTATTCTATCCTTTCTCCAATCGTCATGAAATCTTCAAATCTGTTTCTCAATTTTTCCAACATCATATCGAAGAAGAAAGAGGGAAGCGTTGCATGGAACAAGGGAGTCAACTCTTCTTCTGCTATAGGAGGTTGGACTTGGGTCGCCAAACATCGCCACCTTAATGCATATTCCCTGAAGCTTTCACTCGGCCTCATTCTCTTATTCTGAAGAAACTGGCGACAAGGTGCTAAATCTAAAGCATATTTGTATTGACCCAAGAAGGCATTAGCGAGGTCACCCCATGACCCAACTTGGTTTCTGTTCAAACGATTATACCATACTGCTGCTGGTCCCGTCAGGCTATCATGGAAATGGTGGATCAACAATTCTTCGTTCTTCATGTATCCTTCCATTTTTCTACAAAACATGGTTAAGTGAATCTTCGGGCAGCTGGTTCCGTCATACTGCGCAAATCCGGGAACCTTGAAATTCGGAGGAATGACCAAATCAGGGACTAGGCAAAGTTCCCTCGTATTGAAAACATTTATCTTCTCTTTCTTCTTAAGCTCTTTCTCGATTTTTTCTTCTAACTGGTCAAGCCTCGACTCTTCAATTCGTTCCATTTTCCGATTAATTCACACACTGGCATCGAACCCCAAGTATTAAATGATGAAGTGTCATACGATGATAAAATTATTAAACAATGCACAGGACGTGATGCAAATGCAATGCATGAATGCAATAAAGCATCGATTCCGCAAGTGATTTGTCCCTATAGGATATCTTTCATTCAGACCAAGAGGTCTCATTACATCCGGTATTAGGGTTTTACAGATAGCGGTGAGCCCTGGCACCTAATGTCTTGACCTCATTCAACAGTCCCGTCAGCTTTCCTTCGCGGTCCAATGCTGGATCCATATTCTGGTTTATTGGTGCTGCTCATCGGCTAGATTTGCTACTTATTAAGCTACTTGTCGGGCTTGAGTCGTAACCATCTTCATGTCCCGGTCTTTCTCTCGTAGTGTTTGCTCGGCCTTTTGTAGCTTAACGGTCATTGCCCCAGTACGGATCTCACTGGTACGCAAAGTTGTCTCGAGCCTCGCTATCTGTTCTTTGAGTGCTGCATTTTCCATTTGAAAGGCTTGTGATTCATTCCTTTCCTGCTGCAGAATTGATTTCAGGATATCTTCCATGGCCAGACTGCTTTCCAACTCATTTTGGAGAATGTCGCGTTGGCCCTCAGCTTCTTCCAGCTTCTGTGATAATGATCTGACTTTATTCTTACTATTCTTGCATTTCTGCTTCCAGCGTTCTGAACCGTTCCTCAGCTGAATCATACCATTGACCCACTCTTCCGCGGTGTCACCCAGACCGAAACTCTTGAATTTAAAGTGCAGCTTCTGGTACTCGTCTTGTACATTCTTTAATTTCATGCTCAGATTGTGCCTCTCATGCTCGAGCTGGCCACGCTTGCGTGCAAGTTCATCTTCTGAGACGCTTTTATTCTTGACTCCTAACTTTATCCCGCTTGAGTGACCCACTTCTGTGTTACCCAAACCTCGGGCTGGGTATTGTCCTTCCTTCGACTTTGCCCCTCGGGCAACGGCTGGCTGGCTGAAGAATTGGGGTTGTCCGTCTTCGAAACCCAAAATTCCCATTCTGATAAGATCTCGAACTCTGTCCTTCAGGGCCCTACAATTTTCAGTGTGCTGACTCGAATCGCCTATGTGGTAGCTGCACCAGACACGACTGTTGTAATCTTTCAGATAAGGAGGTTTTCTTGGTACAGACTTCACTGGTATGATAAGGTTTCTTTCGACAAGCAACGGAAGTAACTCAGTGTATCTCATGGGTATAGGATAATGTCTTCTGATGTCATTAGATTCTCGAACTTCCCCTGGTTTTGCCTCTGTTCCCTGGGTATCTACCCCAGATATGCTACTTTTCTGCTTCTTGAGATTGATTACAAAGGGATTCGATTTGTCATATTTAACGGTGTTGTCTGTTTTGACATTCTGACCATTATGTTCCACATTCTGCTCCCCGACCGAATCTTTTCTGAGTTCGACATGCTGCTTGCCTTTCATCATGGCATTCATCTGGTCCATCATCTCAGACATCTGTTTCTTTAGTTCTTGTATTGCATCTTGTTTGTCACCAGAATTGACACTGCTTACTGAATATGTTCTGGTGTCCTTGAATGGTTCTTCTTCGGCTGTCCCTGGCCTAGTCTTGGGATAGAGCTATGGGATTGGACCCCCTTCCTTCAGGTCAAAGAACCTTTGGTCCATCATGAACAAACTTCTATTATGGGAGAAATCACTCGGGAATCAATGCCCACGCTAATGCGGATGCAATGGTATGCAAAAACAAAGCAAAAAGAAAACAAGTCAGTACCGGACAAAAATGATAAGTACATAATAAAAGGGCAAATTAAATGCAATAAGCAAACAAGGCAATCCTATTTACATTCCATCTAAGACACCTAGGTTATCTGCATGGCTCTAACAGGGTAGGTTTCTATGTATTCTCTACATGCAGCGTTGGTTCTAGGAGGTACCCGAATTGTCTTTGCTGTCCTCTACTAAGAGTAGCAAGGCCCCCGATCATCACCCATTATAGGCTCCTTTCAACCGGGTTCAATTCAGGGGGACCCATTCGCTTATACCCGTACGAAGGAACGATATCCTTACGAAAGCATAAGGTACTCGAGCCCCGAAGGTACTTGCTAGGCCCATACGGGAGAACGATATCTCCACGAAAGCATTAGCGTTTTCCCCCCACTTAAAAAAATGGGTTTATATGCCATATTTTAAATGCGTTAAAATAAACGCGCAATTATGACCGAATGTTAATTTAATAGTCACTTTAATCTGGAACTTCCAATATTAGTAAAGCAGTAATCATTTTAAAAGCTTGACTCTCATTTGTTTTTGAAAAAAACAAAAAATTGTCCCCAGCGGAGTCGCCATCTGTAGCGATGTCCTTTTTTTCTTTTCTCGCTAAAAAAACGAGTGATTTTTGAAGGGTTTGAAAGGTGTTTGTGATTCTTTTGGATATAAAATATTTATTCCGTGGGGTTTTTAAAAAAACCGCATTTAAGAAATGGAGTCGCCACCAGCCACTTAGGTAGGCCGGACACCATAAAACCATAGATTCAAAAAATATTGGGTTCGGGAGTCGGTTACGGATAGGGAAGGATTAGCACCCCCACACCGCCCAAAATTGGTACTTTAATAACTAGCGCTTTATTAATATTAGATTTTCTGGATTAAAGTGACGATTATTTTAAAATTTGGTCATAATTGCGAATAAATTTTAAGGGCCCCGTTATCCGAGAATAAACGCCCAACCACTATCACTACGCCTGATACTAGCCCCGTTTACGCTCGGATAAAAGGGCACCGTATTAACAATTTATATCTCGTATGCAATCTTAGTGACAAAAATATAAGACATAGTAGATAATTTAAAGACAGTAAATATTCACATAACAGAATACTAATCTAACATAAATAAAATACGTAATTAAAACACACATATACATAACAAGCTTAACAGTAGATAAAAACAAATTTAACGTGCCACAATAACAAGGTAGGGATAAATACATGTATAGATAAAAACACATATTTCAAGAAGACATACATATTAGAAATAAAATATATTTCAACATATATGGGACAATATATTATACATAAAAAGAAGACACACTAACACGTAACCTAAAGGTCAAGAGAACATGCAGTATATACAAAAATACAAAACATGCTGTGTACGAACCAACTAGAACATAACATACTTAATATGAATAACCGGATAAAAAGATACATAACTATCATAAACTTAAAACACATATACATGTAAACATAAAAATACATGACATATACGAGGGATATAAAATAAGACAAAAGACTACATTAACATATACGATTATAATACGAACATGAATATTTACATGGAAACAAGACTGAAATAAAAAAAATAAAAGTCAGTGGCAGAAATTAAAGAACAATAATAAGTAATTTAAGGACGAAAATGCGAAATAAACAGAACCTAAAAGGATCAAAACTGTAATTGGACCAAGGGACAGACCCGAAATGAAAAGTTCAAAAACGCGGGATGGTTAAAGGGGTAATTTTACCATTTAAAAACTGATTCGGTGTAATTTAGGGACTGGATTGCAAGATTTTGAAATACAAGGGGGACCAGAGTTGTAAATATACCATGCGGCGAGACAGAAGTGAAAATATTGGAAACGCAGGGGGATTTAGTATGTAATTTCCCCATTTAACGAAATAATAATAACTATATAAACCCCTCTTTTAGGCCGAAACCAATTTTCCCCCATTTTGTTTCATTTTTCAGATTTGTAATAACCTTTTGTTCTTCATTTTCTCTCAACTCTCCCCAGAAACCCAGAATCCGGCGGCCGGCCGCTGTGTTCTCCGCCGCTAACCGGCACCGGCGAGCCTCAATAAACCTACTAAAATAACCCCCATGTCACCCTCGACACGAATCCAAGGTTGGATTCAGAGGAGAAGCCTTCACCTGCCCTAGATCTAGGAAATACGAAACGAAAAACCCCATTTTTTTAACCCAAAACGAAACTACAAGGGGTCTCCCACTCCTTTCAGTTCACCGTATCTGGCTTGGGGAAGACGACAAGGCTTGTCACTGGTGAGGGGAGACCCACAGACGGCGACGGTAAGATAACTCTCTCTTTTTTTTTACCTCTCTTTTGTGTATGCATGCAAAAAATAAAAAGGGGAAACGAGTATTTACCACTGGACTGACTTTTTGTATTTCGATTGCAACTTGATTGGTTCGATTACAACTTGTTCTTTCGATTACAACTCTCTGTTCTTATCTACTCTCTATTTACAAAATATTTGTTTCGTACATATATATGCCTGTCTTTGGTTTTGGTACAAGTTGCATATTATTTGTTTTTTTCAGATCTGGACTGACATATTTCTTTTCTTGCTGTGTTTGACATGTTCTCAGCGCGGTGGTTGAAGATCGGCATGGTGCAGCATGGTGGCGGTGTGGGGGTTCTTCCTGCGGCCAGACGTGTTCTCGGCCGTTAGATCAGATCTGATCTAACGGTTGAGATGGCTTGAAGGATGAACGGCCCAGATGAAGCCTCGATTTGGTGAAACGGCTCCAGATCGTGCCACGTGGAGCTCAGCAGTCGAGAGGTCAGAGCGCGTGGGGCTCACGCACGCGTAGGATATCAAAGCGTCCGCGCGTGGCACTCGAACGGTCCAGACGTGATGTGCACGCGGCTGGCAGATATTTTGTTCCTTAGTTGGATCGTGGCCGTTGGATCAGATCTTGATCCAATGGCCCACAGTCACCTGCACACACAATAATTGTAATTAGATAGGGTTTGGGTTTGGGCCAACCGAGCCTTGTAATAATATTTGTAATTGGACTTGGACTGTAATTTATTGATTTGGTTTAATATATATATTTTTTGGATTTCATTTTATATATTAGCCCAATAATATTAGTAATAGTATAATTATAATAGCAATACACATACATACGTATATACCTATACAAACATTAATTATAACATACCAGTATTCATACATATATAATCACACACATAATTAATATAACATCTCTACACATTAAACAAATACGCTCGTACTAAATATAGATGCATACGCGACACACATACACCATTAATACGTATACATACATAGCTTATAATATACATGAACACACCACACCTTATATATATATTAGTAACACTCATGCAAATAATATGTATACATGCAACACTAATATGTATTTATAGGTAAAAATGAGTGATTACACATCTTGAACTTCAGCTGGTCGTTGGAGATTCTTGAGCATATTCGTGATGATGAAAAGCTAGCTGACACATTGTCTGAAGTGCCCAATTCAAGTGTACCTTGAGTTTTCTCCCTAAACCCAACCTTGTAGAAGAAAATTGATAGTAATTTTTTGGCTATATTATCAAGAATGCCGAATTCTTCTTCAGGGCCATATCCAGTAGAATTTCATTTGCTAAAACATCCATCATCATTCTTGTCAAAGCATTGACTTCATTATAGAACATCACCACTTATGTGTAATCCTAAAATCCAAGAGTAGAGCATTTATGCAACATGTTCTTGTATATGTCCCAGCACTCATACATGGATTCATCGTTATCTTGACGGAATAATGCTATGTCATTCTATAACTAGGTGCTCATGGTTGGTGGGTTATAACACAACATGAAGCTCTAGCATAGGTCTGTCCACGATTCCAAATATCTTGGTAGTACACCATTTAACCATGATCTAGCTCTATCCCTCAAAGAGTAGGAAAATAATTTTAGTTCAAGGACATCTTCATGTACTCCTTGATGTTTGAAGTATTCACAAACCTCCAAGAATGCTCGAATATGTTATCTTTCATCCTCGTGTGGAGAGACACTTAACTAACCAATCGAGTTTAGCATGTTAAACAGACAGGCTTGAGCTCGAAATGAGATGCCTAAATCTCTAGTTCAACGATTCTTGGATAGAGATCATCCAAGATAGGTGCACAATTATCACGAATGGATCTTGGATGAACCAGTTGCTTACCCCTATTTGCCACAACATATAAGTCTTCCTCATTATTATTGAGATGATTATGATTATAAATCATGGCTCTTTACTCTCATCGCCTTGTTGGAGTTTTGTGCACTAAGTGAAGTAATTTTTGTAATTACTGAATCATTTAGACTGAAATGAAATTAATAAAATTTATGTATGTTTTTTATGGACTACTTTATTATGTACATTGTTGTCGAATTGAATATAAGTTGTATTATAAGGTTGATTATAATACAGAAGACAACTTATATTAGCTGGTAATCTAAGCATGTTCGTAGTTTAGAATTATTTGAGCAAATAATTCGGAAGAACTATTACGTTGTCCAAAGTCCAAATGGGGAGATAGCTTGTCTTGGCTATTTGAGTGGTTGACTCCGGAGTAGAGACGTAGATGTTTTTGTCTAGACTGACGATACATTGCACTGGACCCAAGATGAATTAAGACCTTAAATTCGTTTAAAGATTAAATTCACTGGTGAAGTTCAAAATATATTTATCTTAATCCTGAGTAAATGTCGGACCATGTGTGTATGACATGCATAGTTTGATATATCAATATTTGATGTGTCTCGAAGTAGTAAGTTGATTGATGATATATTGTGTGTGACTCATACATAATGTGGATGCATTTATAGATATTGAATCATAGCTTGATAAATAGTAAATGGTATCCTCTCAACGTCATTGTAATTGTTTGTGAAAATAGAATGTGGCCACGAGTTGTTTGTCAAGGATGAATGATTTATTATTACTTTGTGTAATAATTATTTTCACTATTTGGTTTAGAATGGAACCTTGAGATAAAAGTGATAAAACTGGATGAACGGATTTAATCCAAAAGGATCACAGATATCCTATGAGGGTAATACAATTATGACAAGGTCTTGGTCAAAAGCTACACGGTAAGCTTACAGTAATATTATATGTGTGGGAGTTCAATCTTGGTACTAGAGTGGAATGACTCCTTGACTTAAATAATGGAGATGTAATTAATTGATGAAAAGTCTAAAATTAATTACATATTATTTTAGTCCACATCATTGGTAGCTCTCTATAGAGCATGTATTTCCTCCTTATTTATTGATTAATTTGTCCATACATTAGTGTTTCATGCATTCATTTCAGCATTTTTAGTTTATTATTTACATTTTCTTTAGTTTTGGTCATCTATGCTCGTTTCATGCTAAATTTTGCATTTCTATTTCTTTGTTGATGTATTACTAATGTCTCTATATAGGAATTTTATTCACTGCAGCCACCAGCTATCCATATCTTTAAATATAAGGATGACGACGCCAACTGTCTAGTCTATTGTGATAGACTTTGTACGACATTTTTTCACTAAATATCCTAGTGAGAACGAATATCCAAGTGCTGAAACAAGGGGGAACGTGTGGATTCATTTTGAATCAAGCTAGGAATAGAGGTTTTCATTTGAGTTTATACGCTTCCTTGTAATTAAATGATGATGGTTTACTATTTCGTTTGCTTATGAACTAAAATTTTTTTAGATGTTGAACTTCAATATATTTTATGAGCTTTCTTCTTGCTTCAAATGTTGGATTTGAATGATGCTTTGAATGGAAGTGTTTCTGTAGCCATTGGCATCGGAAGATGCTGTGACAGTTCAAATTAACAAGCATTATAACGAGAGTTGGATGACGATACAATGGGAGTTGATCCACTTGTTTGAGAATATTTAGTTTCATCCAACAATGAAAATTGTGGTAAAATTGCATATTTGAGTCATCATTGAAAGGTCGAAAGAAAGTTAGTAAAACAAGTTTAATATTAACTACTGATTAAACCATCATAGGTTGTTACCTTGTTGCATTTGGTGATCTGCCGAGTTAAACCGAGGGGGTCCAGTTTCTTTATTGATAATGTATTTCCTTTGTTATTTCATTTTATTGCTCCTACAACAATCTTTAGTATCAATATTTTTATATTTTCTTTATAGTCATAACTACACTCGCATTTATTTTTACTTATAGTATTGCTTACATCGACATGAGAATACAACCAATGTCCCATCCTCGTGGAATTAATATCTAATAGGACCTACCTATCAACTATACTTCTATCGACAATGTACGCTTGCACAAATAGTGTGACATTATTTCACCGATCAAGTTTTGGCGTCGTTGCTGGGGATGGCAATTATTTGGTGATTATGATTTTGTTTGCAATTTTATTTCTTTTCTTTAGTTTAAAGTTGTTACTAACTTCATATATTTTTGTTGTTTTCTCTTTTTAGTCCCATATTTGGTATTGTATGACCAGAAGTTCTGTTACACCACTTCTCACACCTAATCTAGAAATTGAAAAGACTCTTAGAAGAAGACTTAGAGAACAAAGTGAAATGGCAGGACATGTCAACAATGCTGCCAAACCAATATTGCCGCCAGAACATCCTGATGATCCACCGTTGCATTCACCAGTTCAAATTTTAAATAGAACAATCCGAGATATTGTAGCTCCTCCTTTAGATGATTTACAACTAGGAGTTGTTCGACCACCCATTCAAGCTAGAAATTTTGTGTTAAATCCAGTCATGTTCCAAATACTCAACTCGAATGGGCAGTATACTAGATTGTCACATAAAGATGCAAGAGAGCATATTCAATCATTTTTATTAATTTGTGCTTCTTTTAGTCAACAAGCTGTTCCTGATGATGCCTTACGTATGCAATTATTTCCATACTCTTTGCCGGGAAGAGCTCGTGCATGGTTTCATGGACTTCCTGCTAGATCTACATTTCCTAGAATGATCTTGCAACACATTTTGTGTTATGTTTTAATCCACCAATGACATGAAACTCGCAACTAAGGAATGATATCACTGCTTATTTCTAATTGGATGATGAAAATATTCACACTACTTAGGAACGCTACAAGTCGTTGTTGTGACATTGTCTCAATCATGGCCTTTAACAAGAAACTCAAATTAAGATCTTCTACAATGGGTTGAATGCGTCCACTAGACATCTTGTTGACGGATCATCGAATGGACCTTTACTCAATTGCACTTGCATTGATGTTGTTGGAGTGTTAGAGCATTTTGCCCAAAATGACTCTCAATATCGTATTTCAAGAGCTGCTTCATGTAAGGTTACACCATGACTCCTTTAGTTGGGTGATATTTCTTCTCTAAAAGCTCAAATTTCCTCTTTGGAGAATAAAATCAAGAATATGGAAGGCACGAGTGAAGTTAGACCTATTCAACTTGCTCAACAGAAGAATGCACATGTATTTTCTTGTGAGATTTATGGTGAAAACCATAGTTATGAAGATTGCTCACAACATGCGGAGAATGCGAGTTATGTAAGCAACATGCAGGGGAATACCGTTGGTAATTCTTACAATGCAGCTAATAGGTAATCTTGAGGAAATTCTATTTTTGGCAGACTTCAAGAGTATTTCGATTTGGGATAATTCTTTCCAATGGAATTCTAGTGTGAGATAAAGGAACTTTAGTTATCCACAACAGCAATATACTCGCACGGTCTATTGTCATGACAACGGAACAAAGTACAACTGTAATTTTCTCATTCCCAGAATCACCAATTGTAGTATAGTGTGCAATCACAATATGGTGCACCATCTCAGATACAGTCATAGTCTAGTCACTATGCTCCGTCATCTATATCTTACCCATTTGCTCTTTTTGAGGAAATGATACGAGAACATTTCTCTATAACTGAAGCTATAGTACAAAGCCACTCTTCTTCAATTCGTAATTTGGAAGCTGATATGAACTCTCGACAACCAAGCACCCTTCTTTGTGCATGCATAAGATCAAGTTGGATGATGACAACAAATAGTCTATTGAACCTCAACGCCGACTCAATGAGAAGATGAAAGAAGTGGTTAAGATAGAAATTCTTAAATGGTTGGATGTCGTTATTATCTATGCAATATCTAATAGTACACAGGTAAGTACAGTCTATTGTGTCCCCAAGAAAGTGGTATCACTGTTGTCTGTAATGATTCTGATGAATTGATTCCAACTCATATTCCTACGGGGTGGAGAATTTGCATGGACTATAGAAGACTCAATGCGGCCACACGAAAAGATTATTTTCCACTTCCTTTTATTGATCAGATGCATGATCGGATTGCTAGCAAAGAGTATTATTGTTTCTTAGATGTGTATTCGGGATACAATCAGATTGCTATTGCACTTGAAGACCAAGAAAAGGCTACATTTACATGCCTATTTGGTACGTTTTCTTTTCTTCGCTTGACTTTTAGTATTTGTAATGCACCAGCTACATTTCAAAGGTGCATGATGGCGATATTCTCTAACATGATTGACAACTCCTTGGAAATTTTTATGGATGATTTTTCGATTTATGGGATTGATTTTGATCATTGCATCGACAATCTTGAAAAGTTTTACAGAGATGCGAGGACACTAATCTCGTCTTAAACTGGGAAATTGTCATTTTAGGGTCACAAAAGGAATTGTTTTAGGCCATAGAATTTCTAAGGTAGGAATTAAGGTCGATAAAGATAAGGTGGATGTCATTGAGAGATTGCCTCCACCTACGAATGTAAAAGGTATTTGGAGTTTCCTTGGCCATGCTGGGTTTTACAGGAGGTTTATTCATGATTTTTCAAAAATCACAAAGCCGTTATGTCTATTGCTAGAGCAAAATAGAAAATTTGTCTTTGATGATGCGTGTTTAGATGCATTCAATCAAATTAAGAAGTAGCTTGTTAACGCACCAATTGTCATTGCACCAATCTGGGAGCAACCTTTTGAACTTATGTGCGATTGCCAGTGACTTTGCTGTTGGAGCAATCTTGGGTCAAAGATGAGACAAGATATTACATGCAATCTATTATGCTAGTAAGACTCTTACTGAGGCTCATATTAATTACACAACCATAGAGAAAAGAGCTATTAACAGTAATCTTTACTTTTGACAAGTTTTATTCCTACCTTAACGGTGCAAAAATTACAGTGTTCACTGATCATTCAGCTTTGAGATGCCTTTTTGCGAAGAAAGGTGCAAAACAAAGGTTAATACGATGGATCTTGTTGTTGCTAGAATTCAACATTGAAATAAAAGATCAAAAAGGTTCAGAAAATCAAATCGTTGATCATCTTTCAAGATTAGAATATGGCAGCAAAGATGGAAATAAAATTTAAATTGTTAACGTATTTCCAGATAAAAAGCTATTTGTTGTGGATGCAACTTCTAGGTTTGTAGATTTTGTCAATTATCTAGTGTGTGAAAAGACTCCTCTAGGTGTCATTGGGCAAAAGAAAGTAAGGTTCCTTCGTGATGCAACTAAATATTATTGGAATAAACCCTATTTGTTCAAGGTTTGCAATGATAACATAATTAGGCGTTGCGTTCCAGAAGAAGAAATGATACCAATTTTACAGCATTGTCATGATGCTCCATATAGAGGTCACTTTGGCGGTATAAGAACTGTTGCGAAAGTCCTTTAGTCGGGATTTTGTTGGCCATCATTATTTAAGGATGCCCACGAGTTTGCATAACAGTGTAATCGTTGTCAGCACACATGATCAATACCTAGATGAAATGAGATGCCACAACAACCAATTATGAAGGTAGAACTATTTGATGTTTGGGGCTTGGATTTCATAGGGCACTTTCCTAATTATTTTGGGAATCTCTATATTCTAGTTGATGTGGAATATGTTTCGAAATGGATAGAAGTTGTTGTTATACCTAAGGATGATGCCAAGGCAGTTTTAAATTTTTTCCACAACCATATACTCACCCGTTTTGGGACACCAAGGTCACTAATCAGTGATCAATGAAAGCATTTTCATTGCAATCAAGTGGATGTTGCATTAAAAATATGGAATACATCATAGACTTGCTACAACGTATCATCCTCAATGTAAGGGAAAAGCCGAGATCTTCAACCGAACTATCAAAAATATTTTGGAAAAAGTGGTGAACTAGGAAGGATTGGTCTTCAAGTCCAGATGATGCTTTATGGGTGATTCGCACTACTTTTAAAACTCTAGTTGGGATGTTGCCGTACCAATTGGTGTTTGGAAAATCATGTCACTTACCTGTTGAGCTAGAACACAAAGCTATGTGGGCTTTAAAGTAAGTGAATTTGGATTATGAAACTGCTGGAAAGAAACGACTATTAGATCTCACCGAGTTGGAAGGAATTCGTCGCAATGCTTATGAGAATGCTTCTATTTACACAGACAAAAGCAAACGTTGGCATGACAAGATCATATTGTATCGACAATTTAAAGTTGGACAATTAGTGTTGTTGTTTAATTCACGACTAAAGCTACACCCTGGAAAATTGTGGTCACGTTGGTCAAGACCTTTCGAGGTCATGGAAGTTTTTCAACATGGTGCAGTCACAATTAAAGATCGCAAAGATGGGCACCGATTCAAAGTCAACAGACAAAGGCTCAAGCATTATTTTGGTGACTTTGATTCTTAAGTCGTTGAGACCATTCAATTAGTCAATTTCTCTCATTGCTTTTGTCATTTAATTTCTTTTATAGTAGTAGATTTATTTGTATTTCTTTCTATTCTTGTTTATTTCCTTTTTAAGCTTTCTTTTCTTTGTGCATAATAACATTTCCTCATTGCATTAGACTGGAAGTTATTTTTTTCATGAAAAGGTTATAAAGCAAGGCTCAACGTGTAGTGCATGACTTCGGCGGCATTTCGAGTAATTTCATTGCACTTATTGATCAACCCAATCACAGCCTATAACGACCTAATTTTGGGTTTGGGATACGGGTCTTAGATCTGTGGTTGAGTATTTTAAGATTTAAGCTTTAAATCAAGAAAATCAAGTTGGAAACTAAATTAAATGGATTATTGGATAGATTTGAATAAAAATTTTAAGTTCCAGTCTAAAAGTGAGAGCAAGGAGAAGACATGTATATAAATATCTTTAGGCCCATTATATTGGATGATAAGGTGTTTGAATTTTAAAGATTGGATGATAGGAGAAAAGTAAACAGTTGTTGGAGAGAGAGATGGAAGAGGAAAATAAAGGAAAACGTTGATGGTGAGTTTTGGAACTCTAATCTACCGAGATCTGACCATCCGTTGTCGACACCTCCACCACTGTTGTGTTCATCTCATTGTCACGAGTTTGCCAGTACCAGCGACACTACCATCGGAGTTGCTGTCAAAGGGGTGAGAGAGAGAAAGTTTTGGTTTGTTGAGTTGGGGGTTAGAGTGCTTGAAATGGAAAATCGAGGCCACTATCAGAATCACTAGCTCGAGAATAGTCGGCTGGTGAAGTTTGGTCACCGTCCGTAGTCAGAGGCTGCCCTACGTGCCGTCGGCCGCGAGTAGGCATTGTCTTGGGAAGATTTGAGCCATCTAAGCCGAGCCGAGTTGGAGTCGAGCCGCGTTGACCGAACCATTGACCACGTTGACTGAGCCGTGACCGCGTTAAACGAAACGTTGACTTTTTCTAGAGGACCCTACCTGGGGTTTTCTTAACATTCTGAGTCCGTTAGCATAGTTTATTTTGCTAAATTCAAACTCGGTAAGCTATTTTTATGCATTTAACCTTGTGGATTAGTTAGTGAATGAGGTTAATTAATAAATGTGGTATTCGTATATTATGAGGATTGTTCGAGCTCGAATATTGGATCTGGATGAGCGTTTAAGGAGCTTGAGTAAGGATTTATAGATAATAGCATAAGGTTAGCATACCTCGAACTCATATTGCTTCATGAGCATCATAAATGTGATTGCCTTGCGTGTTAGTAACTACAAATAGGTAGACGGTGAATATGCATGTTTGGAGACCGATAGTAAGAGATTTGATTTCTATGAGATGCATGATGATGTTGCGAATATGATGAGACTCATGGAGACTTTAAAGATCGTATAGGTTCATTTGAGATGCTCCTATAATTACTTGATAATTGTTTGATTTATTGGTAGTCGTGATGCCTTGTATGCTTGTTCGAATAGATTGACATGATTTGATAGAAATTATGCTTAAGGGATAAATATTCGATTAAATGATTATGAAGTCAATAATTAATAATAATTGATTGAATGCATTGGTAAACAAACCCTAATGACTTTCATAAGCTTTAGGGATCGAATAGAGCGTTGTAATATCGTAACACGAGGAAATTGTAAGAATCTGTGAATAGGGTATCGGTACGAGCTTCGACCGTATCGGTACGTAATTGGGGACCATATCATACGGGCCGACTTGTGGAAATCTAGAATTTCCAGTAAGTAATATCAGTATCGGTACGCGTATGAGTACCGATACCCAGAGGTACTATATTGATACTCATGTTCGAGTACCGATACCCACTGAACGAGATAATCTATAATGCTAATAAAAGATAAAAATTGACATGATATATTAATGAGATAATTAATGTACACTTCCATAATGTATTAACAAGTTGGTAAACTTAGATGGGTGGCTTGATAATTGATAGAAACCATAGAGATTTGTAATCATGTAAATGATGTGTGATGTATGATAATCGTGTCCATGTTGTGTGTTATTTGGACACTTGGTTGGTTGAGTTTTGGGTGTTACAGGAATTGCTACATGTGATGGGAGATGATTGACCATTAGTGGTGGTTGAAATGTTTAGTGCCTAGAATGACAGCGTTTTAAAGTTTAGTGGCAAAATCGATACACCCTAAATCATAGAAAAAACCAAACTATGTTATTTTGGGTATCAATATATCTACACAAAAATGTCCTTTTGTTCGAGTCATCACGTTAACAGAACTATTGCCCACATCATCGCATCGTTTTTATAGTTAATGACTTAATGATATAATTGAAGCCAAAAGCCAATATTCAACGTTATAATTGAAGCAATTGAAAGTTTAATGGTATTAACAATACACCACATAATTTTAAATTGTATCTTATGTAGTTTACTAATATTATACTCACATAAGAATTAAGCTGAGTAACACAATACTATAAATAACATGCTTTACTCATAAAAAACAGCAATTCATATTTTTATTATATCTATGAACTGAATTTTAAATAAAATAAATTTACTACTTATTAATTATTTGCTATTCTAGTTATATAAGTTTACTTTAATTACTTCTAATATTATTTTTCATTATTAAAATAAATTACAAATCACATTATATTATAATATAAAAATTAAAAGCAATGTATTGTTTTAATTAATTTATATAAGTTTATTTTAAAAAATATCATGAACAAATATTATATTTTATTTTTAGTTCTCCAATTTACTTATGTTTCCTTTTAAGAAATTTGTAGAAATCAATTCGTGTGGAAATACTTATGTTTCTTTTTAGATTTTTAATTCATTTGTTTTAATATTTTAATATTTTTCTCTTTAAAACATTTTATTGAATTGATTTTTTATTAAATAAAAAGTGTTTACATTCTAAACGAAAAATGTCAAGATTTGAACTCACACAAGATGATATAATATGAAAATCTTTGACCACTCAATTAATTAATGAACCTTGAATTTATTTCTATATTAACATATACGTGAATTAAATATCATTTTACAACATTTATATTTTTTAATTGTTAAAATATTTAGCTTTACTTGAAGTAAAATATAATCTAATGTTCAAGCATATTGTTAGCTAGATTGACAAAAAGACTGGATTGAAATGATATTGATAGTTTGAGAACTTAATCAAAGTGTTCTAAATTTGAGGATCCATTTAAAGTCATGATATAAGTTAGGGACCTTTTGTGCAATTAACTCTATTTCGTGAAATTTATAGGAGAGGCATTCCCGACATGTTTCCCAGTTTGACTTTCTCATCAGAAACCCTCAGTTAGGGTTTCCAGAATTCCCCAAATTAAAAATGAATCCTTTCAGCGATTGACAGAACTCTCCAGTTTCCTAGTTTACGGAGTCTTCAGCTTCCTAAAACCCATTTCGTGTTTCAAGCTAAAAGACGGGAAAGGGTTATCTTCAACACCGTGAAAAAAATGAATGGCCGAAAAAGAGCAACCATTAAAGCTTCGACCAGCATCATCCCATGTGTAAATCAAGATTCACCCATTTTTCCTTGCAGGATTCTTCTACTCCCGCGCCGTACAATCTACGAAATCCTCGCCAGGCTCCCAATCAAAACCCTTTTTCAATGCAGGTCTGTTTGCAAGAGGTTCCTTTGTTTCATTTCAGATCCCGAATTCGCAAAGCTCCAGCTTTCGAAATCTCAAGTTTGCATCTTAATCAAGACTCAGCCACTCCAAAACGCCTCCAAAAGACTCCAGTTAGCTCACGTTGAGTCCAGTGGTTCAAATTTCCAGGTTTCGAAACTCAACTTTACCCCCAAATCAAATCTCCCCACTATTGATATCTCTCATATGAATGCTTGCAACGGGTTACTTTGTTTAGTTGGATCTGATAAAGATTATAACTTCTATGTTTGTAACCCAATTTTGGGGGAATTCATCACAATTCAACCTCCTTATAAGGATATACAAAGAGGTAGCTTTTGGGGACTTGGTTATTCGACTATGATGGATCAATACAAAGTTTTGCAAAGCTATTATCCTGTAGTCGAATCGAATAATCGATATGTAACTGCTGAGATTTACACCATTGGAACTGGTTCATGGAGGAGCATTGGAAATGCACCAATTGATACTGTTGCTATGCCATTCAATGCTTTCTTGAATGATACTCTTCACTGGTTTCCTTGTACTCCTAATGGTAGTGAATTCATTCATACTTTCGACTTCAATTCTGAGAAGTTTGGGACACTCCCGCCGCCCGATCATTTCCGAGAAGAGGATAAAAAGTTCACGAACTACTCAAGGATTGGTGTGCTAGGAGGGTGTCTGTTTATGATTTACTTCACAAATTCGACACGGTTCGATATTTGGGTTATGAAGGAGTATGGTGTGAAGGAGACATGGACCAAACAGTTTGTTGTAGAGAATTTGTATCCCAAGCAAGGCAGCTGGGATTTCTATGAACCAATGGTTGTTTTGAACAATGGAGAGATTTTGATGTTGTACAATAATGATGCAGTGGTTTGTTACAATCAGAAGCGGAAAAATCTTCGTGGAACTAAGTTTTTCCGGACTCGTTCACAGTTTGATGCGACTGCTTACACCCCTTCGTTGGTTTCTCTCAGCAATGTTGCAAAAGGAGAGCAAATTTCTAGGTACTTATATGTGTATATATTTTATGCACATATGTTTATATATATTTGTATGTATATATGTATTAAGTACTCATGCTTTTGGTTTGTTTCAAATAAGTGTGATTTGGCAATATATATATGTATATATGTGTATGTATGTATTGTGTGTGTGTGTATTAAGCTTTCATGCATTTGCTTTGTTTAGAATGAGTGCAAATTGACAATATATATTTATTATGTATGCATGCATACGTGTGTGTATAGATATTAAGTACTCATGCATTTCTTTTGTCTAAAATGATTGCAAATTGGCTATATGTATTATATATATATTAAGGAATTTTGTGTATGCTTTGTTTAAAATGATTGCAAGTTGGCTACATGTATTGTAAGTATGCGTGTGTGTTTGTATCTATATATATTACATATTTACTTACTTTCTCTGTGATTTCATTTATTTCGTAGGTGCTATTAGTATATTTCATCATACTATGTTTTTCTGTTTGATGAACATAATTTTATAAGAATCCTGATGTATACCAACATATGTTACTTATACTCGTGTTAGCGTCAAATGTGGGTATACACTCAACATGGGTTTATTAATATTTTTTTGAAGTTTTTCCATTTTTAGAGGACCCTTGGAGGATCATATTCTACCTATATCTGAATATATATCCAAGAGGTGTTGGAGACCCATGTCCAACCAACATGGGTATGGGGATATATCCTTCCAATGACCCTGTAAATACATGAAAAAACTTTGAAAAATTTAAACATACTTGTGTCTGAAACTGTTTATGACACTCACACCCAAGTCTATCATAGCCCATTATAGCTTTTTAATGATAAGATGTGCTTCATCTATTTGAAGCTAGGGTATAAATTGCAGCTTTTGGTTCATTTAATACATGTTTACTTGATGCTTGAGTTGTTAGATTGATCCCATCGCTTTGGCTTTTCATTTTTCTTGAATTACTTGTGTCCAGTTCCCAATGTCTGACACATCTTTGGTCATGGGTATAAGGATATGCCCCCCAAAGACCCTCCAAATGCATAAAAAAAGTAAAAAGAAAATACTATCATGTTCAACATATACTTGTATCTGACACTCAAAAATGAGTCTGAGCAACCAGGTTTAATCATTCCATATCATCTCCATATCCATGTGTTTTTTTAAGCTGAAAAGTTATTAATATATAGGATGCAAGGCACCAAAGACTATGACAAGCTTTGTACCGACGAATTCCAAGATTGTGTCGATTGCGGAGTGCAACTTGTTAACCCTATCTGTAGTTTTCCGCCATTTGGGGTTCCCTATGGTGCTGTAAATTACCCTGTGAGTTTCTTCGTTTCCTTGAATTTGTATACGAGTCTTTGATTGAATATGCATTGTCATCGGTTGTGATTGAATGATACATAAATTTTAAAGAATTTTCAGGCAGATATATACGGGAGAAACACGGAGAGCAGATGTGCAGCCTGTACGGATCGCCGAGTTACTCCGACGAAGTCGTTTCTTACCCTGTGGAATCTGTGAAGATAACTGTGATTTATAGATGGCAAGCCGTTTCGACTTGTGGTTCCAACTTAAACCTTCGGGATATCCATTATCTAAGTCTGCTACTAAACTTTCATGCCTTATTTTCGGATGTTATTGCTCTTTCGTGCTTGTAAATATTGAAACTTCTTCCTGTTTAACTAGGGAAAATTAGTTTTTTAATTAGTAGACGTGGACTGCCATTGGTGTGCTCTGAATTTCGTAACCGGACCTTTTGAGCTACATTATTACTTTTAGTTTCCTTTGATGTATCCATGTTCAACATCCAAGTCATGCTTATTTCGACTCAAGTATGATATGGTCTTCTAAGAACCTTTGAAATACATGGAAAATTTTAAGAAAGATCTGAAATCTATGCTTGAGTCTAAGTGACGCGTCAATAAGCATTGTAGCTTAGAAGTTTGATAGTGAAGGCATGACATTTATGGGTTTTTATTGTGTAATTTGACTATTTTGGATTTGCTTCTGTTGGGGTCTATGGAGAGCTTGTCTGGGCTGAAATATGAAAGTCAATGTCAGTAAGGAATTAAGCGATGTTTGGTAAAACGATTTAATGTCATATGTTGTATAAGACTAATGTTGGGAGGAATTATTAAT
Organism: Hibiscus mutabilis; assembly: GCA_019671005.1. Lineage (NCBI taxonomy): Eukaryota > Viridiplantae > Streptophyta > Magnoliopsida > Malvales > Malvaceae > Hibiscus > Hibiscus mutabilis. The sequence continues at coordinate 25,871,738 of CM033732.1, forward strand.
AAATATGGTCTGATATAGATCTTGGATGAAGTATAGATATGCTAAATTTTTTAGAATAAAAATGTTAGAAATATGAAAAAAAAAACTTCAAATGCAATCGAACATTAAAAAATTAAATTTGTACCGACAACCACTTGGTCTAATATGAGACATTAGATTTCTTAAGCAAGGTTAGAGATTTGAATCCTGACATTGTAAATGAAATAAATTGGGTTGGGAGGGTTGCTTCTATAATGGGCTTTTGCAGTACTTAATTTGGATATATCAACCAATATGTTGAATATCGGTAGTTAAACAATAAAAAAGTTAAACCCGTTACAATAAACAAATTATAAATTTAAATTTGAAAAAAAACATATTATCTAATTTAGAGGAATATACAATAAAACGAAGATTTTATCATAAAAGCTTGAAGGGACGCTTTTTAGCAATGTAATTTTCTGAGAAAAATACTAAAAAATGAAAAAACAGCTAATTCGATTTGCATTTGTACTTGAAGTTGCACATTCTGTTCTTTTATCCTACATAAAAAAAAATTGTGAAGATTGGCAAACAAAATTTATCAGAATTGGCACCAAATAGTGGAGAAATAGTGGCAGAATGATGTGGGGTTCAAGGATTTGATTAAAGAAGCCTGGGATGCTGATGGTTCCATAGTGGAAGTTTCAGGTTATGGCCAGCAAGTGGAATAAGGATGAATTCGGAGATAAAGGGAAGCTTAAAGCAGTTTTTATGGCTCGCTTACGGGGGGACTTGAGAGAGCGTTCGAGTTTTCTAATAGTATATATCTGCATGAACTTGAATCCGAACAGAAAATTACATTCGACGTGGTCTTGCAACAGGAGGAAACATTGTAGTTTCAATGATCCCTTAGTCAATGGATCATGGATGGTGATCGCAACACTAAAGATTGTTATAGAATCACTACGGCTCGGCAAAGACAGAACTACACTCTGATTAAACTCAAGGATGGAAATCGGTGTGTTGAACCGTTGTGTGGGATGATCAATCAATGGAATATGGCCAAGAGAAGGGTGAATAGACAATTTAAAAAATGGTGGAAGCAAATTGGAAAGATAGAAAATTTGGATACAAGAGATTTATAGTGGTTCAACATTCTGACAAGGTTTACATTCACTATCTTAGCTTTCCCCTAAGGATTTTCCCAAATTCACTAAGAATTTCTTCCCTTTTTCTAAGCTCAAGAGAAAACCTTTACACACTCAAAGCTTCTACCCCAAAGCTTTGAGAAAATTCTCTTTTACAAGAAGAAAGATAGCAAACAAAAAAAAATCCACTCAAAGGTGATATGTTTTCCCAATTACAAAATTCACTCAAACCCCAAAACTTAAATCAAAAGATTACAAATCAGCTCTCTCAAGTGGGTTACAAGAATTTGACTCCAATAGCTCAAAGATTGTTGGATGTATGCTTGAATGCTTTAAACTTGATGAATTGTTGTTGTTGTTGTAGCTTTAGAGACTTGATTATATACCCCTCATTGATTTCCAACCGTTTGGGTAGCTGAGATCATAATTATAGCCGTTGGACTTTATTTTTCCCGCAATAAATACAGGCTGCCAGCATAGGGTATCGGTACTCGGACTTCGATATCGGTACCTGCTATAAGAAGAAAGAGCCGTTGTACAAAGGGGTATCGATACGCAAAAATTCGTATCACGTGGAGTCAATTTTACAAAGGCGTGCCGATACGGTCCGTACCATATCGATACCTGTTTTGCTCACTAGAAGCTGAGAAAGTTGTAAACTAAAAGTTGTATCGATACGCATTAACTGAATTTTAAAGTTTGTGATTCCAATAAACTAACAAGCAATGGTCGAATATTAATTGCAAAAGATTTACAAAATCTTATCACCCCGTAACAGTCGCACCAGGGTCGTACCGATACTCGAAGGCAAAATTGGTTCCTAGGTTGAATGGCGTACTGATATGGCTTCACGCGTATCGATACTCTATAGCCATTAAGTATAAAAATGAATTTCAGCAGCTAAAACACATATTGATACGGCTAAGGGCGTATCGATACTCCTGGACTAATTTTGGCTATTTGAGTACAAAAATACTTAGAAAATATTTGAGGTTTAAGTTTTTGACTAAGAACTAATTTTAAGTTTGAATACTTGTCAATTTGTGAGTCTTTTTGAGTACTTAAAAAATTATCCAATTTTACAAATTTATCCTTGAAATTTCTTGTTATATCAAAATCAAATATTAGTTTTACACGTTGTTGATCCGTGAAAGAGTTGTTGACTTATTTATGTCTTTATTTTAGTTTTCCTCATATAGTATTATCGAGTGGCATATACGTGGTAAGTTCTTGATGTTATCAGAGGGAGAGATGAATCAGTTGGATATGGGGATTTTTGTTGACGAGTTAAGGAAGGCAGTGTTCAACATAGGTCCATTGAAACCTCTTAGGCTAGATAGTTTGCACGTCATGTTCTAACAGCAAAATTGGCATATTGTGAGAAAGAATGTGGTTGATTTTGTGCAGGCTTGTTTCCATGGTACACAGTTACAGACCGAGTTGAACCGAACCCTTATTGTCTTGATTCCAAAGATACCAAAGCTAGAATCATTTTTACAGTTCAGGACTATAAGTTTGTGCCTAATGATTTATAAGAAGTCGGATCATAAAGGTGGATGGAAATTAACATTGACTTAGAGAATGTGTATGACTGGTTGGAGTGGAGCTTCATCGTAGAGACCCTAGCTGATATTGGACTTTCGAATGGTTTGAGAAGACTAATCATGGATTGCATTTGCATTGTTTCAATATAAATTTTATGTAACGACCCAAATTTTAGAATTTGAGGGTCAGGTCAAATCGAAACACGGACTTCGTGTGTGGGCCGTGTGTTTAGGCCTTCGGGAACCTTTTTTGGGCTTGATTTTAGCTGTTGGGCTTGCTTTGGTTGGTTTGGAGTTGGGTTAGGAAGATGTTATGAGGGTAAAGTGGTATTTTCATAAATGGATGATGGAAAGGGGGAAGGTGTTATGATTTCCCTGCAAAAGGGGTGTGGGGATGATCTCATTATGTTTTCGTGTCTTCTTCTTTCATCTATACCCATCTCCCATCCCAAAATCAAAACCTAGAGCTTGAATCTTTGAGATTTGTGAGGGGAATCTCGTTTTGCTTGATGAGGGAAGTTTGATCAGCATCAAAGGATCTTTAATCCAAGGTAAATATTGTTGAGAATGAAGAAGAAAGGTGTCTAGAGGGGATGGAAGAGAAAGAATGAAAAAGGGTCTTTGAGGGCTTCTTCATCAGCTTTAAATCCAAGGATAGTACACCACTAACTCCTTTGAATTCCTGCAACTCATAAAAATAGGCTTGGGTACATGATTTTGGTATTTGTGGTTTGGGTATGCTTTGGGTGATCTTCAATGGTGAAATGTGGAATTGATGTTGTTAGGGCTTAAAATTGGTAATAACTCACCTAATAACTTCATCATAACTTGTAGAAACAATTTGAGACTTAACCACATAGGTTAAGTGGGATTTTTGGGTGAAATCCTATCCCAGACTTTGAAATTCTAGGCTCACGTACCGGTACTGGATGTCCAATATCGGTACGCATATGTAATTAAGGGGGCAGTTTATGAGAGGCATATCGATATTGCTGGAAGCGTATCAGTACTCCTTGCTTATTGGAAATTCCAATAGCATTTTTGCGTACCGGTACGCTAGGGGGCGTATCGGTACTACTGCTCTATTACCTGAGGAAGACTTTCACGTATCGGTATGCAAAGGTGGAAGTATCGATACGGGGTAGGATTGGTACATGATGGTTCACGTACCAATGCTGAGTATCGCTTGAACGTGTCGGTACAGCTTGAGGACATATTGAGTATCAGTACTCGCTGGGCAATTTGCCTAAGAAATTCGAGTTTGCATTCAGGGGTTCTATAATTCAAGGTAAATGGGCTAAGGGGTCTCCTAAGGTGTAAAACGAATATCAAACCTGAGAAACTGATGTTTAAACCTCGTAGGTGAATTAATGGCTAATAACTTGGTAATTGTTGGGTGAATTGCTTGTGATAGTAACCCATATGGATCCTAGGTGGATCGTTCGATGTTGTATGGTAGATAGGGTCTTTGATGTGTGCTGATGGGACGCCCATATAGTTGAGTCTCCTTGAATAATAAGATAAATTAATGAGAACGACTAATGTGTACTTTCATAACATGTTAATAAATTGATAAGCTTAATGGGTGGTATATTAATTGATAGAAACCATAGGGTTACAATAGTTATGTTAAGCTATGTGCGGTATGACATCTGTGTCGAGATTGTGTATTGTGTGGAAATAGGGTCCTTACTGACTGCTGATGGGACACCTACTTAGTCGAATCCTTGTTTGTTGAATCTGGATACCTAAAGATGTGTGTTGCAACACTTTAATGACTCCCGAATAGAGGATCTCGATGCTTTGTGGATGTAGGCCTCATTCGAAGATACTTGATGAGAGATTCTGAGCATGATGGAGAATCTCGATACTTTGTGGACACAGGCCTCATCCCCACAAGTATAGGATCTCGATGCTTCATGGACGCAAGCCTTACTCGTAGTGTAGGATCCCGATGCTTTGTGGACACGGGCCTCACTTAATATTGTTGGTATCATCTGTGTGATGCTGTCTTGACTTATAATGAATACGATGTGCTCTGTACGGGTTCTTACAATCATAATGCTATGTGCTTAGGCTGTTATGGTAGCGCTACCGTTATCTTGCCATGATATCATTCATGTTGCATTGCTTTATTTATGATTTGCATAAAGCATGGTTGAGTGGCAGTGTATCCACTGAGCTTTGTTAGCTCAGCGTTCAGAATCGTTGTTTTCGTTCACAGGTTAATAGGTTTGGCTTATTCTTGGAGGAGCACCATCAATGAAGGATTCCAACGCCTCGTCTCTTTAGAGCATAGTACTTAGGTCATTGGGCTATGTATTCGTAAGAACATATTGTATATTGTATTTGGATTTTTAAATGATCAAGTCAAAGGTTTTATAATGTAATTTTAAAAAGGAACTACAATGTATATGCTTCAAATATTACTATGTTTTATTGGATTGAAATCAAATGGGTTTTAATAATTGATTTGTGGATTGAACTAAACTAGGTTGAAATTTTATGCTAATGGTTTGGGCTTGAGACCCAAATGTGACATCCGGGTTGAGGGTGTTACATTTAGTGGTATCAAAGCCTAGGTTTAGCCAGTTCTAGGAAAGTCATGGGGTGGTTAGAAGTCGTATATAGGTTTCTTTGATTTCTATTGCTTGCGATACCAACTCTCGAACCTTGTCGTAAATAGGTGTTTAGAGAATACGAGCCGTTGCGTCTAAGTTGTGCTATTTAAAGACTAGAATCTGGATGGTGTGCCCTGTGTTCACTTGTGATGTCGGTTACGACACTAAGATAGATTCAATTGCAGTCGTGAGGGCCATGATAATGGCTTATTTCTTTGAGGATGATTCTGAGATCGAAGTTATCTTAGACGTTAAGCTTGGGTTCATGAAAGAATATAACAGTTAAGGGCGTGCCCCCTCCCATCACTCGAGTAGTAATCATGGTTATGTGTCGTAAACTACCTTGAAGCCTTGAGTTTATAGTAAGAGCCTCCAGTGGCAATATTCCACATATTGGTGAATAAACCTTATGGAACGGAGAAGAGAACTTTCTTTCAATTAATCAGTGGCAGAGTGTCGATCGGGAGTCTCTCCATCCGTAGTAAGTGAACCCTGATGGTGGGGTACCATGTGATGGAGATGTAGCACACCTAGAAGATTTGTATTTTTGTTTGATGTTGGGAGGTACTTGATGGCTATGAGGTCCCAAGTATGCCCTTAGTAAGCTGAATGCTCTGAGATCTCGAACAAGGTATGCTTGTTGTGATTGTTTATAGTAGTGGCCGAAAGGACATCAGGGGTATTGTGCAAGGCAATACTTGAGTAAAGCTCGAGGATGTGGGTTTGATAGATTTGGTGGAGTTGTTCCTTTTAAGGAGTTGATATGGTCTTGATCATTGATTGTTTGTTTAGACGAGCTAGCTTGAGATGTCAAGCGTCGTGTTGGAAGCTTCGAGGTTCGAAGATAATTGAACCTTTGATTGAGCATGATGAACTACCACCTTCTTAATGCGGTTCAGTCTAGTTTGGGTTAGGTGACGTGGGAAACAACCAGGAAAGTCGTAAAGAGAGCCATGTTCCTTAAATGGGAGGAGCATCAGTGTTATGAATCCAAGGATAGTGAAGGGTCGGGAAAGGATAACTCGATCAATCAGATCGATGGTTATAAGACACTCAGAGAGATCTAAGTTAGATGTAGAATAGTCTTAAGGGGGTCCTGATTGTATCGCCTTCTTCTAAAAGGCAATGCATACGAATGGTGAGAGATCGTCGAGTTAGGACCACAACCTATATTCTCAGCATGAGATGTTTCTTTGGATGAGTCAGGAAAAGGTATGTCAGTGAAGCTCTTATGAAAGAGATAAGATATTAGTTCTTGCAGTCGGTTCAAGGTGTTAGAATAGTTTTGAGTATGAGTAAGATTTTCTACGGTTGAGTCGTTATGCCCAGAGTTTGTTGCTATTGAAGAGTAAAGGTGGTTGAGGTTTAGACATGGATTCAAGGTTGACATATTGATGCACGGGACAACGGGTTCAGTTGGGACATTTTTTGAGTTAGTCATTAGTGTGAAGACACTCGAATGACTTTAGAGCCAATGTTGAGTCAGTCTAAGGATTCTACAGTCTCTGATGTGGGGACCTAGGACATCATAAGATTCTTCTCAGGCTTTGTTTAGAGGTTTCCTGCTTTGAGGGGATTTGTTATGAGTGTCAGACATCGAGTCAAATTGTAACCCCCTCGACCCGGCTTAATCGCAAGATCAAACCCAGCAAGCTACATTAGGTTTACCGAAGTAAACCGGGAAAATGAAACCTAAAACGCGTTCATTTTTTTAATCTTATCTAGATGCATTATTACATTCCTACATTAACATACTATCAACAGGTGATAACTCAACACAATCAGGCACCGATACGATATCCGAGTGAACACAACGCAATTTAGGGGCTAAATTGCAAACTCAACAATTTACAGGAACTTTTCCCAGTTTTAAGTTAACAACCATTAATTAAGCATATTTCAGGCTTACGTGTCAAAAATCAGCGTAATATGATCAACCATACTCATTCAATTGATAAAACAAGATTTAGGGACCAAAACGAAAGAAACCAGAACTGGCTTTCCATGACATTAACATAAATAACGATCATCGTATCGATACGCTAAGTACCGTATCGATACGGTATTGCAACCGTCGTTTCGATATGACAAACCCCGTACCGATATGGTACTTCGAATACGAAATTCCTTTTTATTTCATTAAACACCATACTGATACAGTTATGTGGTGTTTCGGTACGCGGGCTCATTCCAAAAAGTGACATTCCAGTAGCATTAAACCGTATCGAAACATCTTCACCCGTACCAAAATGCCTTGCCCAAAATTACGTAGCCGTACCGATACGGTCCCCCGCGTATCGATGCATCTGGGCCTGTAATGTCAAGATTAGCTGGATTTTTACTCGAATCTAGATGCATTTGGGTCCTAGCAACTTGCATACATGCATACAATCAACCATAAACACATAAACTCACATATATGCTAGGATCAATCATCCAACACAACTTCCTACTATCAAAGAATTACTCTAGAGGCATGCTTCCTAAACCATTTTGCCAAACATACCAAAATGCACAAATAGACCATTCCCAGCATAAGCAACATGCCAACACAACCAACACAGCATAATAACTTGCTCAAACCATCACAACATGGCAATCAATAAGGAGGCTCTAGATGCATACCTATGCAACCAATTATCCATAACTAAGAGCAAGGGTTAACATCAAACTTAGCAACATTAAACCATCCTAAAAAACTAGCATGGTAACATACTTAAAATCCATAAGAAAATAGAATTACAACTCCCAAAAACCATGGCAAACACATTGCCTTATTGACCGAAATATAAACCGAGTTCGTACTCAAACTTGTAAATGTCCTTGGATCGCTTAGCCTTGCCTCTTGCTGCCCCCAAACCTTAATGCTTTACATCATAGGAAAAAGAGAACGTAAGCACACTTGCTTAGTTAGGATGCTCATACAACAATGATGCATTAAAAACCATTTGAAAACCATATGCTTGTTTACCGAAAAACGCTTACAACCTAAGCATTTTTCCATGATTCCAACCGAATCAAAACATAATAACCTTTATGCAACACCATGTACATTCCGTGCTTAAACCCCTAAAGCATTACATCATAAACCATGCTTAAATCTCAAAGCATTAAAATAGGTTCAACACATGAACTTCCTCATATATTGGCATTTATAGTGACCTAGATAGACCACCTCTATCGTATACATATTGGATACACGGATCTCTCATACCACGCCTAGTTAAACCGCATGATATCCCAAACCTTGCCTAGTTAAACCGCAAGATTTGACACCCTCATCTAGTTAAACCGCGAGATTTCACCCTTGCCTAGTTAAACCGCAAGAGTACCGACCTTGCCTAGTTAAACTGCAAGATCACCATCAATTTGGGTTGCCTAGTTAAACCGCATGCCCCAAATGAGGCCCCAACAGTTCAAGTGGCCTAGTTAAACCGCCGCACCTCAAGGACCCATGGCCACGATCGATTTTGTTCATATTTTATAGTGCACTTTTAATCCTAAGGCATGCCAACTATATTCGATTGTTTTCACCATGTCACATAGCCAATATATCATTTACAAAACCATTTACTTACTGTTTTACAATGCATTTCATAAAATACTACATATGCAAATCTCATTACAAATGCAATAACACCATTCCCAACCGGAATGAAAACCAATGCTCAATAGTTAATATACTTTTAAACTCCTACATATGTACTCAAAATCATGCATTACTAGTAAGTAAATCATATCATGTTTCCAAAACATGCAAACAACATGCCATATCTAAGCCGATATTCAAGAGCAAAATAAGGGAACTTACTTTTGAGCTTAGGTAAGGGTTTCACGCTTACCCTAAACTCCCAACAACCTTTACAAACCTTTGTAAAGCATTTAAAACCAGTTTCCACTCACCGATACGCTTCGCCTTCCTTGCCAACGCGATACAAGCTCCCGACAAGCAACAAAACAACGTCAAGCTTCTTTGCCTTGATTGTCCCCAGTTTTAAACACATAAAACCAGAGGATAAATGCATCATTATGCATTCAAACCACTTCCTCAAAGCAAAACCCCGCAACTCTCAAGTTGCCCACTTAGAAACCATCTGAAACAAACCGAAATCATCATCAAATTTTTTTGAAACTTAACCCATCCATAAAACAATGATTCAACTCATCAATCAACATCAATTATCATCCAAAAACCCTTCCAAACATCCTTTTACTTCCAGCAAAGATTAAACTCAAATATCATCACAAAAACTCAAATCTAAGAACCTAAACAATTAGAGATCCAAGAGTTTTAGGATTCTATTGATAAAAACAACCTATCAACATCATAATACGTCCAAAATATGTATTAAATCAATCTTAAACACTGGAAAAATAGGTCCATATCGAAAATTACCTTGTTACATCAATTTTACCCAATTCACTCAATCAAACATTGATAAATCATTAAAATCGGTTTACAATCAATAAATCACGGATCAAATACTTGGAAATTTCATTAAAGAACCATACAATAAAGGAGATCATGGAGCTTACCCCTGTTGTGAGATTTCTCCATCAATTGGTTTGATAAAAGCTAAGAAAACACAAGATTTAAATGAGATTTTGCAAAAACAATGTTAATTAATCAATTACAAATCATAAAAACAAGTTAAAAGACACTTCACCTCTGGATTTTGATGAAAACTTGAGTGTTTGACTGAGGAGAGAGTGGAGAGAAAAGTTGAGAGAAAAGTTACGTGAATTTTCGTGAAAGAGCTTAACTAACTTTTTAACTAAAATCCCTTCTTAATTATCTTTAAAACACATGTTAAAATATCTTTAATTAAGGGAGAAATAATCAGAAAAAACTTGGTAAAATAGATCCTTAAATATTCTAAGAATTTGACCCTTTTCATTTTAGTCACCTTTGAAAACATTTTTCAAAACTTGCATTTTGGTCACCAGGCCAAAATGTCTGATTTCCAAATCTAATTTTCCAAAATTGATTTCACCAATATCCTTAATATATTTAATAATGATTTTAGAATATTTTCCCCAATTTTTATCACCTTCAAAAATATTTAAACTAAATAAATCCTGAAACTGACCCGAAACTCTAATACTCGTCCACCAGACCTTCGAACCAACCTTAAAACATCTAAGCCCAAAATTGGGGTGCTACACACATGGCAAAATACTGCCCAATTATGGGTGACTGTTCACCAGTTTAGTCTCTGAGGTTGATTCCTTCTGGGCATAGTCAGAGTTCTTCATGAGGTGGTGCTAGGACATTGTTGAGTATCAGGGTGGTGGTTACGTGAGATCTGTCGCCAGAGTTGACGTGCAAGCTTTTGATAGATGGTCTGTTGTTCAGGCCAAGAGTGACAACCTTGTTGCCGAGAATATTTGGTTTTCAGTCGCTCCCGTGATAACATTTTAATTTCTTGTTCCTACCATGTAGTGATTTTGTTGAGTGAGATTTGTGTAACACCCCACTTTTGAGCTTAGCAGTTTTGAGGTTTGTTATCGGGTTAGAGATTCGAGTTAGATTCGAGATCGTATATTTTTTGGTAAGATAAAAATATAGAAAATAGTTAAAAATCATCTTTTATTATATAATGATTTTTGGTGGAATCAATTTTAGAAAAAGGAATTTGGAAATGTGAAATTTTGGATTAGTGACCAAAATGCGATTTTTGAAAACTGATTTTAAAGGTGACTAAAATGAAAAGGGTCAAATTCTTAGAATCTTTAAGGAGCTATTTACCAAGGCTTTTCTGATGATTTCTCCCTTAATTTAAGATACTTTAACATGTGTTTTAAAGATAATTAAAAAAGGATTTTAGTTAAAAAGTTAGTTAAGCTCATTAAAGAAAATTCACGTAACTTTTCTGTCCACTCTCTCCTTAGCCAAACACTCCAGTTTTCTTCAAAATCTAGAGGTGAGGAGTCTTTTAACTTATTTTTATGATTGATAATGATTTGATTAACATTGTTTTGCAAAGTCTCATTTAAATCTTGTGTTTTCTTAGCTTTTGTCAAATTAATTGAGGGAGAAATCTCACAATAGGGGTAAGGTCCTTGATCTCCTATATTGTATGGTTCTTTACTAAAATTCTCAAGTATTTGGTCCTAGATTTATAGTTTGAAAACTGATTTTTTATGTTATATCAATGTTTAATTGAGATATTTTTGAGAATATTGATAAGATATTATAATTTTCGAAGTGGATCTATTTTTCCAGAGTTTGAGTTGGATTTAATATATGTTTTGGTTGTAATTTGATGTTGATAAGTTGTTTTTATCAATAGAATCCCGAAACTCTTGAATCTCTAATTAGTTAGGTTGTTAGATTGGGATTTTTGTGGTGATATTCTAGTTTAATCTTTGTTGGAAGTAAAAGGATGTTAGAAAAGGGTTTTTGGATGTTCATTGATGTTAATTAAGGGCTTGTATTGTTGTTTTATGGCTGGGTTAAGTTTTGGAAACGTTTGATGGTGTTTTTGGTATGTTTCGGATGATGTTGAGTGGGCATCTTGGGAGTTATAGGAGATTGTTGTTGGGAAATGGTTTGAATGCATTTTAATGCATTTGTCCTCTGGTTTTATGTGTTTAAAACAGGGGATAATCAAGGCGCGATGAAGCGTGACGTGTTTGGTGGCTTGCCGTGAGCTTGTTTTGTGTTGGCAAGAAAGACGAAGCGTATCGGTGAGTGGAAACTGGTTTTAAATGATTTACAAAGGTTTGAAAAGGTTGTTGGGAGTTTAGGGTAAGTGTGAGACACTTACCCAAGCTCGAAAGTAAGTTTTCCTTATTTTGCTCTTGAATATCGGCTTGGATATGAACATGTTGTTTGCATGTTTTGGTAACAAACATGGTATGATTTACTTGCTGGTAATGCATGATTTACATATGTAGGGGATTGAAAGTATATATTAAATGCTATTGAGCATTAGTTTTCATTTCAGTTGCGAATGGTGCTATTGCATTGGCAATGAGATGCGCATATGTGTTGTTTATGAGATGCATTGTAAAACGGTAAGTAAATGGTTTTGTAAATGATATATTGGCTATATGACATGGTGAAAACAATCGGATATAGTTGGCATGCCATAGGATTAAAAGTGCACTATAAAATATGAACAAAATCGATCGTGGTCATGGGTCCTTGAGGTATGGCAGTTTAACATGGCCACTCAAACTATTGGGACATCATTTGGGGCATGCGGTTTAACTAGGCAACCCAAATTGATGGTGATCTTGCGGTTTAACTAGGCGAAGGTGTCAAATCTTGCGGTTTAACTAGGCAAGGTTTGGGATATCATGCGGTTTAACTAGGCATGGTATGAGAGATCCGTCTATTCGATATGTGTAAAGGATAGAGGTAGTCTATCTGGGTCACTGTAATTACCAATATATGAAAAAGATCATGTGTTGATTCTTGTATTAAATGCTTTGGGACTTAAGCATGGTTTGATTAAAATGCTTTGGGATTTAAGCATGAGATGTTATTGATGTTATGATTATCATTATGTTTTGTTCGATTAGAATCATGAGGAAGTGCTTTTCAAGTAAGCATGTTTTGGGAAAAGCAAGCATATATTTTTAAAAGAATGTAAATGCATAATTGTTATGAGCATCTTCATTAATCATGTGTGCTTACGCTCTCTTTTTCCTAATGATGTAGAGCATTAAAGTTTGGGGCAGCAAAGGCAATATTTGCAAGGATCCAAGAGATAAACTACTTTGAGTATGAACTCGGTTTCTATTTTCAGTTAATAAGGCAATGTGTTCACCAAGGTTTTTGGGGGTTGTAATCCTGCTTTCTTATGGATTTTGAATATGTTTTCTATGCTGGGTTTTGAGGATGGTTGATGCTGCTAAGTTTGATGTCAATATTTGATAGTAGTTGTGGTTGAATGGTGCCTTAGGTATGCATTTAGAGCTACCTTGATGATTGCCTTGTTGTGATGGTTTGAGCAAGTTTAATATGCTATGAGGTGGGTGTTGTTATATTGCCTATGCTGTGAATGGTTTAATGGTGCATTTTGAGATGTTTGGCAAAGTGTTTTAGGAAGCATGCCTTTAGAATATCTTTGAATGGGTGGAAGCCTTTTTGGGTTGCTGAGCTTATGATGTTTAGGTTGCTTTTGCGTCTAGGTAGAGTTGTATGAAAGTTTATGGCTTAGTAAGGTGGGTTATTTCTGAGATAAGCTTGTTAAACCAGCCATTTATGACCTTTCAGGTCCAGGCGTATCAGTACGCATGTTCACGTATCGGTACGGGAAGCCATTCCAGGCTTATGGTACCGGTACGCGAGCTAGGCGTTGTGATACGAGAGTGCATAATCAGAGTAGCATATCGATACACGGGTTCGCGTATCGGTACGGGTCGGCTGAGTTTGGCTTACGGGATTGGTACACGGGTTTGAGGATCAGTACGGGTCTTTAATTTTGGTAAAGAGTATCGGTACGCAGGGTTGTACCGGTACAGGATATGGCTACTGGAATTTTTGGAAATTTGAATGTAAAAGGCATAACGATACTCGAATAGGAGTATCGATACCCATGGCTATTAAGTTAGTTAATGGCTTTTGTAAAGTTTTATTTTCTTTCATTTTAGTCCTTGAATCTTGTTTTGTCAAATATATATGCATGGATGATCATTTGTGGCTGATATTTGGCATATAAGCATGAAATGAACCTAATTTAAGGTTGGTAACTTAAAAGTGGAAAAACCTTTTTAATTTGCTGAATTTACGTTTTGGTCCCTAAGTTGTATCGTGGCCAATTGGATATCATTATAATGCCCGATTGAGATGAGTGCTCTCCTTTAAACAGTATGATCATGTAAGATAATGTTAATGCATCTAGATCAGAGAAAAGAAAAAAATGAGTGAGTTTTAGGTTTAATCATCCCAATTTACTTCGGTAAACCTAATGTAGCTTGCTCAGTTCAGTCTTACGACTAGGCCGGGTCAAGGGAATTACATTTGTTGGTATAAAAGCCAGGTTTATAAAAATTTGGGATGTTGTTTCTTGTTAAACTGGTGTTGTTGAATTGCACGGTGATTGTGTATATGTTCGGTGATTGTTTGATGTATTGTTAGGGTTGGATTGGGGATACATTGCCTATTATCGAGGATTTTAAATGTGTTTTAAAGTGAACTTGGATCCTTTGCCTGATGCTAGCATAACTCTAATGTGTTTTGATGATTTTGTTAGCATGGCTCGACGTGAGACACGGTCTATGGCTAATACTACCGGGGTTGGGCAGAATAATGAGACAAGGGAGAATCTCCCTCATGTTTTACCTCCCTCTCTTCTCGTGGTTTCTCCAATTGATGATGGGGTGGGTGAAGCACCCCAAGTTCATCAAGTTCCAATATATGGTGATTTGACTCTGTTAGTATAGACGATAAAGGGAGCTTTTCAGACAGCAATGGCTAGAGTGCAGGCGCAGGCACTTGCACCTGCTGTGGTGGCAAACCAAGGTTTACCCTTAGAGCGTTTGAGGAGTTTGGGAGGTGTGGAGTTTCAAGTTTTGAGCCCTGAGACAGTCGAGGGATGGTTGGAAAAGACGGTCTGCATTATGGATCAGATGGGATGCAACGAGAAGCACAAGCTGGGTTGCACTATATCTCTGTTGTAGAGGGATGCATACCATTGGTGGATGACCACTATTGCTGGCGTTCCTGAGGCAGATGTTACTTGGGAGTTCTTTCGGAGGGCTTTCAAGAGGAAGTACCTTGGTGCTTAGTACTTGGATATGAAGAAGCGCGATTTTATGTCGCTATCTCAGGGAATCATGTCTGTTGCTGAATTTAAGGTGAAGTTTGTCCAGTTGAGTCAGTATGCTCTGGAGTTGGTTCTAGATGACCAGAAGAGATGTGACAGGTTCCGTTATGGACTTGTAAAGGACATTAAGATGTACCTCCTGGCCGCAGATTACACAAATTTTGATGTGTTGGTCAATCGGGCCAAGGATATCGAGAAGTCTTTGGGTGCACCAGTTTAGGCTGTAGGTGCGAACTTGGGTAAGAGAGTGGCGGACTCTAGCTATTCTGGGAGGTAGAATAGGAGATTCATGGATAAGAGGCATAAGCCAGACCATAGGCGTGGTGCTGGAGTTAGCCAAGGTGCTCAAGGAGCTCGTGTTACACCAGAGTGTGAGCCATGCGGTAGGCGTCATGTGGGTATGTGATGGGGTAAGACTGGAACCTGTTAGATTTTTGGATCATCTGATCACCTAAAGCGTGATTGTCCTCAGGCTACGAGAGATGTACTAGCGCAAGTTACTACACTGGCTAGGGGTTGAGGTCGTGGCAGAGGTAATTTTCAGAGGCGAGAGGATGGTCAGAAAGGTATGGCTCATGGTGCAGCAGTGAAACCTGAAGGTGGTGGCCTGGCTCGAGTCTTTACTCACCGTAAGGGTCGTAATGACACGGATGTGATTGCAGGTACTTTTACTTTGCAATACTTGTCATTGTTATCCTTGATTGATTCAGGGTCTATGCATTCATATATCTTAAGTGAACATGCATCATTGTTGAATGTTCCTATTGAGATATTATATGTTGGTATGTTGGTCACAAGTTCTTTTGGAGAGACAGTTACAACAAGAAGGTTGTATCGACGATGTCCATTGGTGGTGTAAGGTCATGAGTTTGCCGTAGATCTGATGGAATTGCCATTCCATGGTTTTGATGTCATTTTTGGAATAGATTGGTTGAGTGAGCATAGAGCTATTGTGGACTGTGAGTCCAAGAGAATTTTCTTGAGGCTAGAGAAAACTATGAGGTTGTGGTGGTTGGCGAGAATTTTAAGTTCATGTCGAATGTGGTTTTGGCTGTTAGAGCAGAGAAGATGATGTTTAATGGCTGCCGAGCTTATTTGGCTATTGTTATGAATCCGGAAGCCAAGGGTGTTCGAATGTAGGACATTCGGACTGTTTGCGACTTTCCTGAGGAGTTGCCAGGTTTGCCTCCGGGTAGAGAGGTGGAGTTTCGTATTGAGACATGCGAGGGTACAACACCAGTGTCCATTGCTCCTTATAGGATGGCACCGAAAGAATTGAAGGAGTTGAAGTCATAGCTTCAGGAGTTGTTGGATCATGGGTTTATTCGACCAAGTATTTCTCCGTGGGGTGCGCCTATTCTCTTCGTGAAAAAGAAAGATGGTACGATGCGTATGTACATTGATTATCGTTAGTTGAACAAGTTGACGGTAAAGAACAGGTACCCGTTATCGCGAATTGATGATTTGTTCAATCAGTTTCATGGAGCAGCGGTGTTTTCCAAGATAGATTTAAGATCGGGGTATTATCAGTTGAAGGTTAAGGATGTGGATGTGCATAAGATCGCGTTTCGTACAAGGTATGGGCATTATGAGTTTCTGGTCATGCCCTTCGGTTTGACAAAAGCCCCAGCTGCATTTATGGACATGATGAATAGAGTGTTCCATGAGTATCTTGATTAATTTGTGGTGGTGTTTATATATGATATTCTTGTTTACTCCCGTACCGAGGAAAAGCATGTTCGACATCTACAGATTGTGTTGCAAGTGTTGAGGGATAATTAGTTATACGCCAAGTTGAGCAAATCCGAGTTTTGGGCTTAAGGAAGTGACATTCCTTGGTCATGTGGTGTCTGCGTTGGGTATTCGCATTGATCCACAGAAGATTGAGGCTATTCTCAATTGGAATCCTCGGTATCGGAGGTGCGAAGTTTTCTTGGGTTGGTTGGTTATTATCGCCGTTTTGTTGAGGGGTTTTTGAGTATTGCAGCTTCGTTAACCAAGTTGTTACAAAAGAATGTTCCGTATGTGTGGACGGAGAAGTAGCAGCATAGCTTTGAAAAGTTAAAGGAAGTGATGACACATGCTCCTGTGTTGATTCAGCCTGAATCTGGCCAGGAGTTTATGGTTTATAGTGATGCATCATATGTTGGCTTGGGTTGTGTTCTGATGCGGGATGGAAAGGTTGTGGCCTTTGCATCGAGGCAGTTGAAAGTTCATGAGCGCAATTATCCAACTCGTGATTTGGAGCTTACGGCTGTGGTTTTCGCTTGGAAAATTTGGCGACATTACCTCTATGGTGAAAAGTGCATGATCTTTACGGATCACAAGAGCTTGAAGTATTTGATGTCCCAGAAAGATTTTAATCTTAGGCAACGTAGATGGTTGGAGTTGCTTAAGGATTACGACTTGACCATTGAGTATCATCCTGGTAAAGCCAATGTAGTGGCGGATGCATTAAGGCGTAAGGTTGCGGTTGAGCTCTAAGCTATGTTTGCAAGGTTGAGTGTGATGCATGAGGGTGGTTTGCTGACGGAGTTGCAAGTCAAGCCTACATTATCACAGTTGGTTAAAGCTAAGCAACTGTTTGATATTTCCCTGGCTGGGCATGTTAAGAACATAGCAGATGGTAATCTGACAGATTTCCATTTTGATGATGATGGAGTTTTGTATTTCAAGGGTCGGATAGTGGTGCCGGATGACTTGGAGTTGAGGCACACTATCTTGATGGAAGCACATTCTAGTCCTTTTGCTATGCATCCTGGTAGTGTTAAGATGTATCGTGATTTGAAAGAGGTATACTACTAGTTGGATTGAAAAAAGGTGTGGTTGAGTTTGTGTCCAAGTGCATGGTATGTCAGCGGGTTAAGGCTGAACATCAGTTTCCATCCGGTTTGTTGCAACCCCTAAAAATTTCTTAGTAGAAATGGGAGAGAATCACCATGGATTTTGTAACAGGATTGCTATTGACACCGGCTAAGAAGGATTCCGTATGGGTGATTGTTAACCGGTTCACAAAGTGTGCACATTTCTTGCCAGTGCATACAACGTATACCTTGGACAAGTTGGCATATTTGTATATAGCGGAGATTGTGCACTTGCATGGTGTACCTAAATCTATCATTTTGGAAAAGGGTATGAGGTTTACGGCAAGGTTTTGGAGGAGTTTTCACCAAGCCTTGGGTTCAAGATTGAGTTTTAGTACCGCGTCTCATCCCTAGTCGGATGGGCAGTCTGAGCGGGTTATGCAGGTTTTGGAAGATATACTGAGATGTTTTATTATTGAGTTCCAAGGAACCTGGGAGAAGCATTTGCCTTTAGTTGAGTTTGCTTACAATAACAGTTATCAGGCGAGTATACATATGACACCTTATGAGGTGTTATATGGCCGGAGATGTCGCACGCCCTTATGTTAGAATGAGGTGGGGGAAAAGCATGTTACCCTACCGGATGTGTGGAAAGAAACGGATGTGAAGGTCAAGCTTGTGTGCAACGGTTGAAAGCGGCCGCGGATTGGCAGAAACCTTACGCGGATTTGAAGCGTAAGGAGGTTGAATATGCGGTGGGCGATCGCGTATTCTTGAAGGTGTCACTGGGAAAAAGGTGTTGAGATTCAAATGTAAGGGTAATCTTAGTCCGAGGATCATTGGACCATACGAGGTTATTGAGCGTATGGGTCCTGTGGCATATCGGTTGAGGTTGCCTTCTGAGCTAGAGAAAATTTACAATGTGTTTCATGTTTCGATGTTGAGGAGATATCGGTCAGGTCCATCGCATATCATGCCGGTGGAGGATGTGGAGTTGAGATTGGATCTAACCTTTGATGAGGAACCAGTAGAGATCCTCGATACCAGTAAGAAGGTTTTTCGCGGTAAGACGATAGAGCTCGTGAAAGTCTTGTGGCGACACCGAGGTGTTGAGGATGCTACTTGGGAAAGCAAAGCGGATATGAAGGAGCAATTTCCGCATCTATTTTCTCCAGGTAATTTCGAGGACGAAATTTCTTAAGTGAGGGATATTTGTAACACCCCAGTTTCGGGCTTAGCAGTTTTGAGGTTTGTTAGACGGTCCAGTGGACCGGGTTAGAGATTCGAGTCGAATTTAGGACTGTGTATTTTTTGATAAGATAAAAATATGGAAAATAGTTAAAAAAACATCTTTTATTATATAATGATTTTTGGTGGAATCAATTTTAGAAAAATGAATTTGGAAATGTGACATTTTGGATTAGTGACCAAAATGCGATTTTTGAAAATTGTTTATAAAGGTGAATAAAATGAAAAGGGTCAAATTCTTAGAATCTTTAAGGAGCTATTTTACCAAGGTTTTTATGATGATTTCTCCCTTAATTTAAGATATTTTAACATGTGTTTTAAACATAATTAAAAAGGATTTTAGTTAAAAAGTTAGTTAAGCTCATTAAAGAAAATTCACGTAACTTTTCTCTCCACTCTCTCCTCAGCCAAACACTCAAGTTTTCTTCAAAATCCAGTAGTGAGGAGTCTTTTAACTTGTTTTTATGATTGATAATGATTTGATTAACATTGTTTTGCAAAATCTCATTTAAATCTTGTGTTTTCTTAGCTTTTGTCAAATCAATTGAGGGAGAAATCTCACAATAGGAGTAAGGTCTGTGATCTCCTCTATTGTGTGGTTCTTTACTGAAATTACCAAGTATTTGATCCTTGATTTATAGTTTGGAAAATGATTTTTATGTTATATCAATGTTTAATTGAGTTATTTTGAGAATATTGATGAGATATTATAATTTTCGAAGTGGATCTGTTTTTCCAGTGTTTGAGTTGGATTTAATATATGTTTTGGTTGTAATTTGATGTTGATAATTTGTTTTTATCAATAGAATCCTGAAACTCTTGAATCTCTAATTAGTTAGGTTGTTAGATTGAGGTTTTTTTGGTGATATTCGAGTTTAATCTTTGCTGGAAGTAAAACGATGTTAGGAAAAGGGTTTTTGGATGTTCCTTGATGTTAATTGAAGGCTTGTATTGTTGTTTTATGGCTGGGTTAAGTTTTGGAAATGTTTGATGTTGTTTTCGGTATGTTTCGGATGGTGTTGAGTGGGCATCTTGGGAGTTACGAGTGATTGTTGTTGGGCAATGGTTTGAATGCATTTTAATGCATTTGCCCTCAGGTTTTATGTGTTTAAAACAGGGGATATCAAGGCGACGAAGCGTGACGTGTTTGGTGGCTTGCCAAGATCTTGTTTCGTGTTGCAAGAAATGCGAAGCGTATCGATGAGTAGAAATTGGTTTTAAATGCTTTACAAAGGTTTGAAAAGGTTGTTGGGAGTTTAGGGTAAGCGTTAGACACTTACCTAAGCTCGGAAGTAAGTTTCCCTTATTTTGCTCTTGAATATCGGCTTGGATATAAGCATTTTGTTTGCATGTTTTGGTAACAAACATGGTATGATTTACTTACTGGTAATGCATGATTTTGAGTACATATGCAGGGGATTGAAAGTATATATTAAATACTATTGAGTATTGGTTTTCATTCCGGTTGGGAATGGTGCTATTGCATTGGGAATGAGATTTGCATATGTGTTGTTTATGAGATGCATTGTAAAATGGTAAGTAAATAGTTTTGTAAATGATATATTGACTATGGGACATGGTGAAAACAATCAGATATAGCCATAGGATTAAAAGTGCACTATAAAATATGAACAAAATCAATCGTGGCTATGGGTCCTTGAGGTATGGCGGTTTAACTAGGCCACTCGGACTGTTGGGACATCAATTTAGGGCTTGCGGTTTAACTAGAAAACCCAAATTGATGGTGATCTTGCGGTTTAACTAGGCAAGGTCGGTACTCTTGCGGTTTAACTAGGAAAGGGTGAAATCTCGCGTTTTAACTAGGCGAGGGTGTCAAATCTTGCGGTTTAACTAGGCATGGTATGAGAGATCCGTATATCCGATATGTGTAAAGGATGGAGGTAGTCTATACGGGTTACTATAATTGCCAATATATGAAAAAGATCATGTGTTGATTCTTGTATTAAATGCTTTGGGACTTAAGCATGGTTTGATTAAAATGCTTTGGGATTTAAGCATGCGATGATATTGATGTTATGATTATCATTATGTTTTGATTTGGTTAGAATAATGAGGAAGTGCTTTGCAAGTAAGCATGTTTTGGGAAAAGCAAGAATATGTTTTTAGAAGAATGTAAATGCATCATTGTTATGAGCATCCTCACTAAGCATGTGTGCTTACGCTCTCTTTTTCCTAATGATGAAGAGCATTAAAGTTCAGGGTAGCAAAGGCAAGGTTTGCAAGGATCCAAGAGATAAACTACTTTGAGTATGAACTCAATTTCTATTTTTGGTTAATAAGGCAATGTGTTCGCCAAGGTTTTTGGGGGTTGTAATCCTGCTTTCTTATGAATTTGATAGTAGTTGTGGTTGAATGATGTCTTAGGTATGCATCTAGAGCTCCCTTGATGATTACCTTGTTGTGATGGTTTGAGAAAGTTTAATATGCTATGAGGTGGGTGTTGTTATGTTGCCTATGCTGCGAATGGTTTAATGGTGCATGTTGAGAGTTTGGCAATGTGTTTTAGGAAGCATGCCTTTAGAATATCTTTGAATGGGTGGAAGCCTTTTTGGGTTGCTGAGCTTATGATGTTTAGGTTGCCTTTGTGTCTAGATAGAGTTGTATGAAAGTTTATGGCTTAGTAAGGTGGGTTATTTTTAAGATAAGCTTGTTAAACCAGCCATTTGTGACCATTCGAGTCCAAGAGTATCGGTACGCGTGTTCACATATCGGTACAGGAAGCCATTCTAGGCTTGTGGTACCGATACGTGAGCTAGGCGTTGTGATACGGAAGTGCATAATCAGAGTAGCGTACTAACACAGAGGTCCGCGTATCAATACGGGTAGGCTGAGTTTGGCTTGGGGGATAGGTACACGGGTTTGAGGATCGGTACATGCATTCAATTTTGGTAAGGCTCATCGGTACGCAGGGTCGTACCAATACGGGATATGGCTATTGGAATTTTTGCAAATTTGAATGTAAAGGGCATACCAGTACTCGAATAGGAGCACCGATACCCATGGTTGTTAAGTTAGTTAATGGCTTTTGTAAAGTTCTATTTTCTTTCGTTTTAGTCCCTTAATCTTGTTTTGTCAAATATTTATGCATAGATGATCATTTGAGGCTGATATTTGGCATATAAGCATGAAATGAACCTAATTTAAGGTTGGTAACTTAAAAGTGGAAAAACCCTTTTAATTTTCTAAATTTACATTTTGGTCCCTAAGTTCTATCGTGATCAATTGGATATCATTATGATGCCCGATTTAGATGCGTGCTCACCTTTGAACAGTATGATCATGTAGGATAACGTTAATGCATCTAGATCAGATAAAAGAAAAAAATGAGTGAGTTTTAGGTTTAATCATCTCGTTTACTTTGGTAAACCTAATGTAGCTTGCTCGGTTCGGTCTTGCGACTAGGCCGGGTCGAGCGGGTTACAATTTGTGTTAAGTTCCTCAAGAATTTTGTATTAAGTCTCGGTGGACTTGTTAGACTTATCCTTGATATGGGTTGGTTGTGTGAATACGATGTGTTCCTTGGCGTCCGATGCTAGAGTCTCGAAGTCGAGGCTTGAAATGACCAGTCTGATGGTGTTATGGGCAAAGAATCTTTACCTCCTCAGGTTGTGTGCAGTGTTTCTATGATTGCAAGATGTTCTTAGGTTGCGTAGTTGATATAAGGTTGAGAATCTATAGTTTTAGAGCAGTAGACGTGTAAGTGGCTATTGAAGTGCTCTTCGAGGATTGAGTGGGCTATCCTTTTGATCATAAAACCAGACCCATAATGGCAGATGTATCCAATTCAGTATTAGTGTCTATGACCTTATGGGATGGCCTCTACCAAACTTTTCGTGCAAGGACTCATTGGATGAAACGTTTGGATGCGGACGATGTCG
The DNA here is from genome assembly GCA_019671005.1 of Hibiscus mutabilis. NCBI lineage: Eukaryota > Viridiplantae > Streptophyta > Magnoliopsida > Malvales > Malvaceae > Hibiscus > Hibiscus mutabilis. The sequence continues at coordinate 25,894,742 of CM033732.1, forward strand.
CCAAGGGGTTCACCTTGAGATGTGCATATGTTGGTATAGCAAGATGTTGTGGAGTTAGCTATTGTGGGTCAATATATAGGGGTGGAAGACCAGTGCTTATTTTTAAGCCTGATGATCTTGTTAATATTGAAGAATTTTGAGATTTTTATAAGATCGTTCAGAAGTTGGTCTCGTAAGTCAAAGGTTAAGGAGAATTAGTGATAAGATTTGGGGTTCGATGTGATGTTTGGACTCCAAGGACAAGTTGAAGGGTGATTTGGACTTGCGAATGCATCGAGATAATCTTAAGTTCGATGAATTAAGGGTTGTTTATCTAGGTTTGAGATTGATTGTTTTCATGCATGGTAATAATGTAAAAATCTTCTGAATGACTTATTAGAAGTGTTTTTTTTTGCTAAAGTTGTGTGAAATCGGATTATTGTGTTGTAATAAGTTATGTTGGGAGAACCTTTAGGAAATTTTTGAGGACTTGCTAAGTTTTGGCACAAATGTTAGTTAGAATTAGGTGGTCAGAGTGAAAGAGGGTGTTCGGACCTTTAAGGATAGTTTGGTGGGTTGATCCCTAGTAGAGCTTGTTTGTGGTAACAGTTTTCTTGTAGAATCGAAGTGGCTTGGCTAGTGGAATCGCTTAATCATGGATTTGCATCTATTTATGTGGTAGTGGGTTCAAGTAAATGAGGTGTTAAGTTCTGTATTAGTTAACCAAGTTGAGAAAGAAGGTTGTAATTTCATGTTAGATTGACGGTAGAGCTCGATTAATAGGGTATGATTGTTCCTGAACACGTGGGGTATGGTGTTACTAATATATGAGGAAATGCCCTGTGGTATACTTTCGAAGAAGTGTCGCATTCCGAATGCAAAAGAGGGTAGAGTTCAAGAGTTGGAAATACGGGAAATGGTAAAGAGGTTGATAACCGTGATGAGATGTCATCTGGAGTGAGTTCAGTAGGGTGATGCCTGATGGTGTTGTCAAGGTTATCCGTTGTTGATCTGCTCTTAGGCTCGTTATGAGTGTTGCTCTAGATGTTAGGAATGAATCATTGGGGAGTCCTGTAGAAAGTTGAGAATTTATGTTAAGAGTTTTGGTTACGAAGGTTTTATGGAGAACCTAAGAGTCATGGGCATGCATGATTGAAATGATGGTTAGATCTTCGGCAGCATCATCTTCTTCCGCTGTTTAAATTTTGAGGACGAAATTTTCTTTAAGGAGGGCAAAAGTTATAACGACCCAAATTTTAAAATTCAAGGGTCAGGTCAAACTGAAACACAGACTTCATGTGTGGGTCGTGTGTTTGGGCCTTCGGGAATCCTTGTTGGGCTTGGTTTTAGTTATTGGGCTTGCTTTGGTTAGTCTGGAGTTGGGTTAGGAAGATGTTATGAGGGTAAAGTGGTATTTTCATAAATGTATGATGAAAAGGGGAAGGTGTTATGATTTCTCTGCAAAAAGGGTATGAGGATGATCTCATTATGTTTCCTTGTCTTCTTCTTTCATCTAAACTCATATCCCATCCCAAAATCAAAACCTAAAGGTTGAATATTTGAGATTTTTGAAGGGAATCTTGTTTTGCTTGACGAGGGAAGTTTGATCAGCATCAAATGATCTTTAATCCAAGGTAAATATTATTGAGAATGAAGAAGAAAGGTTTCTAGAGGGGGTAGAAGAGGAAGAACAGAAATGGGTCTTTGAGGGCTTCTTCATCAGCTTTAAATCCAAGGTTGTTGCACCACTAACTCCTTTGAATTTCTGCAACTCATAAAAATAAGCTTGGGTGCATGATTTTAGTATTTTTGGTTTGGGTATGCTTTAGGTGATCTTCAATGGTAAAATGTGGAATTGATGTTGTTAGGGATTAAAATTGGTAGTACTTATCTAATAACTTCATCATAACTTGTAGGAACAATTTAGGGCTTAACCACATAGGTTAAGTGGGATTTCTGGGTGAAATCGGAACCCAGACTTTGAAATCTGGGCTTGCGTACCGGTATTGGGTGTCCAGTATCAGTACACATATGTAATAAATGGGGACGGTTTATGAGAAGCATACCGGTATTGCTGGACGCGTATCGGTACCCCTTGCTTATTGAGAATTCCAATAGCGTTTTCTCATACTGGTACGCTGAGGGCCGCATCGGTACTACTATTTTATTTACAACTTTCTGTTGGATGTTATGATCAAGACGTAATAAGGCCATCTTTGATGTTGAATTTGTGGAAAGAGAGGATATAGTTGTTGTAGGTATGCAACTCATGGAAGAAGTGATCTAAGCTACTGAGGGTTCATTGTTGCGTGAAGTTCAAAACGGTGAAAGTAAATGTGGATGGGCCGGTTAATGTAGCCTATAACTCTGCAACAGTGGGAGGAGTATTTCGTTTGGTTCAAGGGGAATAGATTTTTGGTTTCTCATGTAGCATAGAGAAATGTTTGGTGGTGAATGCCAAAATGTAGGCTATGCTAAACAAGCCTTACTCGGTTCAAATGGGGAATGCTTTGGGCAGTGTAATCCAAGAGCTTCTGTATCGAGATTAGGAGGTCAAATTGTGCCATGTTGGTAGATCGGCGAATTCAATTACGGACAAACTTGCATCGATGATGAAGGGCCAACCACCGGAGAGACTTGCTATGATTTTCCACTGCACCAAGTGAAAGAATACCAGATGAAATATTGACAGCAATCAACTGCTGTGAATTAGCCTCTCTTTTTTGTCATTTCTAGAAGAAAAAAAAGTCTTGCTCTAACTCGATTTATAATATAGGCATAATTTGAGTTAGGTTGAGTTGAGTTGATCATACAAAAGTCATAAGAAGTTTGAATTTGAAATTACTTCAAATTCACACTCAAACTCGATTGAATTTGAATTCGATTAGACTCAATTATTAGGTGAAAATTAAAATCAACCTTTATGCTTGACTTCAAAAACCCAAAAAATTATTCTGTAGTGCAGGTTTGAGTAAGAATTAAGATTTTTAAGAGTTAAAGAATTAAGATTTTTAAGAGTTAATTGTACCACACTTCCTCAAACTTTGATTCTTATTAGTTCCTAAATTTTTAAATATTTCAATTTCATTCTCGAACTATGATCTTTATTCTAAATTGACCCTAATTTTTGAACATTCCAATTTCATCCCCAAACTATGACTTTCATTCTAAATTGGTCCTAAACTTTTAAACGTTCCAATTTCATCCCAAAATTATCATTATATAATCATACTTTATGTTAATAAAAATTGTTATAAAAATTATTAATTGTCATGTAACCATCGATGCGTATTATGCAATAATACGATGTGGTATAAAAGATAATTCGAAGATGAAATTGGAACATATAAAAGTTTGAGGACTAATTTAGAATGAGAGTCGTAGTTAGGGATGAAACTAAAACATTCAAAAGTTTAAAAAATAATTTTAAACGAGGATCATAGTTTGGAGACATGTATTACAATTAACTTAAATTTTTTAATACTATTTAAAAATAAAATATATATTAAAAAAAACCTCACTAGGGTTCAACTCAAGCAGTAGGATCATGACTGATAAAAAAAGTCCGGGCCTTTTCGAGACAATTCAAGTAGCTTAGAATCACTTTTTATAAGAAATGATTTTTGAACAATTTGTATTCTATTTGTATTTTTTTTTCATGTCATAATCATATTTAGAATATTTTATAGCATTAAATATATTTTTGGTACTAGAACCAAACATCTTCTCTTAAGTTAATATCTAAAGTATTTTTTTTCAAATTAGTGTCCAACATTTAGTCTCATCTATTATTTTGGTATTTTTATTAATAGTTTTAGTCCCTAGAAAATATATATTCTATCAATTCGATCTTAATTCGAATTAATTCAATAAATTTAATCTTTTATATTTAAAAATTCCATCAATTCTCAGTTTAAAAAAATGCAATCAATTTAGTCATTTTTACGATGCTGTCAAACTAAGCCAGACCGTTAAACCAAAGCAGCAGTTGAGTAATTACATTCTACCATAAAGCAACAAATTATTGTTAAATTTTTATATACTAAGAAAGTAATATAACATTACTTGGAGAAGAGCAAATAATTTAGGAGATGAACAAAGAGTAAATTGATAGAATTTTTAAATATAGAAGGTTAAATTTATTGAATTATTTTGAAGTATGACCAAATTGATAGAATGCATAAGTTTTGTTACCAATTTGGAAAAAATGTGTCTAGTTCAAGTATCAACTTGGGAGTAAATTTACTTTAGTTACTAATTTAGGAGAATGTGTCTAGTTCAAATACCAACTTGAGAGTAAAAATTCTTTAGTTACCAATTTGATAGAATATTTCTAATTTATGTATCAAATGTATATTTAAGTCTACTTTATATTGATATAAGTTTTCATAGATTAATAATATATATTAGCAGCTGGTTTGGAGGGATGAGACACTAAATCCCTTAAACAAGATCAGGAGTTCAAATCCTAACTTTGTGAATAAAACAAATTAGATTGGAAGGGTAGCCCTCATAACGAACCTCTATAGTACTCAATCAAGATTAATCAACTACTAGACTAGATACGATTAAAAAAATAATCTACATTACAAATTTTTACATATTTGTATATTTTGTAATGGTCTTGTGTTTCGTGTATGTATACATATATGTGTGTGTCCATTCTGTAATGGGAAAAAATAATGACGGTTGTTCCATGTGTTAAAGACCCAAAATTAAGGGACAGGCAATGTTCTAATGGCTGTTTCTAGTGGGATAAATTCTAAACTCCAAGCGTGCTTTCTTACAGGCTTCAACATTCCTTAATATATGCTCGAAACATTGGATCAAAATATTATATTTTTCTTTTCCATTTTAATTACAAAAGGGAACGAATTAAGAAAGAAGTGAGAAAAAATCTACTTTGAGGCACAAAACAAAGGGAAATTGATGATTAAAAACAACATTGATTTTAGTGAAAAAAAACATGAGATTAATGCCACCCCTTCACCCTTCGTAATTCATTCTCTTCATTGATTTCTTGAACTCTGAAGATTAGAAACAATGGCAAATTCAACCGAACTTTCTTCCCCTCCTTCAAGGTACTACGTTTACATAAACCCCTTGTGTTTCCCATTTTAATATAATTTCTCGAGTTTGTTTCAGGAATTCATTTGTTATTACAGATGTGCTTTCGATTTTTTTATAGTGATTGCAGATATAATAAATGTTATCGTAATCAACAACGAATAAATATCAGCGACAGGGATAACCGAAGCTATAAAATAATGGCCACAACATATCGTTGGGATTGCTTTGCTATTTATGATTAGTTTGTGTTTTGTAGCATTCAATTTTGTTTTGTTTTATCACAAAGTTGAATGTTTTAATATATTGAATTTATTATGCTTGTAAAATTTCAAATAGACACCGATATTCATAAGCTTTTGGGTTTTCAAACAATCAGAAGCTTTTATTGTTTTAAACCTATTTGCATTGCCATAAAATTAATTAGTTTTACACATTTTATAATTGAGAAAAATCTAGCATACAATTTAATGGATGATTAATATTTTAACAAATCAATCATCCGACATTTGTATTGTCTTTTAAAAAAGATCCGTTTATTTTTTCAGTTCTTAAATAAAATAATATTTGATCCATGAAAAATTCTTCAATGGTTATCGATTTGATTTGCGAAACAAGAACGCCTTGCTATATTATAGATGGCTTATCTATAAAATAGGTGCCCAAATTTTGTCACTTTTTTGTAATAGGTGCTTAAATTAGTTTTTGACTGAAATAGGTACCTAACATTTCATATTTGCCCGTTTTAAAGTCAATCTGTCAAAAAAATTTCAAATAAAATAAATTAAAATATCTCGAGATTTTAAAAAAATACAAAATAAATAGTCTCAAATTTCTAAAACCTCAAACACCCAAATTCCAAAATTGGCGTCATTGTCGCAGCCGATAGCCTCGCCGGACCTCACCACTGTCGTTGTCGGAGTCCCTCGCCCATTTTTCCCAACCCCCCATCGCCAATAACCAGTAGGAGGCGCATCAATCGGACGACAAACGACGACACGAAAGGCTCCAACATTCGACGTCCGATTGGCACGCCTCCCGCCAGTTATCGGCGATGGATGGTTGGAAAAAATAGGCGGGGGACTCCGGCGACGTCGATGGTGAGGTCCGGCGAGGCTATCGACGGCGACAATGACACCAATTTTGGAATTTGGGTGTTTGGATTTTGGGACTGTTTTGAAATTTTTGAGAAGTTTTTTTATTTTTTTAAAAATATATTTTTCAATTTTTTTGAAAAAATAAAATAAAAACACGTGTCAAATTTTAATTGTTTGCTAGAATTTTTTTAACGACGATACCTTAAAACAATAACGGAATAAAACTTTAGGCAACTGTTTCAGAAAAAATAATGTTAAACACCTACATCAGTCAAAAATAATTTAGGCACCTATTATAAAAAAGTGACACAATTTGGGCACATATTTTATAGTTAAACCATTATAGATTAAGCTATGTAATGTATGACGATTCATTTAAAAAAAATAAATAAGTCAATTGAATTTGGTTTAATTGAAATTATTATTGGTATAACATATAAGAAGATATTAAATCGAGTATGTTAAAAATTACAATATTTTTTTACTTATGAGTGAGGAAGAATCTGAGTAGTATAAATATTGTACCAAAATTATATGCTAAAAATATCGGACATTATATCCGACGCTCATTCTTGAAACCAGGAATAGGAAGCGTTTATTCGTTTAGTTTCATATCATTATTCATGCACATTACTAGTGTATTCTTAATCATTATTATGCTTATGCATATCATCTGTTTGTTGTTATTCCCCACTTGCAGTGTTGAACCCTCCACCGACAACAAAAGAGGCAACGAAAAGAGAATATGGGAGACTTTTCGTCTTATTTTGAAAAAACACCGAGCTGGTTTCTCCGACGCTATTTCTTCTCTGGGTAATTTGATCATTTTTTTTCATCCCCATACTTTAAAGATTTAAATTATACTTAAGTTTATCGTTAACAAATAAGGTAAATTATAAATTTCATCCCTCAATTTTTTCTCACTCCTATGTTGGTTACTTAAGTTTATTTTTTTTATTTTAGTCATTGAATTTTTTATTTGCTCCTAGTTTGCATACTCTGCCGTTAAATACTTAACGACATTATAATTGGACCTCTATTTTTAAAAATTATGAAATTACCCAAAACTTTTTTTTGTGGAAAACTCCCTAGTTTCGTATTTCCTTTGATTTCTCAACGATGAAACATCTCCTTCCAAATCCCAATGGTGAGGAGGTGGACCAGAAGGAATAGAGAAATATACCCCGATTCCACATTGATCGAAAGGTGTATATTGTAGTTTGGGTGTTTTGTGTATTTTAGATTTTGGGTTGGTTTTTGCGAGTTTTAAAGGGAGTTTGGGAAAATCTAAACTGATAGAGTGGTAGGAGATGATGTGACAAGTTTGTTGATGTTTTGAGTGACCGTAGAAGACGTCGAATAATGATTGTTTCAATGTCGACATGATAGATGGATGAGATTATAAAACTTTCATCTTTGGGGGAAAATGATAAAATCAAAAGAAGAAAGAAAAGAGGGGGGATGATGTCGATGACGTGTGACCGCCATGTCAGGAAAAATTAGTTCATGTCAGCACACATGGTTGTCATGTCACCCTTCCATTTACGATTCAACGCTTGAGTGACCAAAATAGGGACAAATCGAAAGTTTAAAGATTAAATAAAAAAATTAACTTGACTAACTAAAATAGAAGTGAAAAAAGGTGAATGATGAAATTTGTAGTTTACCATTACAGATATTGTCAATATTTTAAAAATTCCAAAGTATAAAATTCTTGGTACTCAAAATATAAGTATATTATTTAAACTTAGATGTAAGTATATGATATGATTTTTTTGGGTAAACATCACCATTGGCCACTAATTATTCTCGCTTTCTTATTTTGATCACCAAACTATTATTTTTGGCAAAATAGTCACTAAGGTTATGTTTTTTTTTCTATTTTGGTCATCCGCCATTAAAAACTCACGAAAAACAGGAAAACAATAATAGTTTAGTGACCAAAATAGGAAAGAGGCAATAGATTTGTGACCAAAACTGGAAAAAAGTAACATTAGTGACCAAAATAGAAATGAAACGTAACATTAGTAATAATTTTACACAAAAGAATAGCTTGATGACCAAAACAAGAAAGCAAGAATAATTTAGTGACCAATAGTAATGTTTAGCCTTTTTCTATCCCAATAATTTGGCGGCAATTTTGCACAAAATAATAATTTGATGACTAAAACAAGAAAGCGAGAATAATATTATGTTATACTCCGTTATTATTTGAATTTCTGACTTTAATTGAATCATTCCTATTCTGATTTAAATTTCTAACATCCTATTCCAATATTTGAATTCTTTTGTTAGCATTGAGATGTAAATTTTGTTTTCTTTCAGACCTGGCTCAATTGAAAATTGAAGCAGGAATAATAGATGCACGATCTGTGCAACCCATTCCTGAGGATTGCTCAACAGAATCCGATCAGAAGCCTTTAACGGAATCCAAACCATCAGTAGAGAAGGCTTGGACGGAAACCACAGAATCCAAACAATCGGTAGTAACGGAAACCGCAGAATCCAAACAATGGGTAGAGAAAACTTTGACGGAAACCGCAGAACCGGAGTGGAATTCATCTAAAACCAGGAATTCTTTTGTTAGCATTGAGATGTAAATTTTGTTTTCTTTCAGACCTGACACAATTGAAAATTGAAGCAGGAATAATAGATGCACGATCTGTGCAACCCATTCCTGAGGATTGCTCAACAGAATCCGATCAGAAGCCTTTAACGGAATCCAAACCATCAGTAGAGAAGGCTTGGACGGAAACCACAGAATCCAAACAATCGGTAGTAACGGAAACCGCAGAATCCAAACAATGGGTAGAGAAAACTTTGACGGAAACCGCAGAACCGGAGTGGAATTCATCTAAAACCAGCACTTCCGCAGACTCTAAACATCAAAACAATTCGCATTGGCGTGGATTCTTTCCCGCGCTGAGAAAAGGCGTTGTAATCCCTATGCATGGTTTTCCGCCATTGATTCCCAAGTTCACCAGAAAAAAAGCAAAAGAATCAGAGATGATATCGTTCCACTACCATCAACTGAGTTGGATCCCGATGCCTTTAATTTTAAAGCTTCTTGGAAGAACTACTCGCTCGCTGAGCTTCAGGCAGCAACTGATTACTTCAGCCGTGGTATGCTATCTTTCTTCTTTCTCTTTTATTTATTTAGGTAAACTACACCAGTAGTCACCGAACTATGGTTTTATTCCTATTTTGGCTACCAAACTATTTTGTTTTGGCAAAAACATCACTAACGTTGTGTTTCCTTCCTGTTTTGGTCATCGACTGTTAAAAACTTAACGATTTTGTTGACGTAGAATTTTATTTTAATTTTTTTAATTTTCCATGTCATTTCTCCTCTCTCCTCGTAAGAAATATATGTTATTTTATAATATTTTTATTTAAACTAACAAGATGGTAACACGTGTAATTGCCTATTAGTGGAATAAAGAGAATAAAAAATCATGCCCCTTATGTAGACAGAGAAATGGTGACACGTGTAACTGCCTAATAGGATAGTAACACGTGTAACTGCTTATTAGTCGAATCTCTCTGGCTGCATAAGGGGCTTGATTTTTCATTCTTTTTATTTCACTAACAGGCAGTGACACATGTCACCGTCCTGTTAGTTTGAATAAAAATATTATAAAATAACATATATTGCTTACAAGGAGAGAGAAGAAATGACATGGAAAATAAAAAAAATAAAATAAAATTCCACATCAGCAAAACCGTTAAGTTTTTAACAGTCGGTAACCAAAATAGGAAGAAAACATAACGTTAGTGATGTTTTTGCCAAAAAAACAAAAAAAACAGTTCAGAGACCAAAATAGAAAAGAAACCATAGTTCGTGACTACTAATGTAGTTTACCCTATTTATTTTTATTAATTCCCAATTCCCTTGCTTTTAACCTCAATTTTCTAAATTTCGGACTTAGAATACTGAATTCTCACCACCATACCAAATAACATTCGGTTCAAATATCAACCTCTAAGATTCTGCCTCCACAGATGACCTAGAGGCAGTCACACTCCTGAAATTTTAATTTCTCTTTAGTTTTACTAAATATAAAAGTTCACAGCTCTGACATAAAATAATTCTGCATCCGTATCCCAAAGAAAAAAAAAACCCATTTCTTATATGTTTGGTTTTGTTGAGAAGAGAATTTGATAGGCGAAGGAGGGTATGCAGAAGTTTACAAAGGGGAAGTAGAAGATGGAAACATTGTGGCCATTAAAAAGCTAACGAGAGCTTCACCAGAAGAGATGACAATGGATTTCTTGTCAGAGCTGGGAATTATAGTTCATGTGGACCATCCTAATATCGCTAAACTCATTGGCTATTGAGTCGAAGGAGGGGTGCACCTTGTTCTTCAATTGTCTCCTAATGGAAGCCTGGCTTCTTTACTTTATGGTTCGTTTCTCCATTCCCTATTTTTCACTTTGATTTCTTTCCAATTGCTTGTTAGGGCTTACACTTGTGTTCTTACTTTAATTAAACTAGAATTCAATTTCACTGGTTAATTATTAAAATTTGAAATGGAGCTTGAACTTGTTCATCATACATTCAGGCCCAAAGGAGAAACTGAATTGGCGCCTCAGATTCAAGATTGCTGTAGGAACTGCCGATTTCCTTTGCTATCTTCATGAAGGTTGCCAAAGGAGAATTATCCATAAAGATATCAAGGCCGCTAACATTTTGCTTGCAGAAGACTTCACTGCTCAGGTACATCTTCTACATTTAATTTCTCCCTGTATTTTGTTTGTCTAGATTATTGATAATTTCTTTTTTTAAAAAACACATAAAATCAAAAACTAATTTAAACTATAGTGTTAATTTTAGAGTCAAAAGAAAAACTATATATATTGTTTATGTACAATGGAAGCAATAGTAATTATAACATTTGATTGCAGTTCGCTCTTTTGAATTAAGTAGAGAGACACTGGCCATAATAATATAAGGTTCAGGTAAGGTATGTAACACCCCCACCCAGTTTAGTAGCAAACCGGCTCGGGAACGTTACCGAGAACACTAGAAACACGAATAATTTTAAACTTTTCAATAACTTCTCTCTAATAGGCGAGATGAGTGATTAGCAAGAAAGCAATCTAGACAATTACTTTTGATCATACAAGCAAAACATGTTTATCATTCTTGTTCATTATATGCCAACCCTTGATTAGTCATTTTTTAAGTTACATTCAAAGATTAATAACTACTTAGTCCTGTAGTCATATGTAACATTCAAATAGCATTCTTAACTAGCAAGGAATTCACAATCAAGTACACAAGCATGTCTATCTTATTATTCATCTAGGTTACCACTTAGCTTATTCATTTTCAAATCTACATTCATGCGATCATATAAACTTTTAATTAGCATACCTAGACTAGCATGTTTCATTTTAACTCAATCTCATTACATTCAAGACATGTAAATATTTCATGTAAGTTTGACTAAACACAATCATATATACATGAAGTCGAACATATCTCAAGCAAGCATATCATGTTTCATAAACATTATAGGTCATTAATGGGATTGATTACCTTTAATTGTTTATTCAAGGTTGATTGCTATTTAGGCATGTGAACAAGCAAGCCATTCGAATGGCCTATATAGACTAGAACATTTTCGTTTCAATCCAACATTCCATTTAAGTCATGTAAATATTTCATGTAGGTTTAACTAGTCATACTTTCATGTACGTACATTAAAAAATAACTTCAAGTAAGCATGTGACATAACACTCCTTACCTACATGGCATTAACAAGCTCAAGTATAACAATAAACATTTCCATCATTCATTTTAGTACATATATGCGCATCAAGACTTATTCATTCACATGAAATTTTAACATTTACACACAGAGTTCTAGCTACCAAGTTGACAACATTAAAGGCCAACTTCATACATATATACAAAAGATCTTTCAAGTATCAAAATGCACGACTTAGCTTAACCATATACAAATCTAGGTGCCACCAACTACTATGAGCATTACAAACAAGTATGGATTCATATTTATGCTTTGCTTGTGCCTTACTTCAAGCTCGAGAAATCTGACTTCGGGATCAAGCAATTCACCTTGAAGCACCTAACCTATGGTTTGGGAAGAGAGAAAACGAGAGTGTAAGTACGATATGTACTTAGTGAGGTAGTACTAGTTCTAACCAATTATTATGTCATGTCTCCATTAATCAAGTAGCCCTATTAAGTTTTATAGCATTCCAAGTCAAGCAAAAATCATGAACTCATGTATCATCATACTTATGGCAAGCAAATGTTAAGTAACCAATTTGTCAACGAAATCAAGCAGCATGGTAAGCTTATCGAGTAATTGTCAAGTGAACATTTTCTAGTATCATTCGAATAGCAAGATAGCATGACAAGCAAAATCATAGATCACAATTCAATCTTCAATCATTTCAAGTCAATCGATAACATGTTTAAGCAAATCACAACATTTCCAAGTCAAGTAACATAATCACAATTTATTTCAAGCTTATCACTCAAGATATGTTCACAAGTGTCCATTTCGAGTAGCATTTCATGTGACAAGTTTATCAAGTGTAAGCATGTAACTCTTAAGCCTTAATTATTGCTTGTTTACTTTCTTTAATTTGAGCCCTATTACTTAGCTGTCCATTATACATGTTTATACAATCTTGCAATGCAAAACAGTCCATGTTTTCATTTAGTCTAGCCAATTCAATCATATAACATGTACACATAATTCACAACGCCAAAACAGTCCATATTTTCATTTAATCTAGCCAATTTCATCATATAACACGTACACATAATTCACAATGCCAAATCAGTCCATATTTTTATTTAATCTAGCCAATTTCAGTCATATAACACGTACACATAATTCACAATGCCAAATCAGTCCATATTTTCATTTAATCTAGCCAATTTCAGTCATATAACACGTACACATAATTCACAATGGCAAATCAGTCCATATTTTCATGTACAAGATGTACATGGCAGTAACACTCAATAATTCAAGTAAGATTGAGATCTTTTTCAATTAACAATCATGTAACAAGAAGTTTGACTATACAAGTCAAGTAATATGTTCAAGTAATCAAGTTTGCATGTCAAGCAATTCAAGCAAACCAAATCAAGTAGATATTAGCTCAAGTGAGACCATAAGCCATTCCAAGTAGCAAATCATACAATACAAGGTCCAAGCATAGGCAATTATCATTTCAAGAGTTTCATGTCAAGAATCAAGCATTACTTGTCAAGCAATTCGAGTATTTCAAGAATTCATGTCAAGTGATTCAAGTGTTCAACATTTCTTGTCAAGTCATTTAAGTATTTCAAGATATAATTCAAGTATTCAAGATTTTCTTTTGAATTTCTTTATTTCAAGGATTCATGTCAAGTGTTCAAGATTTCTTGTCAAGTCATTTAAGTATTTCAAGTTATAATTCAAGTATTCAAGATTTTCTTTTGAATTTCTTATTCAATTTCTCAATAAGGTTCGTATCTTTTTAACATGTTTGCATTGGATCACAATTGGTCATGAATAACATTGGTCTGTGTTTGACCATAAAGGTCCAAGAGATATTTAGCTCAAAGTACATATCAATGGCTAATATCTGAAACATGAAATTCTATACTTCTCACTATCCAACCAACTATCGCCAATCTTCGTACAACTCCCCCGTTTCCTCCAACTGTCGCCAATAACATATTACATGTAATGGGGCGTACCCCTGAGCTGTGGCTCATGGACCGTAGTCCCAAGTATACCATGCATCATACCATTGTATCCAAGGACTTCCATTGTAGGCAATTGAAGTCTTTTTAATCTTTAAACTTTTATTAGAGGGGTATTCTTATACTTCAAAGCGTGTTGTTGTTTCTTATGTTTTATGCTTTCATGGTCAAGTCGAGACAATTCATATTCGAGAATTACATTCAAGCAAGTTATAGCAATTTCATACTTAGCCCTTAGGCTAGTTCAGCCTTAGCTCTTCAATTACTTTTCAAGTTTTCAAGTGTTTTATGTTCAAGGCAAGACAATTCATGTTCAAAGATCACATTCAAGCAAGTTATAACAAGGTCAAGCTTAGTCCTTAGGCCAATTGAGTCTTAACTCATCGTTTTGCAAATTTAACTTGTTATTCAAGTAACATTTTACATATGCCATCTTAGGCATCAAACAAGGTCTTTATTTCATGACTTAATTCATGTTATCAAGTATTTTAATCATAGAAATCCATACAAGCAAACATTCAATGGTTCACACCCAAGGTATAAAGAAATCAAACATTTACATCATAGAGCACTGTCAAGCAAGCATTCGAATATAAGCTTAGCCTACTCAATTCAAGTCATTTAACATGTACAAACATTATATATACTTCACAAGGCAAACTTAACCACATTACATTTCAAGTCTATCATTCAAAACATATTTGCAAGTAGTATACAACGAATCAGGTAAGATCAAAATCCAATTCTAGTAACCATTTGAAAGGATCACAACCAAGGCAAGAAATCAAGCATTTGTTTATACTTTCTTTTAATCGATTTATCAAGATCCATGTCACTATTATTCACAATTTTAGCTTAAACCATTCTTCCCTTTTTATTCATATTCAAGTTAAATTAAGTTCATTATCATGGCATATCAATAGCAAGAAGGTAGTCATGAATATTTGGTTAGGACCTAAGTCCTAACCCTATTGTAAACTACACTCACAATACTCCAAGCTTAGCTAGTCTTGGATCCAAACTCCTTTGTGTTTGCCACAAGCTTGGACACTCCTTTCTTCTTCCACAAGATTTACTCATTGCTCTAACAATTCATACAATTAAATCAAGGACAAGACAAGGTACATTCATTCCTTCAAAACAAGGCAGCAATACACATAATTCATTCATTTCAAAACATCAAGGCTGCTGCTGCCAGGCAGCTTGAGCACTGTTTACTAAAACATGCATAATTCTCATTCCGTACGTCGGAATTTCAATTGGTTTAAACCGTTGGAAAGATAACTTAATTTTGTTTCTAACCATATAGGCCTTGCATTTTAGTTCTTTGCCAATTAATACAGTTTTTAGCTTAAAGACATGGCAATTTACAACACTGGACAGTTTGCACTGTCCCTAGATTTTCATTTAAAATATCCATTTTACAATCCAGAATTCCATTTCGTTTGTTTCTAATGAAAATAGACATATTAAGGTTCCATTCATAAAAATTTCAGCCCTTAATTCAATTCATACAATTTATAGTGAATTTTCAAAGTTGCTGCCCACAACAGAATTTTTTGGGCAGATTTCACTAGGCTTGATTTTAGCTTCATTATTCTCCTAGATGGTAGTTCTAACATGTTAATCTAACTTATTTTCACTCTCATACATGTCTAAGATAGCTCCATTACATTTACCATAATCACCAAAACTACTCTATCTACGTGTATTTATTCATATGGTTACATATCAACCCACCAACTACAAAAACAGCTCATTATTCTTGCACAAAATCAGTTCTAATTACTTTCCCATGTTGCCTAAGCAGTCCAAATTTGATTCATGTATTAGAACTTGATTTAATCATTCATTTAGCGTAATTACCCAATCACAATACGCACATACACATTCGACCAAAACTGCCCCATATAATTATGTGTGCATATATGCACATCAAGGTCAATTCCTAAATGTATCTATATACTTTTAAATTGCTTTAACATGTACTTACCTTATAAATATAACAAAACTGTCCACTTTATAATTAAACAACATAAAACAGTCATCCAGCTATATTAACAACTTTGTTTAATCTCAATTCCTTAGATTCGATTATTTACAGCCTAAAGACTCTGAATTTAATGTTATTACCACAGTTGCTTCTTATAAAATAACATTTTGATGCTGTCCCAGTACCATTCAAAACTGGGTATACATAAGGGAAATTAATTGCTTCGGTTTTACACTAAATTATATACCATGTCCTCAAATCACATTCAAGCATGCTTTATAAACTTAACAGAGCATCATTCGGACACCCCAGCATTAAAGAACTCATTTTCCATCAATGTAATCATCTTAATTATGTTGCAATATTATAACGTATGATAATTTCTTCACATGTAACATTCGAATGAATCCAGGACTTCACTATGAATAAATATTCAAAACTCACTAAGGATATTAGGACATTCTAACCAGTTACACACATGGTTTAAACTCAATGCATGAATTATTCATGTGATCTAAGAGGAGTTTATATCATGAATTTGATTTCCTAAGCAATCCTATAACATATAACACATGGAAATCAATAGTCAAATCTCAAATTAAACTTTAGTTAGGAAGAAAGGAAGAACGTTAGCACCTTTTTCCCTAAGCAAACGACTAGAAAAAGAATCATGGAATTGAATTCTCAAGCTTCAACATCGAGCTTCCATGGCAAGGATTTCCTTCATGCATTATAATGAAATTCGGATAACCAAGGGGAGAAGATAATATCTCTCCTTCTTGTTTAGCCGAGACCCCTCCACCTAACCCTTCTTAATTGACAAATGTACAAATCCTTGTACAATTAAATTCTTAGCATGCAACCATTAAATTATTCTATAGGATTAGCTTAGTCACTTAATAATTAGCTATTTATGTTTTCATTCTTATATTTTGGTCCTATTTTTGATTAATCAATATAATACTTAATGATTCTATACAAATGCTCTAGCAATATTCATACAAATGCTCTAGCAATATTCATAACATAATCCTAGGCCAAGGTTCGGGGTATTACATGGTAGGTATTTAGAGAATAAAGATAGGTGTTCTGTTATGGGGGAGAAAAGAGAACTAAGAGATCCCTATAAGAATGGAAAAATCTTTTTATGGATGCAGAGGATGAAAGAAACATTAGTTTTGTTATCCTTAAAATCATAGGTCGACAGTCATAAAATGATTGATGGGAATATGATGAATCCTGCCATTATCATTTATTAGAATAACAAATACTAGTAATGTAATCCCCTATAACCGCCTATGCGTCACGCTCAATACTAGGAGGTCACATTAGAGTCACAAAAGCGACCTACTGTAAAAACTCAAATAAAATTCTTTGTCATAACATCATAAAATATAAATCCAAAAGTATATTACAGACTCAGGCATAAAAAAGACATGACATATATGCCCACTAACTGTACCAGTACCGTACTCCGCAAGAAACATCGAGGGAACTTCAGACACTGATGTCAGTCACTGAACCATTATAAAACTCTTTTAACCTGCAATGGTAAAAACAACGTGAGCTTGGAAAAGTTCAGTAATACAAAACTACCAAGGGATGCTAAAGGTGCAAGCATGTATGAGGTAATTCATAGTATTGTCATGGTATTCCGGAGACAACAACTTCCAATTATGAATCCGATATTTCTATTAAAGGTGCAAGCATGATTGTTCCTTATTCGATCATCCGAGTATTAGGCGAGAAGCCTATAATCCAGAAAAATCAGAGAGATAGATTACGAAAGTTGAACTAGGGAGTTCAGTGAGTGTTCCATTAAGCGTAGATAAAAAATATACAAAAAGTTCAGACTTCGATAAAAGGCTTAACCCAGGCCAGTTGGGAATAGGTGTCGAACTAAGGGAATGTCTTATGTACAAAAACAGAAAGAATCACCCCGCCGAATCATAGAAACCTAGTGCAAAAGGAATTACCTTCGCCGAAGTGTAGAAAGCTGATACAGAAAGAATCACTCCTGCCAAGTGTAAGAACCTGATACAAAAGGAATCACCCATGCCTAAGCGTAGGAACCTGATTTGTCTGAACCATACAAAATTTTAGTATATAACATAATCACGCAAGAGTACAATTATATCAGGATAAATTTCAGGATACTGACAGATTAAGACTTTTCAAGATTTCAAATGCATCAGAAAAATTCCAGACAGATTTAGATCATGAGGGCAATTTGGTCATTGACTTCCAGGAATAATTCGTTAACTTAACCGTATAAGGGAAGGTCGATACTTATAATGCTGCAGATTGTTCACGACTTTGCCAGGTTTCTAAGTCTATTCGACCCAAACATATCTCATCATCGTATTACTTTCCAAGCATTCGAACAAGTACCCTGTTCACATGCTAAACACATAGCACCAAACTGCATTATATTTCTAAATAAACTACCACCCCAAATTATTATTGAATGGACTCCGATTGGTTGAACATGGATTTATGCAGTTTTCTTCCATTATTGCAACAATATTAGTAGTAACTGTATACCTAAGTCGGGCTTCAAACCCACAGGGCATTACAATCCTTAGAGCTTTATCACTAAATTCTAGGTTCTTTTGGAGTTTTCGTTGATCTTTAATCATAAGTATGTTTAATCGATTAATTGATTACTGGCATTTTAGTATTTCAGGTCTTTTTTTGTCCTTTTACAAAAAAAAATTATTTTAGAAATTGAGGGTATACCCATCATTTTGATTAATTTAGTAATCTGGTGCCCGAGAATATTTCAGTCCATACAACCCTTACAATTATTCTATACAATTCACTCTTTTCCGTCACATTGATCAATTCAAATAAATACATAATTTTTGATGATTATCTTCGAAGTATTATTCATGATTTAGGAGAGTCTACAAGTTTTACGTTCTCGGATGTTTGAAACTTAATACCAGAAATTTTCTAGGTATGTAAGGAGTTTCAGATAAATCAGTTGTATTATTAAGTTAGGAATTAAGTTCTAGGTTATCTCCATTGTCATGGGTATTTTTGTTATTTACACCTTAAGGGTATTTTTGCTATTAAATTAAATTGAATCTGAACATTAAAAAATTATCCCTTTTATTAACCATAATTCGATCTGAAGGTTGACAGTCTTACTAACTGCTTACCGAACATTAGAAATCCTTCTAAGTCGTTAGACTTCTTATTCGAGTATTTCAAGTCTTATTCAGTTTACCATTTTTTTGTTTTGAAGTCAAATTGACTTAAGCAGGTTAATTAGTACACACATTCATTGTCCTATGCTATAACCAAATACCAATATGTTACATAAAGCATGCAAGAGGTAGAAATGTATTACCTTCATTCTAAGCTACATCGGGTGACCCATGATGCTTTGGTCCATCGTGCATGAACTCTAATCCGACTTTCCTCATAAAAATCAAACACGTGGAACTACAGATACCGAGCTTATAACCCCCTCGACCCGGCCTAGTTGCAAGACCGAACCGAGCGAGCTATATTCGGTTTACCGAGGCAATCCGTGAAGAAGAAACCCGAAACACGTCCATTTTTTCTTTTATCTTATCTAGATGCAAATTATTATCCTATGTGTTCATATTAACAGTGGGTGAAAACTCAACTCAATCGGGCATCGAATTGACTTCCAATTGGGTACAATTGCAATTTAGGGACCAAATTGCAATTTCAGAAAACTACAAGGACTTAACCCTTTTTTATGTTACCAACCTTTAATTAGTCTGGATTTATGCATATGTGTTGAAACTCAGTTCAATACGACTGTTGCGCGTAATAAGTGCTCCGCAATTGTGTAAGTGTACACGTCGCAAGTTATAGTATAAAAGATATGGTCTCCACAGGGATTGGTGCCACTTCAAGAATATAATCTCTTGCACTGTAAAAAGTAAAAGAACACAAGTAGAAGATTGTAGGAGTTTAACTAACAACTAAACTAGTAAGCAAATAAGTAAAAGAAGATGTAATAAATGAGAGAGAATAGGCCAGGTTATCGTGAGTTGAGGTGTGATAGCCAATTGGATCGTCTTGGTAAAAGAGTGCAAGGGTAACTCAGTTGCCGTGGTAACTTGCGCAACGGGGTTGCCTGGGCAACTGGCTGGGCAACTGTTTGGGTGGCTAGGCTGCAACTTCAAGGTTCGGCGGAGCGTTCTTCGATGGTTTCTTCTTATCCCTAAGTCAAAACTCTAGCTAATTGTGCATGCCTTGACAATACATCCTTGCGTGAATCAAGGATGAACAACAACCAATCTTACGCTTCTCTTAGCCGTTGAAATCCTTAACTTATTCCTAAGCCAGATTAATCTTCACCATCAATAGATTGAATAAAGACCATACTCATTCGTTTCTTGAATCTAACTCACCCGATATTAGATAAATAGATGAAGTTACGAGATCCTCTCCCAATTCACTCGCAAACAAGAAGAAAAACCAAGAATGAGTAAACCTTGAATTGAAAGTGCAAACTCTTATTACCTAAACAAAATCCAATTGTTTCTCACAACCGCAAAACACAATAACCCTAGCCAAATAGATTTAGTTGATGGCTAGGTTCCAAAGAAACACAAGACAAAGAATTCCTAACATAAACCTAATTGAACAAGAAAGAAAAAGATGAAGAATGGTTGAAGCCTTTGTCGAAATCTCTCCCTCCTTGCTCTTGTCGAAATCTCTCCCTTCTCTCCCATCTAGTTTGACGGCTTGGTCTCCTTTAAATAGGAGATGGCTAGGTCAAAATCCTTATTGAGGAGGAAGTTAAGTTGGAATTAAATACTTTAAAAGAATATAATTCTTTATTATATTTAAATTCCTTCTAGATCTTCTCCTATCTTTTTGGGATTTAATTTCTCTTTGACCTTTTCATGGAAATCGAACTCCTTTGGGATTTAACTTTGCTCCACGTCATCTTGGGCTTATCTAGTCATCAATTTCGACTACCATATCATCTTATCCCTTATCGAAAATTGCCCTAGCAACTAGCTCGGCATCTCCTTCATGCATTGCCCCAGCAACTGGTTCCATCCTTGCTTTGGCAAGTGATTCTGCACACACACAAAAACACACCAAAACAATATATTTTTCCCCAAAATTAAACAAAATATGAAATCAAGCTTGTCCACCAAGGAAACAATGCAAACATGCATGAATGGCTAATACTGAAACTAATATGAGCCTAAGTCTAGCAATAATATGAATAAAAAGGGTAAATAAAATAGTACTTTTAGACACTTAACACACCCCCAAACTCGAACTATTGCTTGTCCTCAAGCAATGCAGACTAATAATTACCCGCCAAGACTTCAATTTTCACAAACTTAGCTTTGAACTTGATTTCAATTCTCAGAATCGTGGCAGAAAGTATGATTGGCTTTTCATTTTTCAAAAAACTTAGGAGTTACTCGGAATCAAACTATAATGCTTGTGAGTGTGTGCGGAGTTGTGTGCAAGTTGATTTTTCGGATTCTATGCAAACAAGTGGTTTTCAAATTACTTCATTGAGTTCTTTTAACATGCTTTAACTAGAGCCGATTTCAGGCACCTCTAGTGTTTTGTTTTTAGTTTTCTTAAGTTAATTAATTCGACTAGAGCCAGTTTCAGGCACCTCTATCTATCAATTTTTTAGCACATACTAGAGCCAATTTCGGGCACCTCTAGTATTCATCCAATTTTTATTCTAATCCCCTAATTTTTTTAACTATCAACCTAAGTTCGCTAGAATTCCTTAAATCAATCAAGTCACACAGTGTTTCATCAAGTTTAGCGTCATAGTACGATTCTAAGTGTTTCCATGTTTATCCTAGAATAAAATGTTCTATCAATTAAGTACATTGGCAAAGTCATCATCGGATATTCATTAAATCTAGGCAATTCTTGTTCCAACTAAAGGCATGACAAGCAATTTATGTATCCTAAAAGCAATACTTAAGATGAATGCAACTAAACATGGTAAATAACTAATAACAATCCCCCCCAAACTCGAGTGAGGCATTGTCCTCAATGCATGCAACAAAGAAAAATAAAAATAAAAATAAAAATAAAAATAAAAATAAAGAAAAGTAAAATGCAAATGAGGACTTACTCTGAGAGTTCGTCGTTGTGGATGATTAGTTTCCTTTTGGTCGGTGTCTTGATTCTCTTGCTTGAACACGGTGGTTGCTTCCTTGTTGCCGATGGTGGAATCGATCCTCGTACGGGGTTGTCCTCATCGTCCTCTTCATCAATGTCATTGGCTTTTCGCTTGGGCTTGGAGGATTCGATTGGTGTGGTCTTTGTTGGTGCAATGGAGGACTCGTCCGAATCTAAAAAGTTAGACAATGATTCAGTACGAGTTGATTCGGGCATATATGCTTTACCTTTGGCTTTTGCAGTGGTTGCCGGGGAGTCTTTAGCTTTGGTTGCCGCGACATCTTCATTGTTGGTTGTCGTGGCAACTGCTTGGGCAGGCACAGTGTAGGTTGCCGCGGCATCATCTTTTGCGGTTGCCGTGGCAACTACTTCATTGGTTGTCGTGGCTAGGATTTCGGCAGGAAAGATGGGGAACAGCACGTGGTTGTCCGAGTACTTTTCCAGGATGACTTGGGTGATGGCATTGTTGTAATCTTTCATGTACCGCATGAACATTAATTGTTGGCCTTCAATTTGCCTAAGGTGGTTCTCCAACAGTTGTAAGAGTGCTTCAAGTTGTCCTGGAGTTGCTGGTCGAGTTGTCCGGGCATCAGTTGCTTGGGCATTAGGCGTTACCGAGGCGGTAGGAGTTACCGCGGTAATTGAAGGCGTTGGGGATTTTACCGGTGCCTCTCCCATTAGCTTTCGGATTTGTGCTCGATTCCAACTGGAATTTGGTAGGGCCTTTTCATCAGTGGACTCACTTGGGACATGCATCTCTTTGCAAAGATTGGAAATTAAGCAAGGGAAGAAAAGAGAACCCTTGTCGTTTGTGCTACATGCAAAAATCTCATCACAAATAATTTTTCCAATGTAAATGATGCAATTATGCAGGATAAAATGTATGAGCAAAAGACGAGCTGTATCAACGGTGGTATTGTGTGTTGTGGGCATTAAAGAAGTTTTAACAAACTTATTCCATAATTTTGCCTCGGGTTTAAGCCGAAGGCGATTTACCGTGCCCTTGTATTTACCGTCTTTCCAATGAGTTCCCGGTAGAGTGAGTTCTTGAAGCACCTTGTCGAGTTGCTTGGGAGTGAGTTGATCAACAAAGGCTTGATGCTCGTCCTTCTCAATGTAGAGCCCGTAAAAGGTGTTGATGTTTTTGGGGCTTATGAGTATAGCCTTGTCACGAACAAAAACATAAGGATTATCCGGGTTAGGTGAGTGAACATAGAATTCTTTTACCCATGAGATGTTACCCGGCTCCGATTGATGGCAAAAGATTTGCCACTTTTGATATGCAATCCTTTCGAAGATGAATGGTTCAAGGCCAAAATCTCGATGAGAGTTGGAGTATTCAAAGCCTTGTGCTTCGCAAATCTTCCGGCTTCCAAACTTGGAGTGAAATTTTTCTTGAACCATCGGTGTAGCAAACTTCTTGTATCTTGGTTCTTTGGAGGAACTTGGATGAACCAGAAATTCGTTTTTGGATGCCATGGATGATCTTGGTTGTGAGTTTGGTAGAAACAAAGAAAAGAAAGCAAAAGAAACTAAAGAGTTGCAAGATGAAAAGTAGGAATAGGTTTCTTGGAACTTAAGGGTGATGGGTTAAATAGAAAAGATAGGTAGTAAATATGGTGGGTGAGTTTAATTGGAAAGAAAGAAAATAAGTGTTTTGATTTAGGGGTAGGGGACGACTATGGTATTTGGGGAAGGAGAAGGGTTTGGCCAGCTATGTAGGGTTTATTTAGGGTAAATTGGAGGCTTAATATAAGCCTTAGATTTAGCCCATTAATTTCCTTGTTAAGGAAGTTTCCTTCTTGAATCAAATTCCTCTTTATCTTGAACTCTTTTCCTACAATTCAAAAACAAATAAAATAAGGATTAAAATTAAAGATAAACAAATAAAAGAAAATAAATAAAGATGTGCAAAGAAATTCTTAAACTTAAAATTTTAAAAAAAATTAGATAAATATGAAAGAAAGATGTAGTCTTAATCTTAAAGAAAATAAATAAATATATTCTAAAAAGAAAAAAATAACCGAAATTAATAAATAAAAAATTAAATAGTTCGAGAAAAAAATAAAAATAAAATATCGAAAGGAGAGAATGCTCATGCATCTCCTAAGGTGACCACTTCTTTGTTACGTTCCACATGTGCACCGTTATAGTTCTTCAATCTTTGTCCATTGACTTTGAATTCATGTTCGTCAGTGATGGTCTTGATTATCACGACACCATAGGAGAATGGTTTGACAACTTCGAATGGTCCCGACCATCTTGATTTCAGTTTTCCCAGGAAAAGTTTCAGCCGAGAATTGAATAAGAGAACTAGTTGCCCTGGCATGAATTGTCGCGACAATAATTTCTTGTCATGCCATTGCTATGTTTTCTCCTTGTAGATTCGTGCATTGTTATAGGCGAGTGCACGAAATTCTTCTATCTCGTTGAGGTCTAACAAACGCTTTTGCCCGACACTTTCCCAATCCATATTCACGGTCTTGATTGCCTAATATGCCTTGTGTTCGATTTCCACAGGTAGATGGCATGTTTTGCCATAGACAAGTCGAAAGGGAGAATATCTAAGGGTGTTTTGAATGCAGTGCGATATGCCCAAAATGCGCCATCTAGTCTTACTGACCAATCCTTCCTAGAGGGATTTACAACTTTCTTGAGTATACCCTTCAATTCCCGGTTGGAAATTTCTGCTTGCCCATTGGTTTGTGGGTGATATGCCGTGGCAATCTTGTGAGATACACCAAAGTGTTGTAACAACTTGGCGATGAGTTTGTTGTCGAAGTGCTTGCCTTCATCACCGATAATTGCTCTCGACATCCAAAACCATATAAATATGTTTTTTTGCAAGAATCGTTGGTGGGAACTGTAGCTGCCTCAACCCATTTAGACACGTAGTCGACGACAAGTAGAATGTAGAGGTTGCCGAATAAAGATGGGAAATGTCCCATAAAATCAATCCCCTATACATCGAACAATTCCACCTCGATGATGTTTTGGAGCGGCATCTCATGTCGTCTAGAGATATTGCCCGTCCTCTGGCAACGATCACATTGCTTGTAAAATTCTTGGGCATCTTTGTACAGTGTTGGCCAATACAAACCGGATTGCAAAACTTTGGCCGGGGTACGAGTTCCTCCAAAATATCCTCTATAGGGTGAAGAATGGCATTATCGAGTATATTCTGCTGCTCCTCTTCAGGGACACATCGGCGTATAACCTGATCTGCACATTGTTTAATCAAAAGAGGTTCGTCCCAAAAGTAATGCTTAGCATCATGGCAGAACTGCTTCTTCCCTTGTTGAGTAAGGCCATAAGGTAAAATACCACAAACAAGGAAATTAACTAAATCTACATACCAGGGTATTGCTGAGGCATGTATTGCTGTGGTAACTGCTTCCATGGTTACCAAGGCATGCGCATCTAGAGTTGCCACGGCATGCACGTCAAGGGTTGCTGAGGCATACACGTCTGGGGTTGCCAAGGCGTGCACATCAGTGGTTGCGGAGGCATATGCGTCTAGAGTTGCCGAGGCGTGCGCGTCAAGGGTTGCCGAGGCATGTGCGTCAAGGGTTGTCAAGGCATGCGCATCCATGGTTGCCGAGGCAACTAACAATTGTTCATCCGAGAATGCATCGCATATCTCTAAATCCGTATCCTCCTCCCTATTACGTTCTAAGCGTGATAAGTGATCGACCACTTAATTTTTCGTTCCTTTCCTGTCCTTAATTTCAATGTCAAACTCTTGTAAAAGCAATATCCAACGAATCAAACGAGGTTTGGCATCCGTTTCAGCAAATAGATACTTAATTGTCGAATGGTCCGTATGGACAATTACCTTTGTACCAATTAAATAGGATCGAAACTTGTCAAATGCGAAAACTACGGCTAGTAACTCTTTCTCTGTTTTTGTGTAATTCACTTGAGCACTATTAAGAGTTTTACTAGCGTAGTATATCACATGAAAGACCTTACATGTGCGTTGTCCTAGGACTACTCCTACTGTGAAATCACTTGCATCACACATGATCTCAAAAGCTAGCGTCCAATCTGGTGGAACGACAATGGGTGTCGAGGCAAGGTTTTCCTTTAGGATTTTGAATGCTTGGGTGCAAGAATCATCAAAATTGAAGACTTTATCATGTTCAAGCAAATTGCACAAGGGTTTAGTAATTTTAGAAAAATTATGACTGAACCTCCTGTAAAAACCTGCATGTCCAAGAAAGCTTCAGATTCCTTTAACCGAATTTGGTAAGGGTAATATCTCGATCACGTCCACCTTGGCTTTGTCTACTTCAATTCCCTTGGATGAAATCTTGTGGCTGAGCACTATTCCTTCATCTACCATAAAATGGCACTTCTCCAAATTAAGGACTAAATCGGTTTCTTCACATCTTGCCAACACATTCTCTAAATTACCGAGGCAACTATCGAATTCATTAGCAAAAACGAAAAAATCATCCATGAAGATCTCAAGGAAGTCTTCGACCATGTATGAAAAAAGTTTCATCATGCATCTTTGGAAGGTCACCGGGGCATTACATATCCGAACAACATCCTTCGGAAAGCATAAGTACTGTATGGGCATGTGAATGTTGTCTTTTCTTGATATTCTAGTGCTAAGGCAATTTGATTGTAACTTGAATAACCATCATGAAAACAATAAAAGGGTTTACCTGCAAGACGATCAAGGATTTGATCAATAAAGGGTAATGAGAAATGATATTTCCTAGTGGCTTTGTTTAGCTTTCGATAATCCATACAAACCCTCCAATCGGTCGTAGTCCTGGTTGAAATGAGTTTATTGTTTTCATTACTTACCACCGTTATACCTCCCTTTTTCGATACACATTGTACCGAACTTACCCATGTACTATCCGAGATAGGGTATATAATGCCGGCGTCAAGCCACTTGATGATTTCTTTCATTACAACCCCTTTCATGGCATGATTCAGTCTCCTCTGGGCCTCAATCGAAGGTTTGTGATCATCTTCCAACAAAATCTTGTGCATGCACACTACCGGGCTAATTCCCTTCAAGTCGGCAATTGTCCACCCTATTACCTTCTTGTGTAGCATCAACATTTTGGTCAGCATCTTTTCCTGCTCAGGCTGTAACTTAGAGGAAATAATTACAAGCAATGTATTATCGGTTCCCAAGTAAGCATATTTTAATTGTCCTGACAATTGTTTCAACTCAAGAATCGATGGTTGTTCAATGGAGGGCTTTTCGAGTTTACCTTCCTTACTTGAGTAATCTAGTGGTTCAAATTATGTACCTGGTCGATTGACTAACCAATTTTCCTCTTCTTGTTGTTCCTCATCGATCGGTTCTTCATACTCCTCATGTTCCTCTTGATCGGCAATGTAGTTGCCGAGGTAACTAAATTCCTCGTCGAAGTCAAACTCTGCCGTGGTTTGAAGAAGTTGGCATTCTTCCAGATCATCGGCATGCCTTAATGTTTGGAACACATTTAGTTTAACTTGCTGGTCATTCACCCTCATTGTGAGTTCTCCCTTTTCAACATCGATCAAGGTTCTCCCTGTTGCTAGGAAGGGTCTCCCGAGAATGATAGGTGCATGCTCATCTGCTTCACAATCCAAAACAATAAAGTCAGCGGGAAAATAAATTTATCAACTTTTACCAGTATATCTTCAATTTTTCCATCTAGATGCACATAGGATCTGTCAGCTAGCTGTAGCATAACTGTTGTAGGTCTTGCCTTCCCGATTCCTAGTTTCTGGAAAATCGATTTAGGCATCAAGTTTATGCTTGCTCCAAGGTCACATAATGCTTTCCCGACATAGTGGTTTCTGATGGAACAAGATATTGTGAAACTTCTGGGATCCTTCAACTTGGGTGGCATGCGATTGTGCAACATGGCCATGCATCCCTCTTTTGCGGCAACTGTATCAAACTCTCCTAGCCTTGTTCTCTTGGACACAATGTCTTTAAGAAACTAGGCATAGTTCGGCATTTGTTCAATTGCTTCAACCAATGGCAAGTTGATGTGGACTTGCTTTAGGATATCAAGAAACTTCTTGAATTGATATTCTTGCTTTTGTCGCTTCAACCTTTGTGGGAATGGTGGTGGAAGTCGGATATCTTCGATCCTTTCATTGGTCTGGAACCTGATTGATGGCATTGCCGAGGCAACTAGAGTTGCCGAGGCATTGTCAACTGGGGTTGTCGTGGCGTGCCTATCATTGGTTGCCGCAACATCCTTATCACCAGTTGCTGAGGCATGCTTATCGCTGGTTGCCATGGCAATTCCTGGTTCAGCATCTGAGGCTTTGCTATTGAGTTCATCTTGTTCTTTTTGTAGAGTTTTGTTTGATGAGCGAGCTTGAGCCTCTTTAAGTTTTTGGCCACTTCTAGTGGTGATCACCTTACATTGCTCATGGCCAGTTCCTCTTGCGACTTCAGTATCGCTAGGCAAGCCTTCTTGCGGTCTAGTATTAAGGTTTTGAGCAAATTGTCTGACTTGATTTTCCAATGATTTGATTGCCACCTCTTGGTTTTGCAATCTCATCTCGGTCCTGTTAATAAAAGCATCAGCTCTTTTGATGAAGTTACTATTCTCAGCCATATAAGATTCAGTTTTCAACATAAAAGCATTGAGAGAATTTTCAAAAGAACTAGATGTTATAGGCTGTTGTTGTGGCAACTATTGCCGTGGCATATTCTGCTTTAATCCCGATGCTTGTGCATTCTGATTGTTCTAGTTTAGAGCCTTGTTGGGATTACTCCATGAAAAATTCGGGTGCTTCTTCCAAGCTGGATTGTATGTATTGGACATCACATTGTTGTTGTGGTTGTAATTCCCCACATAAAAGCTGGATTCCGGATTCTGCATACATTCAGAAGAATCATGGTTACCACTACATAACTCACAAAAGGAATCCATTACCTTGACCTCCTGTGTGTTGTTTGGTTTCTGCATGTTCTGGACCATCTTGGTTAGAGTGACCAATTGTGCCGAAATTGAATCTGATGATCCCAGTTCATGTATTGTGGCTTGGCGTCTAACTCCTCATCTTCTAGCATATGTGAATTGATAATCATTCTTGGCAAGCCTGTTTAGAATTTGCATTGCTTCCTCCGGTGACTTATCTAGGAGTATGCCGTTTGCTAAGGCATCTAGCATCATCCTTGTTGGTGTATTCACAATGTTGAAAAACATTGTTACTTGTGTCCACACTGGGAATCCATATATGTGGCATTTGTGTAGAAGTTCTCTATATCGCTCTCAAGCCTAGTACATGATTCATCATCTGCCTGCCAAAAAGAAGTAATTTCGTTATGAAGCTTATCAGTCAAATTTGTAGGATTAAATCGAGCAAGGAAATCACGACAAAGATCGATCTAAGATCCTATTGATCCGGACTATTCAACCATGCTTTCGCTCTATCCCTCAGTGAATAGGGGAATAATCTTAGTCGTAAAACATCGGGGGTGACTCCTTGTATTTTGATTGAATTGCAAATCTTGAGGAAAAATTTAAGATGTTGTCGTACATCTTCAGTCGCTGAGCCGCCAAATTGACCAATTGTGTTGATCATATTGAACATCACCGGTTTCAACTCAAAGTGGTCGGCTTCAATTTCAGGTGTGACAACTCCTAGATTAAGTCCTTCAAGATCTTCTTCAAGATAGTCTCGAATAGTTCCGTTTCGTGCAAGAATCACTCCTCGTCCTGCTGGAACATCTTGATTCATATTGCCGTCTTGATTAGCCATTGCTAACCTTCGTCTGAGTCTTTGCAAGGTTCGTTCGATTTTTGGATCAAAGAGATATTTTGGTGTAATCGGTCTCGCCCTGGTCATATGCCAATGCAAAACCAAAGTTTGTTAACCCTGTGAATCTTAAACAAGAAAAATAAAAAGTGCACGAAAATAAAAACAAAGTTGCTATTGCCAATCCCCGGCAACGGCACCAAAAACTTGTTGCTCGTAATAAGTACTCCGCAATTGTGCAAGTGTACACGTCACAAGTTATAGTATAAAAGATATCATCTCCACAAGGATTGGTGCCACTTCAAGAATCTAATCTCTTGCACTGTAAAAAGTAAAAGAACACAAGTAGAAGATTGTAGGAGTTTAACTAACAACAAAACTAGAAAGCAAATAAGTAAAAGAAGATGTAATAAATAAGAGAGAATAGGCCAGGTTATCTTGAGTTGAGGTGTGATAGCCAATTGGATCGTCTTGGTAAAAGAGTGAAAGGGCAACTCAGTTGCCATGACAACTTGCGCAGCGGGGTTGCCTTGGCAACTAATCGACGGTTGCTTGGGCAACTGGCTGGGCAACTATTTGGGCGGCTAGGCAGTAACTTCAAGGTTCGGCGAAGCGTTCTTCAATGGTTTCTTCTTATCCCTAAGTCGAAACTCTAGCTAATTGTGCATGCCTTGACAATACATCCCTGTGTGAATCAAGGGTGAACAACAACCAATCTTACACTCCTCTTAGCCATTGAAATCCTTAACTTATTCCTAAGCCAGATTATTCTTCACCGTCAATAGATTGAATAAAGACCATACTCATTCGTTTCTTGAATCTAACTCACCCGATATTAGATAAATAGATGAAGTTACGAGATCCTCTCCAATTCACTCACAAACAAGAAGAAAAACCAAGAATGAGTAAACCTTGAATTGAAAGTGCAAACTCTTATTACCTAAACAAAATCCAATTGTTTCTCACAACCACAAAACACAATAACCTTAGCCAAATAGATTTAGTTCATGGCTAGGTTCCAAAGAAGCACAAGACAGAGAATTCCTAACATAAACCTAATTGAACAAGAAAGAAAAAGATGAAGAATGGTTGAAGCCTTTGTCGAAATCTCTCCCTCCTTGCTCTTGTCGAAATCTCTCCCTTCTCTACCCTCTAGTTTGACGGCTTGGTCTCCTTTAAATAGGAGATGGCTAGGTCAAAATCCTTCTTGAGGAGGAAGTTAAGTTGTAATTAAATACTTTAAAAGAA
Organism: Hibiscus mutabilis; assembly: GCA_019671005.1. Classification (NCBI taxonomy): domain Eukaryota; kingdom Viridiplantae; phylum Streptophyta; class Magnoliopsida; order Malvales; family Malvaceae; genus Hibiscus; species Hibiscus mutabilis. The sequence continues at coordinate 25,925,748 of CM033732.1, forward strand.
TATAATTCTTTATTATATTTAAATTCCTTCTAGATCTTCTACTGTCTTTTTGGGATTTAATTTCTCTTTGACCTTTTCATGGAAATCAAACTCCTTAGGGATTTAACTTTGCTCCACGTCATCTTGGGCTTATCTAGTCATCAATTTCGACTACCATATCATCTTATCCCTTATCGAAAATTGCCCTGGCAACTATCTCGGCATCTCCTTCATGCATTGCCCCGACAACTGGTTCCAGCCTTGCTTTGGGAAGTGATTCTGCACACACACAAAAACACACCAAAATAGTATCTTTTCCACAAAATTAAGCAAAATATGAAATCAAGCTGTCCACCAAGGAAACAATGCAAACATGCATGAATGGCTAATACTGTAACTAATATGAGCCTAAGTCTAGCAATAATATGAATAAAAAGGATGAATAAAATAGTACTTTTAGACACTTAACAACGACCACCCATACTCATTTAATTGCATCCACAAAATTCATGGACTGAAACGTAAGAAAACAAAACTTCAGAACACCCAAATAACGGAAAGAACTGCTATCTGTATCGGTACGCTAAGGGGTGTATCGATACGCTTTGCCTGATTAAAAATCCCAATTCTAGTAGCTCAAAACCGTATCGATACGCTTACGCGTACCGATACGCCATGCCCAAAAATGTTACCCCGTATCGAAACGATCTTTCACGTATTGAAACGCTGGCCATAATTAGCCTAAGACCGTATCAAAACATTCCTTCATGTACCGAAATGCTGGCCACAATTGGCCTAAGCCCGTATCGAAACGCTAGCCCTCGTACCGGAACACTAAGCCTGAAATGGCTTACCCATACCGGTACAGAGACACGCGTACTGATATGCCTGGACCTGAAATATCCATTTTTTCTGGTTTAACATGCTTTCAAAGATACCAAAACACCCTAATATTCTTCTAACATGTATCCAACACATTCAAGGGTCAAACCTCAGCAAGACAACCCAGATTCAACAACAATTCATGGCATCTTGCATCAAATGTAAAACTAGAGGCATGCTTCCTAGAACCCAAGCCAAGCAAAGCACAAATCTCAAACTAATGCAACCAACAATCCAAAATGATCAATTACAAACCAAGAACAACAAAACAAGATTGCTTAAACAGGGAGTTTAACAAATCATCTACCCAAACAACAATAGAAACCCCATTGCCCTTATTACTTATAGTCTAATTTGAAACATACTTTTAGTATCAAGTCTTTAGCGATCCCTTACTTCCTCCCTACCTTCAAGTCTTTAATTCTTTGCATTGATGGAAAAAGAGAGCGTAAGCACACTAGACTTAGTGAGGAGTGCTAAAAAACAAACACCATCAATGCATTTAAAACCTTTTCCCAACAACACATTGAAATCTCGTTTCAATCAACTTCTTAGAAATCATTTAAAACATCTGAAACATCATGCCTTGAAAACCATGCATTTAACACTTTCAAAAACCAGCATATTAAACCATATGAAACACGTGTCATTAACCATCAGCAAATTCTATTGCTAAACCTCTTAAGCATTCCCATGCATAAAAACCATATGCAAAGCTTAAAGAGTAAACATGTATAAATCACATTATACAACATAAACCATTACATGGAACCTCAACAATTATATTGGTTTACAAGTAAACCAAGTTCCTCTACCAAAATAGTTCATCGGATACACGGATTCAACAAGTATCCTCTCAACACTTCAAGCCATCTCAACCGGAATAGCAATACAATCACAATCGCAGTACATCATCAACCGAGTACAATTACAAATCACAGGGACACCAACCCCCAATCATCGATTAGATGCTTAACCCACTAACGAGAGTTCTTGGTACCATATAACCCCTCGACCGTTAAGGTACTTGGATGGAGTATTCCGTACACCGTATAAAACCCCTCGATATCCAAGGCGGCTTTTTATAGTGCACTAACAATCCTAATGCCGGCCAACTATATCCGATAACATTTTAAATCATATCACTTGCCAATATAATTCACAATTATCCATGTACCACACTATTTCTTTTTATATGCATTAAACCAAATCATTTCCAAAGCAACAAACCATGCTTTTCAACAAGTATTTCCACATACTTACAAGTATCACTTACCATGTGCATCCTTCAACATAGCTACATTGTTTAAGCCTTATGCTTACCATCAGATATTTTTGATCGAATCGAATGGGCCTTCATAAGGGGTATATCGGATCTCTAATTTATTTATTTTATTTTTTTGTTCAGACCTTAAGGCTTAACAGTAGATGAGGTATGCTTAGATCAAAAATGACCATAGCCACATTGTTTAAGCCTTATGCTTACCAAGCAAGGGTCAAAGGTTTAAATCCCTTGGCTGCCATTTCCATTCTTTTTCTCCCTTTTTTTCTTTTGTTTTAGCATTAAATTTTTTTTAGGGGTGTTACAAGTAAAATACATATTTAAAAAAATCAAAAGAAATAACATACTACACCATAGATTTTTTCCAAACCAAATTAAATTGAACCATTGTACCAACCCTCATTATGGAAATTACAAATTCCAGATTGCCGATTTCGGGCTCGCAAAATGGTTACCTGATCAATGGACTCATCATACAGTCTCTAAAGTGGAAGGGACATTCGGGTATGTAATATAAAACCATTTTATACAATCTTTTCATGAACCGAAATCTTTAAAATTATTCTTCAATCTACAAAGATCTTCCAACAGAATTGTTATTGTGACAGTTATCTTTCACCGGAGTTCTTCATGTACAGCATTGTCAATGAAAAAACCGACTTCTTTGCTTACGGAGTGCTGCTGTTGGAGCTCATCACTGGCCGGCAAGCCGTCAATAGTTCCCAGCAAAGCCTTGTTATGTGGGTGTGTTCACTCTTCTTCACCTTAAATATCAGAATTTGGATGTTCAAATTTGCTTTACTTTTACAAATACGCTAGTAGTCATTACTTATACATAAAAAAGGGGGAAATAGTAAAATGTTGTTAAACTTTTGCAGGCAAAACCATTGATAAAAGGAAATAAGATAAAAGAACTAGTTGATCCAAGTCTAGGGGATGGCTATGATTTGGACTAGATGAATCGGGCTATTGCAATAGCTTCTATTTGCATACACCAGGATGCAGTGAACCGACCCGAAATGAACCAGGCAGGTTCTTTCCTCTCAATTTTCAACTTCTATCAAAATTTTTTTTTATTTGCCCACAAATATTACACCGGAGGGATTTTGTTTCTTATTCAATAGCTCCGACTAGGACCGGACTGGCTCGGAACTTTGTCTCCTATTTTATTTTTTTAATTATTTTAAAGTTGATATATTTTTATATTAAATATATATTTGAAATTAAATAAGAATTTGAGCTATCCTAACCCATATTTGTAGTTTTTGTCGAAGCCTGTCCTAAGATAAGTCTACTTATAAGTTATTTCCGGTCTAAGTAAAACTACAAAATTTATTTATTTTATGGGTAAAGTACAAAATGATCCATTGAATTTTGGTCTTGTTTCCTTTCAGTCATTGAACTATAAAATTGCAATTATAGCACTAAATTTTTAAAATTTATTTTTTAGTCATTCAAGTCTTAAATGGTTGGATGATGTGGCATTTTTTTGTTGATGTGGAAGCGAAAAATGTTTTTAATTTTATTTTTTGATGTGATATTTGTTTTTTTTTGTTTTCATGTTTTCTCCAAAAAAATCCTTAGGTTTTCTTCTCCCATTTCTCGTTATCATTGTTGGAATCGTTATTCTTCATGCATTCTAGATATCAACGAATTTACCTTATTTTCTTTTATCACTCTATTAGATTGGATTTTCTCAAAAATCTCTTTAAAACTCACGAAACTTGAACATAACTCCCTCCTTTTTTTGTTTAGGGAGTTGGAACTTTGTCAAATTTGAGGGGTTTGATGCATCAGAAAATTTAAACAATGAAAAGTATTTTTTTTGGGAAAACGAACAACATATTTTAAAACTACTCTCATTTGATAGTTGTTGGTAGATGTCAAAGCGTTAGAAGGTTGAAGATTTCAATTGATTTTCTATAACACCCTCGACCCAGATGTCATATTTGGGCCTCAAGCCCAAACCGTTACCATGAAATTTTGACCTAGATTAGCCTAATCTACAAATCCATTATGGAAATCCATTTAATTACAACCTAATAAAACATAATAAATATTTAAAAACATATACACAAATTATACACTTTTGACTCGACTGTTTGAAAATCCAAATACGATTTATAATTACAATAGGTTCCTACGAATACATAGCCTAAAGACCTAAATATTGTACTCTGATGAGACTAGGCACTGGAATCCTTCCTTGATGGTGCTCCTCCAAGAACAAGCCAAACTTACTAACCTACGAACGGAAACAACGATTCCGAACGCTGAGCTAACAAAGCTCAGTGGATACACGACCACTCGACCATGCTTTAGGTGAATCATAATTAAGAGCATGATATGAAAGATGATGTCATGACAAGATAAAGCAATGGCGCTACCATAACCGTCTAAACACATGTTAAGAACAAGCAGCACCTTAACAATATAAACATAAAGGTAAACAAACCAGGAGTGAGGCCCAATGTCATCCGACACTAGGAGACCCACCCATGCTCAGAATCTCACATCGAGCTGCTCAGAATTTTGCATCTAGTGGTATACTCAGAATCTCACATCGAGTCTTCGCTCAAAATCTTGCATCGAGCAAATATCATCACCCGGAATCTCACATCAAATGACCTTCATGTGTTGCAACAATCACTCATTGGGCATCCGGATCCCATCAAACAAAAATTCATAACTAAACAAGTGCACTACCTGGCACGTAACCATACATGATCCACTATAGATCCATATAATTGCTCTACTTGGCGCACAACTATCACACGACCCACCACGAGTCCTTATTGTTGCTATTACCAATAATCAAGCATTACCGAGTTGTTACGTTTTATGAAAGAGTGCACAATTCGTTCTCATCAATTATTTCAATCAATCTACATAGGCAAGAAGAAAAACTCATTCTTGGTTTTACCGGTCATTTTATATCATACGAGACCCATTAGAACCTTGACCACAGTTTATAGTGCCCCCAAACTCAAAACGTAAAAACCTGGGTAGATTACCTAGCGAGTATCGATACTCCAGGGTGAGTATCTGTTCTCCCCTCTAGGTATCGGTACTCCCTGATGAGTACCGATACGCCATTTAGATTCAAAAGAAATCAACCCTTGCCCTGTACTGATACACTATGTGCCGTACCAGTACTTCATATCGGTACTAGGATCGCCCCGTACCGATATGCATACCCTAGCGTATCGGTATGCAAAGCCTTTCTAGGCAATGCAACAATGGGTACCGATATGCCCCTAGTGTATCGGTACACCAAATCCTCATTGGAATTTTGCTCTAACGAGGGGTGTCGATATGCTAAGAGGCGTACCGATATGCCTTTCAGAGTTCGTCCCCTTAGATACGTAGGAGTACCGATACGCAACCACCCCGTACCGGTACTCGAGCCCCGATTTCGAAACTTGGAGCTCAGGATTGTACCAAACCCCTTAACCCCCATGGTTAAGTCTTAAAACGTTCCTACATTTTATTTGGAGTCATTAGGTGAGTTTCTAACCATTTTTACCTTAAACATCAATAATTACAAGATTTACCATTGATGACCATCAAAGCTCTAATTTATCAAGACATCATATATCAAGCAACACACACCAAAATGATGATGCACATGAACACATAGAAGTTAGAAGTGTACTAACCATGGATTAAAGTTGGTGAAGAAGCCCTTAAAGTCTCATTCACATTCTTCATCTTCAAACCCCAACATAACCTCTTTCACTATCATTCCAAGCAAAACTTACCTCAAAATAAAGATCCTCTAGTGCTGAACAACTTTCTCTTCACACCCCATCCGACATTTACTCTCAAAATTCCAAGGATTGGACCTTGAACTATTAAGATTTGAAGGAAGAAAATGAGGGTAAGAGAAGATGAGACAAGGGGACAAGAATGATCTCATAATCTCTCCTTTTCTGCAGAAAATTAAACCCCCACAAGCTCTCCCTTGTCTTAATTATGCTTTTACCCATTTGCCCATCTTACTTTCACCTAGCCCATAAACAAACCAACAACCCAAGCCCAAAACATTTCTTTCAAGACCAACAAGGCTCTCAAGGCCCAATATCTCAGCCCAAACACGAAGCCCATGCCTCGAGTTAACCCGACCCTCGAGTTCTGAAACTCGTATCGTTATATTTTCACCAATTTGGAGTGATTTTCTAAAAAATAAAATTAAGAAGAAAAAAGAGTAGAAAAAATGGACCATTTTGATGCAAGTTATGTCACGAGCTATGGCATGTGGTGGTCAGAAAGATTTTATGGTTTTGTAAAAAAAGGAAATGCTACGTCATAATGACGTTAAAGGTTAACAGTCTAGTGACTAGAAAACAAATTTGATAATGTTAGTGCTATATTTGCAACTTTTTTATAGGTCAATGATAAAAAAGAAATACGGCCAAAATTTAGTGACTAATTGTGTAGTTTATTATTAGTATTTTATTAAAGAGACCACCATTAACATAACTTGAGAGAATCAAAAGATTAATTCATCTAGCAAGTCAAGAGTTTGAATTAATCTCTAAAAAATATATTTTTTAAAACTTAAATTTAAACTTGTCCGTGAGTTCAAACTCTCCCCCTGTCCAGCCAAAGTTAGCTCACGAGCTCAGTTTCTGTTATTAAAAAACTATTCTTATTAATATTTCTAATGTAAGTTACGTATTGGTATACCACCTATTTTTTTTATATTTTGGCTACCCAACTAATTTTTTCAGCAAACTGATGTCTAACATTACGTTTTATTTATGTTTTGGTACCCTCGCTTAAAAATTAACAACAAAGCTAACATGTCATTTTTTATTATTTTTTATTTTTCTCTCTCCTAATAAAAATGACACGTTAGGTTTTTCATTAATTTTTAATGGCAGGATACCAAAATAGAAACAAAACATAACATTAGGTGCAATTTTATTAAAAAAATTAGTTGGGTGACCAGAACAGAAGCACACGAATAGGTGAGGTATCAAATAAGTAATTTACCCTATTTTTTAAAATAGCCATTTAGAGTTGACCATTATATAATCCTTGTCTAAGGTTGGGTAAGGCTTTCCTTGGTATAAAGGAATTTTCCATCCTTTATTTTTCTATTCTTAATACAAAGCAAGTTCTAAATGTTAGAATTTAAAGGGTCGGATTGGAGAAATAACAGGTGGTAGGAATCTTGAAGGGAGATATAAGCTGCTTGGAGATGCTGAGAGAACGTGAGAAGTCGGTACTTCAAAGAACATACTCGGAGGAACTCAATGAAGGAGAAAATTATAATTCAACTAAACATTTGAGTGAGATCAACCGTTAGATTGAGCTTCTTCTAGGAAATACTGAAGATACTTTATAAATCTTGTTTATTTTCACCTGCAAAACCCATAATAGGGGATTAATCCCTTTTTCTTTTATTTTTTGTTGAATTTTTGTTACTGGTTAGTTAAATATTCATTTTATCAATACAATTGTTTTAAATTTAGAAGTATATATTATCGATTATATAAATTTAACGATAATTTATTATAAATATTTTGTTATATTTACATCCATGGGTGAGTATTTCATCAAGTTGAGTTGAGTCGAGTATTTTTTTGGGTTAGTCAAGTTGATGAGTCATATTTTATTATTCAAACTTTATTTAAATTTTTTTCGAGTCGAGTTATTCGAGGTTTATTTCAAATTTAATTATAATTATTTATAATATTGTGGTATATGGTGATTCCAATTTAGATGACATTCTCTAATCATAATGATTCCAATTATGTAGAAGTTATACTTTATCAACTACATAGACGGAGCCATGTAGTTGATTGGGTGGCACACCCAATTTTTTTTCATCAAAGATATATATATATTTCAATTCTATACAAAAATAATTAAAATAAATGTTATGCTATTATAAAAGAATATTAGCATCAATTTTTTTCTAAGTCTTGATACTGTAATTTAAATTTTAAAATTTTAACACCTTAATTTAATTTAATTTAATTTTTGTGACTCTGCTACTATTCATAAACCATTTTGGCAAGGAGAATACTATTTGCACACTTAAAAACGCGCTATTTGTTTGATTCAAATAAAAAGTAAGCACTGAGATCCACTAATTGATCTAGTGGCTAAGGATGTTCATATTGCTCTTGTAACACCCCGAGTTGATCTAAGCCCGAAGTGCTATATTCGGGCTACCAAAACTTGACTCTAAAATTTGTTCATTTTAAAACCTCAAGTTTAGCCATAAAAGATAAATATCACAAGTCATAATAAAAGTTTTTATAAATAGTCCAAATTCAAATTGTAAATGGAGCTCTGTACGATTTAAAACACTATATTTCAAAATAAAGTAAAATAAGAGTTACATACCATCTACAATAAGGTTCTATGAATACATAGCTCAACTACTAAAACTAAGGTATTGCAGTCGAATTTTGAATCAATGCTAGAAAATCATCGACGTTGTGCTCCCTCAAACAAGCAACATGTCAATATACGTACGAAATAACAAATCCACACGCTGAGCTTACAAAACTCAGTGGTACATTTCTAGTCTATAATATTTCATGCGTTTCATAAATACAAGCAACAAGAAGTAAAATTGAGCAATGGCATGAAAGCAAGTAAGGTATTTATGGCTTTACATTGATCTATCAAATATGACTACCATAGTAAGGCATAAGGATCAAATAACCAACACACATAATTCATAGATCGGGATCACAAAGCATCAGATTAACCTCAAGCGTACTTGGGATCACCTAACATTAAGTACCTCATCATCGTATCTAGGGTCACATAACATCAAATACTCATTTCAATTGTTGTACCCTGGATCACATAGAATCAGGTACCAACCCACAACATTGTACCTGAGATCACATAGCATCAGGTACTATAGATGTTACTCAGGATCACATAGCATCAAGTATACATCAACCCAAGTACTGCAATACATAATATATATATCTATATCATAATAAATAATACAAAAAGGTTCAAGGGTCTATCACTAGGTAGCTTCTTACCCTAGTTCAACCAAGTTCAATCATTACAATTAATCCCATATGATTAGGAATATTTAGGCTTTACCTAAACCCCAAATAAAATCTCCAACTAAAACATTAACATTTAGGTAGAGGCTCTAACGAGTACTGATACGCCCTCTATGGGTACTGTTACTAGACATAGGGTACCGATACTCTCTTCTGAACTGATACCGAAACGAGCTATTGGAATTTTACAAATCTTTCAATACCGCTATGAGTCGACCCTACCGATACAACCTTGTATAGTGTACCGGTACAAGTTAAAGCCCATACTGATACACTACATAGTTCATCCTTGTTTTTCACATATGGCAAGAGGTACCAGTATGAACTCCCCGTGTATACTAAAACCCATAAATAACTTCCCAAGCCATGAATTTTTGTAATACCAGAATTTTATCTGGGTGTATATATATAATACATGTCATATTTCTCTTATTAAATAAAAAATAAACATTGATGATGCCAAAAGATTGGATTTCATGGATCTTTTTCTGAATTTCTTTGGAAATCTATGTATTTTAGTTACTATGGATTATGTTTCAAAGTGGATAGAAGCTGTGGCAGTGCCTAAAGATGATGCCAAAATGGTTTTGAAGTTCTTTCACAAGCATATACTCACCCGTTTTGGAACACCAAGAGTATTGATTAGTGACTGGAGAAAGCATTTTTATTGCAGCTAGGTGGATACTGCATTGAAATGATATGGGGTAAATCATAGACTGGCCACAATGTATCATCCCAGTCTAATGGGCAAGCCGAGATCTCTAATTGGGCTAATAAAAACATCTTGGAAAAAATGGTAAATACCACTAAGAAATATTGGTCCTCGCGCTTAGATGATGCATTGTGGGCTATTCGAACTGCATAAAAACTCCATTTGGGATGTCTCCATATCAACTTGTCTTTGGAAAATCCTGCCACTTTTCTATGGAGCTTGAACATAAGGCTATGTGGGCTCTGAAACAAGTAAATTTAGATTATGAGGCTACGGGGAAGGAAAGATTGTTGGAAATCACTGAATTGGAAGAAATTCATCGTAATTCTTATGAAAATGCCTCTATTTACAAGGAAAATAGTAAACGTTACCATGACAAGATCATATTGCATCGACAACTGAAAGTTAGACAATTGGTTTTGCTATTCAATTTAAGACTAAAGTTGCACCCATGCAAATTGCGGTCACGTTGGTTAGGACCTTTTGAAGTTGTGAAAGTATTTCGACATGGTGTAGTCACAATCAAAGATATTAAGGAGGGGACTCCATTCAAAGTCAATGGATAAAGACTCAAACTTTATTTTGGTGACTTTGATTCTAGGAATATTGAGACCATTAAATTGGTCAAATTCTTTTGAAATTTCCTTTATTTGTTTTATTAGTTATAGATTTAGTTTTCCTTGTTTAATTTTAATTCTCTTAATTTATTTTTTGCGGAATAAAATTCACGTTTGTTTGATATGGAATCTTCCTTTAACAACTTATATGGCAAGAAGGCTACACAAGATATGCATAATATTTGGGGGCAATTCGAGTAATTCAGTTACACCGATTAATCCCCAATTACAGCCTTTAATCAGTGAGCATGAGAAATGCAACGAATGGGAGTGATTATTGAGCCATAATCAGATCGTCAATTCTCATCGCATTAGACAGTATAAATCACGCCCTTTTTATTTCCCTCTTTTCTTCATATTTATTTATCAATTCTAATCTTCACTGATATATTCAATTAGTTTCTTTGATTTCTTCACATTCGAAGCTTCAAAGTTTGAATTTTTTTTACAAAAAATATTTTCTTTTTGTCTTCTTTCTCAATCTATCATGGCAAAGACTAGAGCTGCTCGTAAAATTTCTATGGAATCCTTTGTGAAAGACATTCAAAGCTCAGCCTCAAACCATCCATTCGAGGAACCTGCTACCCAAGAAGAAAATACCGAATATGAAGTATTTTAGAAAAAATAGTATAATGCCTCGGTTTTGGTCTAGTTGTTTTGGGGTTTGTTTTAAGGGTCTGGTGGATCGATATTAGGGATTTGAGTCGGTTTCAAGATTAAATCGGATTAAATATTTTTGAAGCTGATAAAAATATAGAAAAATGTTCTAAAATCATTATTTAATATATTAATGATTGTGGTGAAATCAATTTTGTAAAATGAGGTTTGGAAATCTAACATTTTAGACTAGTGACCAAAATGTAAACTTTGAAAACTTTTTAGTGACTGTTTTGTAAAGGGTCAAAACTTTGAATTTTTAAGGAGCTAATTGCCCAAAAGTCTAATCTCAGACTTTATCCCTTAATTGGCTATTTTAAAAGTGTTTTGGAAAATATAAATAGGTTGAAAAGAATTAATTTGATAATTAATTCTTTAAAACAAAAGTTACAGAACTAACTTTGGTTAGTGACTAATTTGCAAAGAATTAAAGTTGGTGGTATTAGTTCAGTGACTAAAATGTAAAATGTTAAAGTTTGGTGACCAAAGTGAAAAGTTGAGAAAAGTTCAGGGACCAACATGGTAAATTTCCAAATAATTATTTTTATTCTATAAATAAATAGATCACATAAGGGTGTGAATCGAATATAAAATTTTTGGTTCAATTCGATGTTTCTATTATTGGGAAATTACATTTAAAGTTTAAATGGAATTCGGGTAATCGTATGAGCTCGAAATGTGATGAAATTTGAAGGGAGTTGTAAGAGGCTTGAAGATTATGAAATTTCATTTTGGAATCGTTTTTAATCGATTTAGATTTGATTGAAGGCAGTATTTTATTATAGTGCACAAATGGCATTTTTGTGAATACATGGATTCATTAATGGTATTTTAGTCATTTTGCCCATACTTTTTAATTAAAGATGATTATGGAAAAGTGAAATTATTAGGTGTCAACAACTAATTGGATATAATTAAGGGAAAAAATGGTAATTTTACTATTAAAGGAGATTTTTATATTAGATTTAAAGAATTAAAATGCCATTTGTCATGTTAATTAATTGAAGAAAAAGCTAGAATTTTTGGTTCTCTTCTTCCTCCAATTCGAAAACACCATAGCCAAGGTAAGAAAATTTGTGATTCAACTTTTGGCTTGATTACATTTGGTTTTTGGTTTAAGACATGAAATAGAGAATTAATCTCCATTGAATTCTCTTTCATTTGGTATAATTTTTGAGTGGGTTCCATGTTTATATGTTGAGATTGAAGATCAGGTTTTATGAATAACAAGTTGAGATTTAATGTTTTAAGGATTGTTTTAATTAGATTTGGGGTTGTGATGAAGTTACATGCATGATGTGATGAAAATTTCATGGAATTTTGGCTTTAGGTATTTTTGGGAAAATTGAAAAATTAGGGGAAACTCTTGCAAAATTTTTATTTCAATGGGAAATGATGTGAGAAGCTTGAGTATGATGTTAGGAGGTTGAATTTATGCTTGAATCAAGTTGGAAATTTTGGTTAAAGTGACCTTTGGTATTCTTCCTCCAAGAAGAAAAAAAGAGAAAATTATGGAAAATTTTTCCTAAGGTTAGAAATAGTGTAAGAATGATTTTGTAAGTCTTGGAATGTTAATTGGACTAATGTGGAAGTTTGTAAAGTGTTGAGGATTAAATTATAAAGTTAGGAAAATATGTGATTAAAGTGGAAAGTTGATTTGAAATTGAAGTTGTGTGCTAAAGGATTATTTTGAAAGATTTGGAAGTATAAGGGTTAATATTTATGTTGGAAACTAGGATTAGTAATGAAAGTATATGTAGGAATATTTTTATTATTCCTAATGTAATTAAAGTTAGAATGATACTAACATATACTTGAATTGTATATGTTGGTGAAATTGTTAAAGATTATAAACGTAATCCAAACCGGGAGCCGAGCAACTCTAAAGACAAAGAAAAAGTGCAAAAGTGATGCAGTGTATAAGGATAAAGCTTTCTAGTGAGGCAACATGTGAATGCATTTCTACTATTTTATTTTGATACGAGAAAAACTTGCGATGAGTCTATCTCGAGTGTCGATTCACAAATGATATCTTTTTAATGATTTTTGAAATGAACTATGACTGATTTTCGGGTATGAACTACCCAATGCACTTTTATATGATATTATGAAACGTTAATATCTTTTGATATTTTAAATAAGTGAATGATATATGATAGTGAATGTTAAAACCCATTGTTTGCATTATGAGATTTCTTGGTATAATTGGCATGCCAGTGAGGTGGGAGTATAATGATATAGTGATGTTGTATAAGTGTACAACAATTATTAAGTGAACAGTGACTCTGTGTTCTACAGCTATGACCTAGTGATACAGTGATGTTGTATAAGTTTACAGCAGTTATACAGTGATAGAGCAATACAATGTTTTATTTTGGCACAACAAATTAGTTGATGCCACACATGTGCATACTCAATAGTGACTCGCATACCATACATTCTCATTTATCTTACATTGGGCTATAATTTAAATAATAGTGAAATGTGCAAATGAAATGATTAAGTGAAAGTGATATTAATTTTTGAACATTGATTTTTGATATGAACTGTCTCATTTACATAAACTATTATTTTCAATGTTATTTATTGAATTATTTATTGCAAAGTTTAATTGAAATATTAGTTGCCTCACTAAGTTTATACTTAGCATGTGAATGTTTCATGCGTAGGTAAAAGAACGTAAGGAGTAAGGAGTTGCAATAGAAGACATCATCTATTTTGAGAGTGGTACATCATTATCAGTAACACATCCCTGATGTCCCTTTTTGATATTATTAGTTGTCATGTAAATTATAAATGTTTTGGGTTACTCTGATATGAGAATGTTTGAAATGGTTGTGATGTTATAAACATGAATATGGATACTTATAGTGGATAATATTAATTAAATATGTTTGAATATCGTATTTTATTAGCTATGCAAATGATTTTTAAAGTATGCAATTTTCATGCAGTTTACTTAATTATATAAATTAGAATTGAACTGTCATGTTGCTGCCTGAATCTAGGTTCAGATTGAACTTAGAAATATTTGTTTTAAATTTTACGCGATTAAATATTCTTTTAGAAAATGGTAAATTATTTATATTTTAAAGAAACAAAATTTTACCGATTTTGAAACAAGAACAATTGTACAAGTGTCATGTGACATCTCTAACTCGTATTCAGTGATGGATACGGGTAAGGGGTGTTACATCTTTTCTCTCAAAATCTCTCCAGCCAAACACCATTCTCTTCTTCTAAATCTTCAGGTAAATCTTTCTTTTCTTAAATCTTTTGTTTTCAAATGGTTCTCAATGTTTATTAAACAAAACCTTATTGTTTTAACTTTATTTTCTCATGTAAATCATCCAATTGAGGGAGAAAGCATCCATTAGAGGTAATATTCGTTCTTCTCCTCTAATGAAAGGTTATTTGCTGAAATTCCCAAGTTATTGATTCTTTACAATTGTTTTCTAATGTGTTTTGATAGTTTAATTAAGGAAAATTGGTTTAATTGTGTTGTTATTGAGGAAATTGTAATATTTTCAAATTGGATCTGTTTTGCTGGGTTCTTAATCAGATTAGATCAAGACTTTTAGTGTTTAATAATGTTGAAGGCATGGTTTTCTCAATATAATCCCAAAACTAGTTGAATCCCTAATGTTAAATGTTGTTAGTTAAGGGTTTTGTGATGTCAATGGAGTTTAATCATTTCTAGAAGTAAAAGGATGTTGAAGAAGGGTTTTTAGATGTAACACCCCCTTTCCGTGACCGTACATCGGACACGAGCCGAAAATGTCACACCTTTTTAAAACAGATCTTTTAACCAAAACTTGGGGTGATTAAATTTTTTTGGAAAAACTTCCTAGTGGTCACCCATTTTAATATTTCTATAACCCGCTTACTTAACTTTAATTAATACCGATATAAAATATTTATTCGAGTTCCAATTATAAAACTTTTTACATAAAGTATACAAGCATACTAAAATAATTTATTTTACAAAAGGGTTTCGAATAAAATTATTCGATATCTAATTCATATAAAATATATCAAATCAGACAATTTAACACCAAAATGTAGATATAATAATCAATTTAAACAAGTTTACACCACTAGTATAGGCCCAGATAATTACTTTAACAAAGTAGACAGATTTATTAAATACATGCCACTATTAAACATACAAAAGACGGATGTCATGATTGCCGAAATATCTGTCGATTATCTTATATACAGAATGAGGATGAAGCAAAGTATGTCATCTACTAATACCGATCACCTACGTGTATAACATAAATACACATTGAGTACATCTCAGTGAGGCATAGAAATATATAACATGTAAAATACGGTATAAAATTATTTGTAGTCTGAAATAGCTGTATTAGACATGATATTTGGTAAAGCGTGCTACTCATGCAATGAACCTGTACTGTAATAAATCTGTGTTGTACTAAATCTTTACTGAAAAATCATATAGCAAGGTCGCTCTATAAATCATATAGTCTGTAGTGCATGAATAATCATGTAAGAAATTTGTACTGTAATAATTCTATGCTGTAAAGTCATGTAACTGTACTGTAAAATCGTGTGGCCCAAGGTAAATATCAAGAGACGAGTAAATTAGTCATCATAACTGACACCGTATGTCTACAACGACGTAGTGTCTAATGATGAGTACATACTCGAGGACGCCTTTTGCTCCTCATTATCACACCTTTTGTGCTAGTTGACACTGAAGTATCTAAACAACATCGTAGTGTCTGCAATGCCGTAGTGCCTGATGTCAACACCGAAGTGTCTAAACAACACCATAGTGTCTGCAACGCTGTAGCATCTAATGTCAACACCGAAGTGTCTAAACAACACCATAGTGTCTACAACGCCGTAACGTCTGATGTCAACACAGTAGTTTCTAAACAACACCGTAGTATCTGCAACGCCGTAACGTCTGGAATATACCGTAGTGCTAGAAAACATTTACTAAGACTCTCTGGATATCCAATTATACAAAAGACATCAGAAGTGTCTAAACAACACCGTAGTGTCTGCAACACCGTAGCATCTACTGTCAACACCGAAGTGTCTAAACAACACCGTAGTATCTGCAACGCCGTAGCGTCTGGAATGTACCGTAGTGCTAGAACACAGTTACTAAGACTCTCTGGATATCCAATTATACCAAAGACTCTCACACTAGTACTCGGTCATAATAATATAATACTTTCACATTCAATATCCAATCCATCAATACTATCATTCATAGTTCGATATTGGGCAGTTCATAACAAAAATCTAAAATTCGATTTATCTTAGATAAATCATTATGCCATTTCAATGTATCACATATGCCATTTAATATCTCATGTCATTTACATAACTTTGATCAACATACATTTTCATTAATATCAAGGTCAATTTTTCACAAGCCTCTCTCATATCACATATACAAAATAAGTAAAAATGCACTCACTCATATCACATATATATAATGTATATAAATAAGTAAAAATGCACTCACCTTGGCCTTGTAATGAAGTTGACTTTATCACTTGATCTCACTCCCGACCCGTTTTCCTTTCCATTTTTGTTGCTATAGTCCCAATTCGTATCAGAAGCTACATTATAAAATAACATATACCATTTCAAGTATATGTTAGAACATATTCACTATAAATATAATAATAGAAAGTAAATAAAATAACTATCCATTAAATATATAATTGATCCGATAAAGTTTCTTATATTCAAATCACATTTTTCTCACATTTTACCTTAAGCCTTCAACCTTTACTAAAATATTTATTTTAGTCCCTATGGACTTTTTCAAGCTTCAAATAGTTAATTTAAGCTTGATCCTTACACTTTTCATCCTTTACACTTTAAGACCTAAACATTGAAAAGTTCTATTTTTGGTCCCTAAACCTCAAGCCGATTTGTCTTCTTGGTCCCTAAAGGAATGTTTTTGATCCAATTAATCCATTTCCTATTTTTTCCACAATTTTCCTTTACTTTTTCTTAATAGCCGAATTGGTCCCTTGTATTCTACAAATTGCCGTTTTGGTCCCTAAGTGAATACAAGCTTTTATTCACTTCAAAATCAACATCTAAATCACTTAAATAAAATTTTCCAACATACTACTCTTCAAATACCTACTTGCCACATTTCAACCCTTTGTTCTCTAATTTGTCAAAATAGTCACCAATTTACAATTCAAGGATCTAGCTTTAAAACTTTGCAATTAGCCCTCCAATCATCAATTATACATCATAATCATCACTTAACATAAAAAATCAGAATTTTTCCTTTTCTTATACACCATTGCCGAATTGGTTTTCCACTTATGACAAATTGTCAAAATGGTGACTAGCTCAAATAATCATCAGTTTAGCATTCTAAATTTATTTTCATGACTCAAACATGATTAACAACATAAATACATTTCAAACTCTAAAAATCAGAATTGAACCCCTAACTTTAACACTTTGCTGAATTACTCCTTTAGGGTTTTGATTTCAAACAACAAATCAAGCTTGCTAGATTACTAACTTATCATTACAAACCCTAGTTCAAGGTTGGATCCCTAAACCCTAATCTTCTTCAAGGATAATAATTTTTTTAGGGTTTAAATCCTAATTCAAAAACATGAATCCAACATCATTCTTGCTTGATTTCAACATAAAATCTAACATAGGTTCACAAAATCATAAAACCAACAAATTTGAACCTAAACCCTAATTTATTTCTCATATCAAATCTCATCAATCAAGCATGAAATCCATGAATAATTTACATCAATAGATAGAGATTGAAGGGAAGAACAACTTTGTAGTTCAGAAGATTACCTAAAAACTGAGTTTCGAGGCTTAAATCGAGCTTGTAAGATTTCCTCTTTTTTCTCATCTTTCTCAAGGTTTGGGAAAGAATTTTTTGATGATAACTCTTCATATGTCATATATTTATGCCACTTGTATAAATAAAAATGAATTTTTAATTCATTTTATTCCAATTCTGAATTCATAATTACTAGTTTACCATTTTGTAAAATTCTAACTAAACTTATTTGGATTCCAACCAACCACTATTCATCCATTAAAGAAATCTCAAAATTCCTTCCATGTCCATTTTGGGTGAAAAGACCAAAATACCCTTTACCAAACAACGTTTTTTTTACAAACTGCCATTCTAGGCAATTTCAGTCAAATAAATTTAATCCAAACACTTAACTCTCCAAATATCCATAAAATAATATGTTATAACTCTTCCAAAGTCTATGGAATCATCTCTGAAATTTTCGCTTGATCCGATTTACAGATAAACCGAGAATTTTATCGGTTACTAAATAAATTCCTTAATCAAAACAAATCATAGGATTCATCCTAAATCGAACTAAAATATTTCCAACACTTGGAAATTACTTTTATAACCTTTCTCTATCATATGGTAAAATTTCATAATTTTTCAGTTCGATCCGGGTATCCGAATTCTACTTAAACTTTGACTGCGATTTCTCAATAATCGAAATATCGAATCAAACCAGTAATTCCACATTCGGTCCACACCAATAGGTTCTCTATCTATTTATGAAATAAAACACCTAAGTTTTGGGAAATTGCAACTTTGGTCCTTCAACTTTTCATATTTTGACTTGTACCACCCAAGTTTTGAAAACTTATCATTTTGATCACTAAACTTTAACCTTGAATTCCCATTCCAATTTTCCTTGGATTTTAATCAAATTTTGTTAGTATCCTATTTTACTCGTTCTCTATCACATGACACCTTAAAACCTAAGAAATTTCTTTTCTATAGTCCATAATTGAGAAATTTCTAACTTTTGCATTTTTCTCATTTTAGTCACTAAGTAAGCTTTTAAGAAATTATCTTAGCACTAAATGACCCTTAAACAGTGCTGTAAATTTTGGGGTATTACAATTCTTCCCCCTTAAGAAAATTCGTCCTCGAATTTTCAAGATGTACCTGTTTCGAATAAATGTGGGTACTACTTTTCTATTGTATCCTTAGCTTCCCATGTTGCGTCTTCAACTTGGTGGTTGTGCCAAAGGACCTTCACCAACGGTATCTACTTGTTCCTTAATTCTTTGACACAATAAGTTAGTATCTTTACTGGTTCTTCTTCGTAAGTCAAATCTGATTGCAAATCTATCTCCAGTATAATCACGTGTGAAGGATCTGATCTGTATCTTTAGAGCATCGAGACCTATAAAACATCATGGATTTTAGTTGATACGCCACAGGGCCAACTTTCTTAATATAGTCTTTGCTATATAGTCTTCATCTTGTTGCTGACTTTCTTTATTTCGACTTGGCAATGAAGATCTTAATTACATCTCTACTAGCAACGAACCTTCCTTTTCATATCAGTTGAGCATTTAAAGTTCATATTGTAATAAATGTCTTCTAATTTAAGGTATCGATTATGACATTTGCTCAGCCTGGATGGTAATCAATGATCAGGTCATAATCCTTTATTAGTTCCAACCATATTTGTTGCGTAGATTCAACCCTTTTTGTGTCATCAAATATTTTAAACTCTTATGATCAGTATAGACGTGGTAACATTCACCATAGAGATAATGTCGCCATACTTCTAGAGTAAAAACTATAGCCGCAAGTTCCAGATCATGAGTCAGATAATTCCTTTCATATGGATTTAGTTGTCGGGAAGCATACGTGATCACCTTCCCATCTTGCATCAACACGCACCCTATTCCATTATAGGATGCGTTACAGTACAGAGAGTAAACTCTTTTCATGACTCTGGTTGTACCAAAACCAGAGCTTCTATTAAAATTTTCTTTAATTGATCAAAGCTTTCTTGACACTTCTCAGTCTATACGAATGGAACATTCTTTCTTAATAGCTTTGTAAGTAGAGCAGCTATCATCGAAAAGTTATTCAAAAACCTTCGATAATATCCAGCAAGTCTCAAGAAACTGCAAACCTCGTTAATATTATTGGAAACCTTCCATTTACACAATGGATTGTATCTTTTTAGGATCGACGTAGATCCATTCGGTTAAAACAATGTGACCCAAGAAAGCCACTTCTGATAACCAAACTCACATTTCGAGAGTTTTGCATATAACCTTTTTTAAGAAATCTGTAGCACTATCCTCTGTCTAGTAATTCCTACAATTAAGACTCTAACTCTCTCAGTTCTGCAGGTGCCATTCTGTATGAAGCCATAGACACTGGCTCATTACCGGGAATTATATCAATCCCGAACTGTTATAATTGTACTTATGTCCTCACTATTCTTCTTAGTATTCACTACGAAGACTAACTAATTCTTCAACCCCTACTTTAAAAATCTTTTAATTTTATTACCAAAGTCACCATTCCAATACTTGGAAATCCTTTTTACTTGATAAAAGGATCTAAACACCACTCGTGCTTCTTTTCAATTAATCCCTTTAACCGACACTTCATTAAAATATTTTGAGCAAAATACTTATCTGTGCCCAGTACTTTATCAACTTTTCATATTAAAGGCTTTATAGACTTCACAACAATGATTTCAGTATATTACTATTTTTTAGGGCTTTACTCCAACCATTATCACTTAAACATCAATCTGTCGACATCAGATCATCATCTGTGTCTCTTATATACCCATTAGTTCATAAATCTTTTACTGATAGGAGCCCTAAATTCAATTCCTATCTGTAGTTACCATTTGTAAAGAGGTATCTTGCATTTTAAATAGCTTTCATTACTATATCAATCCATTTGTTATTACCCCGTTTAAACTGGGTACTCGATTTAGTTAACCTCCTTACTCATTTCCAGGAACTCATAATGTTCCCTATATTAATTGTCCAACGATATTCATTCTCATTTAGACATTCATTCATACATTAACTCCTTTGACTAGTAAACAATTGCATCAATCATACAAGTATTTCTTTTCAGTAAATAAGACATCCTAGTGGCATGTACACACTTTAACACTTTTATCGAGCTTGGTTTAACTCAAGAACCGGCTAAACATGTAGCTCTAATACCAATAATTGTAACACCCCCTTCCCATGACCGTACACTGGACACGAGTCGAAAATGTCACAGTTTCTTAATACAGATCATTTAACCAAAATCTGGGGTGATTTAAATTTTTTTGGAAAAATTTCCCAGTGGTCACCCATCTTAATATTTCTATAACCCAAACACACTTAACTTTAATTAATACCGCTATAAAATATTTATTTGAGTTCCGATTATAAAAACTTTTTACATAAAGTAAACATACATACTAAAATAATTTATTTTACAAAAAGGTTTCTAATAAAATTGTTCGATATTTAATACGTATAAAATATATAAAATCAGACTATTTAACACCAATATGTAGATATAATAATCAATTTAAAACCGTTTACGCCACTATTATAAGCGCAGATAATTACTTTAACAAAATAAACAGATTTATTAAATACATGCCACTATTAAACATACAAAAGACGGATGTCATGATTATCGAAATATTTGTCGATTATCTTCTATATAGAATGATGATGAAGCAAAGGCTGTCATCTACTAATCCCGATCAACTATGCTATAACATAAATACACGTTGAGTATATCTCAGTGAGGCATAGAAATATGTAACATGTAAAATACGGTACAAAATTATTTGTAGTATGAAATAGCTGTATTAGACATGATATTTGGTAAAGTGTGATACTCATGTAATGAACCTGTACTGTAATAAATCTGTGTTGTACTAAATTTTTACTGAAAAATCATATAGCAAGGTTGCTCTATAAATCATATAGTTTGTAATGCAAGAATAATCATGTAAGAAATTTATACTGTAATAATTTTGTGTCGTAAAGTCATGTAACTGTACTGTAAAATCTTATGGCCCAAGGTAAATATCAAGAGTCGAGTAAACGAGTCAATATAGCCGACACCGTATGTCTACAACGCCATAGCGTCTAACGATGAGTACGTACTCGATGACGCCCTTTGCTCCTCATCATCGCACCTTTTGAGCTAGTTGACACTGTAGTTTATGCAATGCCGTAGCGTCTGATGTCAACACCAAAGTGTTTGAACAACACCGTAGTGTCTGCAATGCCGTAGCGTTTGATGTCAACACTGAAGTGTCTAAACAACAATGCAGTGTCTGTAACGCCTTAGCATCTGTTGTCAACACTGAAGTGTCTAAATAACACCGTGGTGTCTACAATGCCGTATCGTCTGATGTCAACACCGAAGTGTCTAAACAACACCGTAGTGTCTGCAATGCCGTAGCGTCTGATGTCAACACCGAAGTGTCTAAACAATGCCGTAGTGTCAGCAATGCCGTAGCGTCTGGAACGCACATAGTACTGGAACGCAGTTACTAAGACGCTATGGATATCCAATTATACCAAAGACTCTCCCACTAGTACTTAGGCATAATAATATAATACTTTCACATTCAATATCCAATCCATCAAAACTATCATTCATAGTCCGATATTGGGCAGTTCATACCCAAAATTTAAAATTCGATTTATCTTAGATAAATCATTATGCCATATCAATTTACCACATATGCCATTTAATATCTCATGTCATTTACATAACTTTGATCAACATAGATTTTCTGTAATATCAAGGTTGATTTTTCACAAGTATCCCTCATATCACATATACAAAATAAGTAAAAATGCACCCGCTCATATCACATATATATAAATAAGTAAAAATGCACTCACTCATATCACACATATATAAAACTCATATCACATATATATAAATAAGTAAAAATGCACTCACTCATATCACATATATATACATAAGTAAAAATGCACTCACCTTGGCCTTGTAATGAAGTCGACTTTTTCACTTGATCTCACTCCCGACCCTTTTTCCTTTCCATTTTTGTTAGTACGGTCCCAATTTGTATCGGAAGCTACATTTTAAAATAACATATGCCATTTAAAGTATATGTTAGAACATATTCACTCTAAATATAATAATGGAAAGTAAATAAAATAACTATCCATTAAATATATAATTGATCCGATAAAGTTTATTATATTCGAATCACATTTTTCTCACATTTACCTTAAGCCTTCAAACATTACTAAAATACCTATTTTAGTCCCTAAGGACTTTTTCAAGATTCAAATAGTTAATTTAAGCTTGATTCTTACATTGTTCATCCTTTACACTTTAGGACCTAAACTTTGAAAAGTTCCATTTTTGGTCCCTAAACCTCAAGCCGACTTGTCTTCTTGGTTCCCAAAGGAATGTTTTCAATCCAATTAATCCATTTCCTATTTTTTCCACAATTTTCCTTTACTTTTTCTTAATAGCCGAATTGGTCCCTTGTATTCTACATATAGCCGTTTTGGTCCCTAAGTGAATACAAGCTTCTATTCACTTCAAAATCAACATCTAAATCACTTAAATAAATTTTTCCAACATACTACTCTTCAAATATCTAATTGTCACATTTCAACCCTTTGTTCTCTAATTTGTCGAAATAATCACCAATTTACAATTCAAGGATTCTAGCTTTAAAACTTTGCAATTAGGCCCCCAATTATCAACTATACATCATAATCATCACTTAACATAAAAAATCAGAATTTGTCTCTTCTTATACACCATTGCCGAATTGGTTATCCACTTTTGACAAATTGTCAAAATGGTCACAAGCTCGAATAATCATCAGTTTAGCATTCTAACTTCATTTTCATGCCTCAAACATCATTAACAACATAAATACATTTCAAACTCCAAAAATCAGAATTGAACCCCTAACTTTAACACTTTGCTGAATTAGTCCTTTAGGGTTTAAATTTAGGGTTTGATTCCAAACAACAAATCAAGCTTGCTAGATTACTAACTCATTATCACAAACCCTAATTCAAGGTTGTATCCCTAAACCCTAATCTTATTCAAGGCTAATAAATTGTTTAGGGCTTAAATCCTAATTCAAAAACATGAATCCAACATCATTCTTGCTTAATTTCAACATAAAATCGGACATAGATTCATAAAATCATAAACCCCCCAAATTTGAACATAAACCCTAGTTTCTTTCTCATATCAAATCTCATAAATCAAGCATGAGATCCATGAATAATTTACATCAATAGATAGAGATTGAATAGAAGAACAACTTTGTAGCTTGGAAGATTACCAAAAAATCGAGTTTCGAGGCTTAAATCGAGCTTGTAAGATTTCCTCTTCTTTCTCCTCTATCTCCACGGTTTGGGAATGAATTTTTTGATGATAAATCTTCATATATATATATATATATTTATTCCACTTGTATAAATAAAAATAAATTTTTAATTCATTTTATTCCAATTTACCAAAATGTCCCCCAATTGAATTCATATTTATTAGTTTACCATTTTGTAAAATTCTAACTAAACTTATTTGGATTCCAACCAACCACTATTCATCCATTAAAGAAATCTCAAAATTCCTTCCATGTCCCTTTTGGGTGAAAAGACCAAAATACCCTTTACCAATCAACTTTTTTTTACAAAATTGCCATTCTAGGCAATTTCAATCAAATAAATTTAATCCAATCATTTAACTCTCCAAATATCCATAAAATAATATTTTATAACTCTTCCGAAGTCTATGGAATCATCTATGAAATTTTAGCTTGATCCGATTTACCGATAAATGCCGATAATTTTATCGGTTACTAAATAAATTCCTTATTCAAAATAAATCATAGGATTCATCCTGAATCGAAATAAAACATTTCCAACACTTGGAAATGACTTTTATAACCATTCTCTATCATATGGTAAAATTTCATAATTTTTCAGTTCGATCAGGGTATCTGAATTCCACTTAAAATTTGACTGTGATTTCCCAATAATCAAAATTTCAGATCAAACCAGTAATTTCACATTCGGTCCACACCAATAGGTGCTCTATCTATTTATGAAATAAAACACCTAACTTTTTGGAAATTACAACTTTGGTCCTTCAACTTTCCATATTTCAACTTGTACCACCCAAGTTTTGAAAACTTATCATTTTGATCACTAAACTTTAACCTTGAATGCCCATTTCATTTTCCTTGGATTTTAACCAGATTTTGTGAGTATCCTATTTTACTCATTCTCTAGCACGTGACACCTTAAAACCTCAGAAATTTCTTTTCTACAGTCCATAATTGAGAAAATCCTAACTTTTGCATTTTTGTCATTTTAGTCACTAAGTAAGATTTTAAGCAATTATCTTAGAACTAAATGACCCTTAAAGAGTAATGTAAATTT
Organism: Hibiscus mutabilis; assembly: GCA_019671005.1. Classification (NCBI taxonomy): domain Eukaryota; kingdom Viridiplantae; phylum Streptophyta; class Magnoliopsida; order Malvales; family Malvaceae; genus Hibiscus; species Hibiscus mutabilis. Next base: position 25,951,173 of record CM033732.1, read on the forward strand.
TGGGGTATTACATTATATGTTAACTGCTGAGGTTTGATGCATTGAATCGTTGTTTTGGGGCTGGGTTAGGATTGGAAGGTGTTTAAGGCTGATTTCGATAAGTTTCTGATGGTTTTTGAGTGGGAAACTTGTGAGTTGTGGGTAATTGCTTTGAGGCAGTGATTGGATGCATTTTGATGCATGTTTCCTCTGGTTTTGTTTGGCCAAAATAGGGGATAGTCAAGGCAAAGTAGCTTGAGGTGGATTGTTGCTTGCCAGGAGCTCGATTTTCGTTGCCGAGCGAGGCGAGGTGTAATCGGTGAGTAGAAACTAGTTTTAAATGCATTTAAAGGGTTTACAAATGATGTTGGGAGTTTAGGATAAGCTTGAAACACTTACCTAAGCTCAGAAGTAAGTTTCCCTCTTTTGCTCTTTAATATCGAATTGGATATGAGCATGGTTGATTACATGTTTTAGTTTTAAACATGGTTTGTTTTATTTACTGTAAATGCATGGTTTTGAATACATATGCAATGGTTTTAAAGTATATGAGATGCTAGTGAGCATTGGTTTTGATTTCGGTTCGGAATGTGGTATTGCTTTGGCAATATGGTATGTATATGTGTCAATTTTGTATAATGCATTGTAAAACAATAAGTAAATGGTTTGTAAATGATATATTGGCTATGTGACATGATGAGAAAATATTCAAATATAGTTGGCATGCCATAGGATAAAGTACACTATAATATATTTTTAAAATCTATCTTGTCCATGGGTCCTTGAGGCATAACTGATTGGCTACTCGGACTACTGGTTCTCAATAGAGGTTATATAGATTGGCTAACCTACGTGAGGGTAAATCTTGCGGATTGGAAATGTTTGAGATATCATGTGGATTGGCATGGTATGAGTATGGTGAAGGATTGTCCATCATGAGTTATCCGTGTATCTGATGTATGGATGAAGGATTGTCCATCCATGGATAGAGGATTGTTTATCCAAGGGTAGGGGATTGTCTACCCGAGGTCACTATAATTTCCAATATATGAAAGTTCATGGGTTGAACCTACTTTTTAATGCTTTGGGATTTAAGCATGGTAATATGATTTAATGCTTTGGGATTTAAGCATGAGATGGTTTAATGCTTTGGGATTTAAGCATGTGATTTGTAAATGTTTTGTATATGGTCGATATGCATGTTTTTATTTGGAATCAGTGAGAAAGCTTTCGTTGTAAGCATGGTTTGAAAAAATGTTTTAGTTTTCAAAGGGTTTTAAATACATCATTGTTTTATGAGCATCCTCACTAAGCATGTGTGCTTACGCTCTCTTTTTTCTAATGATGTAGAGCATTGAAATTTGGGGCAGAAAAGGCAAGGTTTAAAGTGATCCAAGAACAAAGACTACTTTTGAGTATGAACTCAATATATATTTCAAGTTAATAAGGCAATGTGTTCGCCATGTTTTTGGGATTTGTAATTTTGTTTTCCCCTGGATTTCGAGCACAATTAATGCTATGTTTTGGAGTTGGATTGATATTGATAAGCAGGCTGTTAATTCTTGCTTATGGTTGTTGTTAGGTGGTTACTTAGGTATGCATCTAGTTAGACTTAGGTGAATGCCATGTTTTGATGATTCTAGCATGTCGATTTTGATGCTATAGATATGTGTGGAAGTGGCATATGCTGGAGAATGTTCAATTGAGTGTTTCAGTATGTTGGTAATGTGGTTTAAGGAGCACACCTATAGGTTGATCTTTTGGAAGCATATATTTTGTTGTGGTTGCTAAATCTTAGTACAAGTGTCGAAATATGATTGGATGGTTGATTGTATGTATGAATGAGAACTACTAAGATCTAAATGCATCTAGATTCAATTGAAAATAGCTAAAATTGACATTTTAGGTTCAGGTGTGTCAGAACGCATCCTCTCGTACCGGTGCGGCTAGGCGATTTCCGGCTCAGTGTTTCAATACGCGGGGTAGTGTTTTGATATGGGTAAACCCTTTTAGGGACAACATTTCAATACGCGGGGTAGTGTTTCAGTACGGGTAAGAGGAAATTGGCTCTCTGTTTCGATACGCGAGGTCTTATAGATACGGTGCACTATACTATGGTTTAAAAATCGATCGCGGGTTAAGAGTCCTTGAGGTATAAGGGTTGGCTACTCGGACTATGTGCTATCACTTGGGTTGAGCGGTCGGTTCCCCTTGTTGATGTAAAGCTTGCAGTCGGCAAGGTTGTAAAGTCATGCGGTCGGCATGAGGTAGTCTTAATGATGGTCGGTCATTAAGGAAGATCTGTGTATCCGATGTATAAAGTTAACAGTAGGTTAACTAAAGATTAGCGGTCGGCTAATCAAGGATAGTGGTCGACTATCCGGGTTTATATAATTGGCAATGTATGGAAATCCTAATGTTGAATCTATTTTATAATGCTTTGGAATTTAAGCATTGTTTGTATATAATGCTTTGGGATTTAAGCATGGTTTGTATATAATGCTTTGGGATTTAAGCATGGTTTGTATATAATGCCTTGGGACTTAAGCATGGTTTTGTACTTAATGCTTTGGAATTTAAGCATGTGGTATATATATATATATTGTTTTGCATATGGTCGATATGCATGATTTGATTTGAAACTATTGGAACTTGCTTAGGATGTATGCATGGGTTGAAAACAAGTGTTGGTTTTTAAGATTTTAAATGCATCATTATTTTAAGAGCATCCTCACTAAGCAAGTGTGCTTACGCTCTCTTTTCTCTAATGGTGCAGAGCATTAAAGCTTGGAGGCAGCAAAGGCAAGGATTAAGTGATCTAAAGTCAAGACTATTTGAGTATGAACTTAGTTTTAGTTTACGGATAATAAGGCAATGTGTTCAGCATTGATATCAAGATATGTAAACCTGTTATTCCCTAGTTTTGAGCATGTGTAATGCAGTGATTTCTGAGTTGTTTGATGTGGTTATGCATTTTTTGCATCGTTACCTATGGTTGATATTATGCGGTTACCTAGGTATTCATATAGATGGTTTTTCTTGGATGGTATGCTTTGATGAGCTTAACATGTTGAGTATGGTTTGGAAATGATGTTGGTATGGTGCTTGTGCTGGAAAATGTTTGTTTGAGCATTTTGGTATGTTGGGTGAAGTGATCTAGGGAGCATGCCTCTAGAGTAATCTATATGGTAGCATAAGCTTGATTTGTTGCTAATCCATGGTGCAAGTGTTAAGTTATGTATTGATGAGTGTTTATATGCATGTATGCAAGATGCTAGGACCCAAATGCAACTAGTTATGTGTGTAAAATCAGCTAAAAATGACATTACAGGTCCAGACGTATCGAAACAGGCGTCGTCATACCGGTACGACTAGGCCATTTTAGGCCTAGCATTTCGATACGCGGGAGGGTGTTTCGATACGGGACAACCTTTCTAGGCTTAGTGTTTTGGTACACGAGCAAGTGTTCTGGTACGGTCCTTAGCATTTTGGCTAGACGTTTCGATACGCGAACAAGTGTTTCGGTATGACTTTTGTTACTGGAATATGAGTTCTTTTAATTTGTAAGGGTGTACCGAAACACTTACACGTGTACCGGTGCGAATGTAGTTAAATATGTTGTTTTGGAATCTTTGAAGGTTCTAGTTTCTCTCATTTTAGTCCCTAAATGTTATGTTGCAATTCATTGAGCATGAATGGTTGATTGACCTGAAATTTGACATGTGAGTATGGAAATGGATTAATTGAGGATAGGCAACCTTAATTTCAACATTTGGCCCATAATTTTATATATTTGCATTTTGGTCGTTAATCTCGTTTATGATTCACTTGGTTGTTCTTTTATGACTCGCTTCCCTCAAGATCTCACCTGATGCAAGCATGTACATGTAGGAATAATAATTTGCATATAGACAAGATAAAAGGAAAAAAATGTATCGACTTTTCGTAATCTATATCTGGTTTACTTCGGCTAACCTAATATAGCACTCTTGGTTCGGTCAGGCGTCTAGGCCGGGTCGAGGGGGTTACATTCATTGGTATTAGAGCCAAGTTAGAAAAGGTTGGGATGTTGTTGTTGTCTGTATATCATTTTTCGTTATGCACGGTGATTGTGGATATGTTCGGTGCTTGATTTATATCATGTCAGGGGTATGAATTGAGAACATATTGCCTATTACCGAGGTTTTAAAATGTTTTTTAAGATGGTATTGTATCCTTTGCCTTATGTTGACCTGAATTTAATGTGTTTGATGCTTTTGTTAGCATGGCTCGACGTGAGACACGTTCTATGGCTGGTAATGCCGAAGTTGGGTAGAATAACGTTGAGGAAGAGAATCCCACTAACGTTGAGGAAGCTGGGTAGAATAACGTTGGGGCTGGTGGTGTTCCCCAGGCTCATCAAGTGATAGCTTTTGGCGATCTGACTCCGTTAGTTCAGGCAATAATAGGAGCTTTTCAAGCAGCGATAGCTAGAGTACATGTGTAGGCACCGACACCTGCTGTGGTGGTTAACCTAGGATTACCTTTGGAGCATCTTTTCAGTTTAGGAGGTGTTGAATTCAGGGGTTTGAGCCTCGAGGCAGTCGAGGGATGGCTGAAGAGTACGATTCTTATTTTGAATCAGATGGGCTGTAATGATGAGCGCAGGCTGGGTTGTACCATGTCGATGTTGCATGGCGATGCTTATCATTGGTGGGTGACCACAATTGTTAATGTTTCGAAGGCTGATGTAACTTGGGAGTTATTTTGAAGAGCTTTAAGAAAAAGTATCTTGGTCCTCAGTATCTGGATGCGAGGAAATGTGAGTTTATGGCCTTGGTTCAGGGTGGCATGTCCGTGGTGGAGTGTGAGGTGAAATTTGTTCGGTTGAGTTAGTATACCACAGAGTTGGTTCTGGATGATCTTGAGAGGTGCAACAGGTTTTGCTATGGGCTGGTGAGGGAAATCAAAACATACCTATTGGCTACGGACTATACATATTTTGATGTGCTTGTGAACCTTGCTAAGGATATTTAGCAGTCCTTGAGGGTGTCAGGACAAGGTTTGGGCATGGGCTTGAATAAGCGAGAAGCTGATTCTAGCTATTCTGGGAAGCTGAATATGAGGTTTTGAGATAAGAGGCATAAGTCAGATCACAAGCGGGGTGGTAGCCATGGTAACTAAGGTGTTCGTATTGTAGCTGAGTGAGAGAGTTGCAACAGATGCCACACGGGTGAGTGTTGGGGAAATACCATGAGTTGTTGGATATGTAGATCTCCTGGTCATATGAAGCGTGACTGCCCTCGTGCTGTGGGTGATGCACCGGTTCAGGCTGTTGTACCTACTAGGGGCCGAGGCCGTGGTAGGGGTAATTTTTAAAGGCGCGAGGATGGGCAGAGAGCTGTGGCTCATGCTGTTGCTGTACAACCAGAGGATGGGGGGCCAACGCAGATCTATGCTCATCGTGAGGGGTGCAATGACACTAATGTGATCGCATGTACTTTTACCTTGCAATCTTTGTCATTGTTTTCTTTGATTGATTTAGGGTCTACTCATTCATATATCTTAAGTGAGCATGCATCATTGTTTAATGTTCCTGTTGAGATCTTGGATGTTAGCATGTTGGTAACTAGTTCTTTTGGGGAGATGGTTATAACAAGAAGGTTGTACATGCATTATCCTTTGACAGTGCAAGGTCATGAGTTTGCCGCAGATTTGATGGAGTTTCCTTTTCATGATTTTGACATTATCTTGGGTATGGATTGGTTAAGTGAGCACAAGGCGGTGGTGGATTGTGAATCCAAAAGGATTTCTTTGAAGTTGGCCGATGATTATGAAGTTGTGGTGCTGGATGAGAATGTGAAATTCTTGTCCAATGTTGTTTCGGCTACCCGAGCGAAGAAGGTGATGTTTGATGGTTGCCAAGCTTACTTGGCTTTTGTTATGAATTTGAAAGCCAAGGGTGTTCGGGTGTAGGACATTCGAGCTGTGTATGATTATCCAAAGTTTTTCCTGAAGAGTTGTCAGGTTTACCTTCGGATAGGGAGGTAGAGTTTCGTATTGAGAAATACGAAGGTACAACTCCGGTGTCTATTGCTCCTTATAGGATGGCACCGAAGAGGTTGAAAGTGTTAAAGTCTCAGATCCAAGAGTTGTTAGATCATGGGTTCCTTTGACCAAGTGTTTCTCCGTGGGGTGCTCCAATTCTCTTTGTGAAGAAGAAAGATGGATCGATACGTATGTGCATTGATTATCGCCAGTTGAATAAGTTGACGGTGAAGAACAAATATCCCTTACCGCGGATTGATGTTCTGTTTGATCAGTTTTGCAGGGTAGCACTTTTTTGAAGATTAATTTAAGGTCGGGGTATTACAGTTGAAGGTGAAGGATGTAGATGTGCATAAGACGGCATTTCGTACGAGGTACAAGCATTACGAGTTTTTGGTGATGCCGTTTGCTTAACGAATACCCCGATGGCTTTTATGGACATGATAAATAGGGTGTTCCATGAGTACCTTGATCAGTTTGTGGTGGTTTTTATCGATGATATACTTGTCTACTCTCGTACCGAAGAGGAGCATGATCAACATTTGGGGGTTGAACTGCAAGTATTGAAGGATAATCGGTTGTATGCTAAGTTGTGCAAGTGTGAGTTTTGGCTCAAGGAGGTGACGTTTCTTGGCCATGTGGTATCCACAGAGGGTATTTGTGTTAATCCACTGAAAGTTGAGGCTATTCTCAATTGGAAACAACCTAAGACCGTATCAGAGGTGTGCAGTTTTCTTGGGTTGGCTGGTTATTATCACCGTTTTGTGGAGGGGTTCTCTAGTATTGCAGCTCCGTTGACGTAGCTGCTATAGAAGAACGTTCCTTTTGTATGGGCAGAGAAGCAACGACAGGGTTTTGAGAGGTTGAAGGAAGTTTTGACACATGCTCCTTTGTTGGTTCAACCAGAATCTGGGAAGGAGTTTTTGGTTTATAGTGATGCATCGTACGTTGGGTTGGGTTGTGTGCTGATGCAGGATGGAAAGGTTGTGGCCTATGCGTCGAGGCATCTGAAGTTTCATGAGCGCAATTATCCAATTCATGATTTGGAGCTTGCTACTGTGGTGTTTGCCTTGAAGATTTGGCGACACTATCTTTATGGTGAAAAGTGTGTGGTCTTTATGAATCAGAAAAGTTTGGAATATTTGATGTCTCAAAAGGATCTGAATCTTAGGCAACGAAGGTGGTTGGAGTTGATTAAGGATTACGAGTTGACTATTGAGTATCATCCTAGAAAAGTCAATGTTGTTGCACATGCATTGAGTCGTAAGGTGGCGGTTGAGCTTAGGGAGATGTTTGCGAGGTTGAGTGTGACACGGGAAGGTGGGTTGTTGGTTGAATTTCAAGTTAAGCCTACGTTGTCGCAGTTGATTAAGGCTAAGCAACCATTTGATGATTTCTTGGTTCCTCAGGCTAAGGACATAGCATATGGTAATTTGACGAATTTTCATTTTGATGATGATCGTGTTTTGTGCTTCAAGGGTTGAATAGTGGTGCCGAAAGTCTCGGAGCTCAGGCATACTATTTTGACGGACGCACGTTCTAGTCCTTTTGCTACGCATCTTGGTAGTACCAAAATATATCTTGATTTGAAGCTACTAGTCGGTTGGTTTAAAAAAAGATGTGGCAGAGTTTGTGTCCAAGTGTATGGTGTGTCAGTGGGTTAAAGCTGAACAACAACTTCCATCTGGGTTGTTGCAACCGTTGAGAATTCCAAAATGGAAATAAGATAGAATCATCATGGATTTCGTGTCAGGGTTGCCGTTGACATTGGCTAAAAAGGATTCCATTTGGGTGATCGTTGATAGGTTTACGAAGTGTGCGCATTTTCTGCCAGTGCATACGACGTACACCTTGGACAAGCTAGTAAATTTATTTATCTCTGAGATTGTGCATTTGCACGAGTACCAAAGTTTATCGTTTCGGATAGAGATACGAGGTTCACATTAAGGTTTTGGAGATGTTTACATCCAGCTTCGGGTTTGAGGTTAAGTTTTAGTACCGCGTATCATCCTTAGACGGATGGGCAGTCTGAGCGTGTTACCCCAGTTTTGGAGGATATGCTAAGGTGTTGTATTATAGAGTTCTAAGGAACCTGGGAGAAGCATTTACCATTGGTTGAATTTTCTTATAATAATAGCTATCAAGCGAGTATACAGATGGCACCATTTGAGGCATTGTATGGTTGGAGGTGTCGTACGCCCTTGAGTTGGGCCGAGGTAGGGGAAAAGCATGTTTCCTTGCCACATGTGTTGAAAGACACGGATGAGAAAGTTATGCTTGTGTGTGAATGCTTGAAGGAGGCTGGGGATTGGCAGAAATCTTACGCAGATTTGAAGCGTAGGGAAATTGAATATGCAGTGGGCGATCGTGTGTTTTTGAAGGTGTCACCGTGGAAAAAGGTGATGCGGTTCAGACGTAAGGGAAAGCTTAGTCCGAGGTTTATTGGACCGTATAAGATCTTTGAGCGTGTAGGTCTTGTGTCTTATCGGTTGAGGTTGCCTTTCGAGCTTGAGAAAATACATGATGTGTTCCATGTATCCATGTTACGGAGGTATCGGTCGAATCCTTCGCATGTTATGCCGACGGAGCATATTGAGTTGAGACCGGATCTATACTTTGATGAGGAGCCGGTGGAAATCCTTGATTCCAGCTGCAAATTTCTATGTGGTAAGACGATAGAACTGATTAAAGTTTTGTGGCGACATCGGGGTGTCGAGGAAGCCACTTGGGAAAGTAAGGTAGATATGCTGGAGCAATTTTCACATCTTTTTCCTCTAGGTAAATTTCAGGGACAAAATTTCTTAAGAGGGGAGAGTTGTAACGCCCTGGTTTTGGGCCTAGCGGTTTAAGGCTAGTTAGACGGTCTGGTGGACCAGGTAAGAGATTCGAGTCAGATTCGGGAGCGAATATTTTTTTGAAAGATAAAATATGGAAAAATGTTTAGAAATCATATTTATTATATTAAAAATATTGGTGAAAGCAATTTTGGAAAATGAGATTTGGAAGGGTGACATTTTGGCTGGTGACCAAAATGCAACTTTTGAAAACTATTTTAAAAGGTGATTGTTTTGTAAAGAGTCAAAACTTTGAATCATTATGGAGGTATTTTACCATTTGGTCTAATATGAGTTTTTCCTTAATTAGGATTATTTTAAAAATGTTTTTATTAAAGTAATTAAAAAGAATTTAGTTAAAAGGTGGTTATTTCTTTCAAAACACAATTTGACGTAACTTTTCTTCTCTCACATTTTCTCTCAAAACACTCTCAGCCAAACACTCTTTTTCCATCAGAGATTTAAGGTAATGATCTTAATTTCTTAACTCATTGTTTTGCTAAATGATTTCTCAATTTGTTTTCCAAAAATCTCATTGAATTTCTTTGTTTTTCAAGAGGAAAAACCATCCAATTAAAGGGAAACTCATTCACTAGAGGTAAGTTTCGTTCTTCTCCTTAATGAAAGGTTCTTTACTAAAATTCCCAAGTTCTTGGCTCTTTACATATGTTTTCTAATAGGTTTTGATTAATTAATTATGGATTTTAGCTTAATTGAAGTTTATTTGATGGACTTGTGATTTTCGATTTGGATATGTTTTTCCAGCGTTGTGGATTGATTGCAATCTTATTTTGGATGTATTACAATGTGGATAACTTATTTTTAATAATGGAATCTCGAAATTGGTTGAATCTCTAATTGTTTAGGTTGTTAGTTAAGGGTTTTTGTGTTGTTTAAGGTGTTTAAGCATTGCTGGAAGTAGAAGGATGTTGTGAATGAGTTTTTAGATGTAAATTGTTGAGGTTTGAAGTTTTGAATCGTTATATTATGGCTGGGTTAAGTTTGTGTACTGTTTGAGGTTGATTTCAGATGAGATTTGAGTGGCCATCTTGAGAGTTACGGGTTTTTGGATTGAAATGGAGAGTTGGATGCATTTTAATGCATGTTTCCTCTGGTTTTGTGTGACCGAAACATGGGAGAAGCAAGGCGTAGCATCTTGAGGTGGTTCTAGACTTGCCGGATGCGTTTTTGGCGGTAGAAAGCAATGCAAAGTGAAATCGGTGAGTGGAAACGGTCTGAAAAGTCTTTCAAGGGTTTGAAAGTGGTTTTGGAAGTTTATGTTAAGCTTGAAACACTTAACTAAGCTTGGAAGTAAGTTTCCCTCCTTTGCTCTTTAATATCGGTTCAGATATGAGCATGTGTGATTCATGTTTTAGTCGTAGACATGGTTTGTTTTACTTACCGAAAATGCATGATTTTAAAGTACATGTGCAGTGGCTTAAAAGTATAATTAATGCTAGTGAGCATTGGTTTTATTCCGGTCGGGAATATGGTATTGCTATGGCAATGTGATTTGCATATGTGGGGAATTTGAATAATGCATTGTAAAACAGTGAGTAAATGGTTTTGTAAATGATATATTGGCTATGTGACAAGGTGAGAAAACATTCGGATATAGTTGGCATGCAATAGGATAAAATGCACTATAATATGGTTTAAAAATCGATCGTGGGTTAAAAGTCCTTGAGGTATAACGGTCAGCTACTCGGACTATGTGCTATAACTTGGGTTGAGCGGTCGGTTCCCCTTGTCGATGTAAAGCTTGCAGTCGGCAAGGTTGCAAAGTCATGCGGTCGGCATGGGGTAGTCTTGATGATGGTCGGTCATTAAGGGAGATCCCTGTATCCGATGTACAAAGTTAACGGTAGGTTAACTAAAGATTAGCAGTCGGCTAATCAAGGATAGTGGTCGACTATCCAGGGTCACTATAATTGCCAATATATGAAAATCCTGATGTTGAATATATTTTACAATGTTTTGGGTTTTAAGCATGTTTTTATATAATACTTTGGGACTTAAGCATGGTTTTGTACTTAACGCTTTGGACTTTAAGCATGGGGTATATATATATATTGTTTTGCATATGGTCGATATGCATGATTTGATTTGAAACTATTGGAACTTGCTTAGGATGTAAGCGTGGGTCGAAAACAAGTGTTGGTTTTCAAGAGTTTATATGCATCATTATTTTAAGAGCATCCTCACCAAGCAAGTGTGCTTACGCTCTATTTTCTCTAATGGTACAGAGCATTAAAGCTTAGAGGCAGCAAAGGCAAGGATTAAGTGATCCAAAGACAAGACTATTTGAGTATGAACTCGGTTTTAGTTTATGAATAATAAGGCAATGTGTTCGCCATGGATTTCGAGATATGTAATTATGTTATTCCCTAGTTTTGAGCATGTGTAATGCTGTGATTTTGGACTTGTTTGATGTGGTTATGCATTTTTGTGCATCATTACCTATGGTTGATATTATGCGGTTACCTAGGTATGCATATAGATGGTTTTGCTTGGATGGTATGCTTTGATGAGCTTAACATGTTGAGTATGGTTTGGAAATGATGTTGGTATGGTGCTTGTGCAGGAAAATGTTTGTTTGAGGATTTTAGTATGTTGGGTGAAGTGATCTAGGGAGCATGCCTCTAGAGTAATCTATATGGTAGCATAAGCTTGATTTGTTGCTAATCTTTGGTGCAAGTGTTGAGTTATGTATTGATGAGTGTTTATATTCATGTATGCAAGATGCTAGGACCCAAATGCATCTAGATATGTGTGTAAAATCAGCTAAAAATGACATTATATGTCCAGAGGTATTAAAACAGATGTCTCCATATCGGTACGGCTAGGCCATTTCAGGCATAGAATTTCGATATGCGGAAGGGTGTTTCGATACGGGACAACCTTTCTAGGCTTATGTTTCGGTACACGAGTAAGTGTTCCGGTATGGTCCTTAGCGTTTTGGCTAGGTGTTCCGATATGCGAACAAGTGTTTCGGTATGAGTTTTGGTTACTGAATCTAAGTTCTTTTAATTTGTAAGGGTGTACCGGAACACCTGTACGTGTACCGGTACGGCTGTAATTAAATTTGTTGTTTTGGAATCTTTGAAGGTTCTGTTTTCTCTCATTTTAGTCCCTAAATGTTATGTTGCAATTGATTGAGCATGAATGGTTGTTTGACCTAAAATTTGACATGTGAGTATGGAAATGGACTAATTAAGGATAAGTAACCTTAATTTCAACATTTGGCCTATAATTTTATATATTTTCATTTTGGTCCTTAATCTCGTTTATGATTTACTCGGTTGTTCTTTTATGACTCGCTTCCCTCAAGATCTCACATGATGCATGCATGTACATGTAGGAATAATAATTTGCATCTAGACAAGATAAAAGGAAAAAATGGATCGACTTTTTGTAATCTATCTCTAGTTTGCTTCGGCAAACCTAATGTAGCACTCTTGGTTCGGTCGGGCGTCTAGGCCGGGTCGAGGGGGTTATAGTTTTTGATTCTTTCATTTTTGTCCTTAAATGTTGTGAATGTAATTGTATGAGCTTGGATGGTTGGTTTGAGCTATAATTTGACAAGTAAGCATGTAATATGACTAATTGAGGATTAATAACCCAAGTTTCACTAAAGGTCTTGTAATTTAATAGTTTTATGTTTTGGTCCTTAAAATGTATTTTGTGGAATTGGTTACCTTTCCAAGATCCGTTTCCTTTGTAGCTTCATCCGCCACAAGCATGATCACTTAGGATTAATAATACGCATCTAGACAAGATAAAAGAAAAAATGGACCGATTTTCGTAATCTGTCTTCGATTTGCTACGGTAAACCTAATGTAGCTTGCTTGGTTAGGTCAAGCGTCTAGGCCGGGTTGAGGGAGTTACATTTGTTGGTATCATAGCCAGGTTATGAAAGATTGGAATGTTGTTGTTTGTTTGAATGCTATTGTTGTTATGCACGTCAATTGTGAATATGTACGGTGATTGTTTTACATCATGTTGGAGTGTGAATTGGGAACACATTGCTTACTACCGAGGTTTTAAAATGTTTTATAAGGTTATCTTAGATCCTTTGCTAAATGCTAGCTTGACTTTAATGTGTTTTGATGCTTTTGTTAGCACGACTCGACGTGAGACTCGTTCGACAGCTGGTAACACCAGATCTGGGTATAGTTATGTTGAGGAAGGGAATCCTCGTATGTTTTACCTCCTCATCCTCCGTTGGTTCCTCCTGTTGATGTTGGGGTAGGTGATGTACCTTAGGCTTAGCAAGGGCTAGTTTTTTGGTGATTTGGCTTCGTTGATCCAAGCAATGACGGGAGCTTTCCAAGCAGCGATGGCTGGAGTGCAAGTGCAAGCACCGGTACCTACTGTGGTGGTTAATCAAGGTTTACCTGTAGAGCATCTTTGTAGTTTGGGAGGTGAGGAATTCAGGGGTCTGAGTCCTGAAGCAGCCGAGGGATGGCTGGAAAAGACAATCCACATCTTGATTCAGATGGGTTGCAACGATGAGCGTAAGTTGGGTTCTACTGTGTCCTTATTGCAAGGTGATGCTTATCACTGGTGGGTGACCATGATTGCGGGTATCCCATAGGAGGATGTGACTTGGGAGTTCTTTCAGAGAGATTTCAAGAGGAAGTATCTTGGTCCTTAGTATCTGGATGTTAGGAAGCTGGAGTATATGTCGTTATCGTAGGGTGGCATGTTAGTCGCCGAGTATGAAGTGAAGTTTGTTCGCCTAAGTCAGTATGCCCCATAGTTCGTTCTAGATGAGCAATAGAGGTGTGATAGGTTTCGCTATGGTTTCGTGAAGGACATCAAGACGTATTTGTTGGTTGCGGATTACACAGATTTTTATATGTTGGTCAACCATGCCAAGGATATCGAGCTGTCCCTGGGAGTGACGGTACAATTTTTGGTATGGGCTCGAGTGAGAGAGCGAATGATTTTGGCTATTCTGGGAAGCAGAATAGGAGGTTCTAGGATAAGAGGCACAAGTAGGATCATAAGAGTTGTAGCTGAATGTGAGTGTTGTGGTAGGTGCCACATAGGTGCGTGTTGGGGAAATACCAATTCTTACTGGGTATGTGGATCTCCCGATCATATGAAGCGTGATTGTCCTCGTGTTGTAAGGGATGCATTGGTTCATGCTGTTGCACCTGCTAGGGACCGAGGTCGTGGCAGGGGTAATTTCAGAGGCGTGAGGATGGTCAGAGGGTTGTGGCTCATGCTGTTGCTGTACAACCAGAGAATTGTGGTCCAGCTCGGATCTATGCCCATCGTGAGGGTCGCAATGACACTGATGTGATCACAGGTACCTTCACGTTGCAATCCTTGTCATTGCTTTTTTGATTGATTCAGGGTCTACTCATTCTTATATTTTGAGTAAGCGTACATCTTTGTTGAATGTTCCTGTTAAGATCTTGGATATTGACATGTTAGTAACTAGTTCTTTTAGGGAGACGGTTACGACTAGAAGGTTGTATAGGTGGTGTCCTTTGGTAGTGCAAGGTCATGAGTTTGCCACAGATCTGATGGAGTTGTCATTCCATGGCTTTGATGTTATTTTGAGCATGGATTGGTTAAGTGAGCATAAGGAGGTTGTGGATTGTTAATCCAAAAGGATTTCTTTGAGGTTAGTCGATGATTATGAAGTTGTGGTGGTTGCCAAGAATGTGAAATTCTTGTCCAATGTTGTTTCGGCTACTCGAGCAGAAAAGATGATGCAAGGAGGTTGCCAAGCTTATTTGGCTATCATGATAAATTCGGAGGCAAAAGGTGTTCGGGTGCAGGACGTCCAGACTGTTTATGATTATCCGAAAGGTTTTCCTGAAGAGTTGCTAGGTTTACCTCCGGATAGAGAGGTGGAATTTGGTATTGAGATGCACGTGTGTACGACTCTTGTGTCCATTTCCCCTTATCCAATGGCAACAAATGTATTCAAGGAGTTGAAGACACAACTTCAAGAGTTGTTGGATCATGGGTTTATTCGATCGAGTGTTTCTCTAGGGGTGCTCCTTTTCTTTTTGTGAAAAAAAGGATGGTACGATGCGTATGTGCACAGATTACTGGCAGTTGAATAAGTTAACAGTGAAGAATAAGTATCCTTTACCGAGGATTGATGATTTGTTTGATTAGTTTCGTAAAGCGGCAGTGTTTTCTAAGATTGATTTGAGATTAGGGTTTTATCAGTTGAAGGTTAAGGATATGGATGTGAATAAGACTACATTTCGTACAAGGTACGTGAATTATGAGTTCTTGGTGATGCCATTTGGTTTGATGAATGCCCCGGTTGCGTTCATAGATATGATGAATAGGGTGTTTCATGAGTATCTTGATCAATTCGTGGTGGTGTTTATTGATAATATTCTCGTGTACTCTCGTACCGAGGAAGAACATGATCAGCATTTGGAAATTGTATTGCAATCGTTGAAAGATAATCAATTGTATGCCAAACTGAGTAAGTGTGAGTTTTGGTTGAAGGAGGTGATTTTCCTTGGTCATGTGGTTTCTGCGGAGGGTATTCGTGTTGATCCACAAAAAATGAGGTTGTTCTCAATTGGAAGCAACATAAGTCTGTGTCAGAGGTTTGTAGTTTCCTCAGGTTGGCTGGTTATTATCGTCGTTTTGTAAATGGGTTTTCTAGTATTGCGGCACCGTTGACGAAATTGTTGCAAAAGAATGTTCCTTATGTGTTGATAGAGAAGCAACAACATAGTTTTGAGAGGTTGAAGGACGTCTTGACACATTCTACTGTGTTGATTCAACTCGAGTCAGGGAAGGAGTTTGTGGTTTTTAGTGATGTGTCTTACGTTAGTTTGGGTTGTGTGCTGATGCAAGATGGTAAGGTTGTTGCCTATGCGTTGAGATAGCTGAAAGTTCATGAGCGCAATTATCCAACTCATGATTTGGAGCTTGCGGCTGTGGTGTTTGCTTTAAAAATTTGGAGACATTATCTTTATGGAAAAATGTGTTTTTTTACGGATCACAAGAGTCTGAAGTATTTGATGTCTAAAAAAGATTTGAATCTTAGGCAACATAGATTGTTGAGTTGCTTAAGGATTATGACCCGACGATCGAGTATCATCCTAGAAAGGCTAATGTGGTTGCGGATGCGTTAAGTCGAAAGGTTGCGGTTGAGCTTAGGGCTATGTTTGCAAGGTTTAGTGTGATGCGAGAAGGTGGGTTGTTGGCAGAGTTGCAAGTTAAGCGACGATGTCACAAATTATCAAAGCTAAGCAACCGTTTGATGATTCTCTAGTTTCGCACGTTAAGGACATATAGGATGGTAATCTGACGAATTTTCATTTTGATGGTGATGGGCTTTTGTGTTCCAAGGGTCGAATAATGGTGCCGAATGATTAGTCCTTTTGCTATGCATCCCGATAGTACCAAAATGTATTGTGGGTTGAAAGAGGTGTACTATTGGGTTGGTATGAAGAATGACGTGGCTGAATTTGTTTCTAAGTGCATGGTGTGTCAGCGGGTTAAGGCTGAACATCAATTTCTGTTCGGGTTGTTGCAACCATTGAGATTCCAAAATTGAAATGGGAGAGAATCACTGTGGATTTTATGTCAGGGTTGCTAATAAGTGTTCAAAAGTACTATTTTTATTACCCTTTTTACTTATATTATTGCTAGACTTAAGCTCATATTAGTTGCATAATTAGTCATTCATGCATTAATTCATGTTTCTTTCCACCGTTGAGCTTGATTACATAACTTAGTGATTTTTGTGGAAAAAGATGCTGCTTTGGTGTGTTTTTTTGTGTGTGCAGAATCACTTGCCTAAACAAGGCTAGAACCCGTTGCCAGGGCAGTGCATGAAGGAGATGCCGAGCTAGTTTCCAGGGCAATGCTTGAAGGAGATGTCGAGCTAGTTGCCAAGGCAATTTTCGAAAAAGAATAAGATGATATGGTAGTCGAAATTGATGACTAGATAAGCCCAAGATGACGTGGAGCAAAGTTAAATTCCAAAGGAGTTTGATTTCCAATGAAGAGGTTAAAGAGAAATTAAATCCCAAGAAGATAGGAGAAGTTCTAGAAGGAATTTAAATATAATAAAGAATTATATTCTTTAAAGATAATTTAATTCCAACTTAACTTCCTCCTCATGAAGGATTTTGACCTAGCCATCTCCTATTTAAAGGACCAAGCCGTCAAAGAGAGGTAAGGAAGAGAGGAGAGATTTTGACAAGAAGGGAGAAGCTTGGAGAGAGTTCGATTGGGAGAGAATTCAAGGGGCTGATTGATTTATTCTTCTTCTTCTTTGCTTCAATTAGATTCATGGTTTGGGGATTATTCTTTGTATATATTTTGAACCCAACCATGAACTAACTTGATTGGTTGGGCTTATTGTGTTTTGTTGTGAAAAACAATTGGATTTTGTTTATGTTTTTGAGTTGCAATTCAATTTTCAAGGTTTGTTCATTCTTGGTTCTCAATCTTGTTTGTGAGTGAATTGGGAGAGGATCTCGCAACTTCAACTATTTATCTAATATCGAGAGAGTTAGAAACGAATGAGCATGCTCTTTATTCAATCAATTGATGGTGAAGACTAATTCAGCTTAGGAATAAGTTTAGGATTTCAATAGCTAAGAGGAACGCAAGATTGGTTGTTGTTCACCCTTGATTCACGCAGGGATGTATTATCAAGGCATGCACAAATAGCTAGAGTTTCAACTTAGGGATAAGAAGAAACCGTTGAAGAACGTTTCACAGAACTTTGGAAGTGAATGCTCAATTGCTCAGGAAATCGACCCATCCTTAACTACCCAGGCAATCGCGGGAGCATTACCCAGGCAATCTGATCAGACAACGAGGGGGAATTGCCCTGGCAACCAACCAGGCAACACGACAGAATTGCCCTGGCAATCAACCAGGAAATTGCAACCAAATTACCCTGACAATCGACTAGGCAATCATAACAGAATTTCCCTGGCAATCCGGCTGCTACTCAATCACCAAGACGATCCAATCGGATATCACACCTCAACTCACGATAACATGGCCTATTCCCTCTTATTTGATTACATCTTTATTTTATTTACTTGCTCTTTTATTTTATTTGTTAGTTAGAACTCCTACAATTATCAATTGTGTTTTTACTTTTACAATGCGATAACTAAGACAAAGTGGCCCAAACCAATCCCGTGGAGACGATACTCGATACTTATCATATCACTTTATTACTTGTGACGTGTATACTTGCACAATTACGTAGCACTTATTACGCGCAACAAGTTTTTGGCGCCGTTGCCAGGGATTGGCAATTGGGGTTAGTTGTTTTTGTTATTGCATTTTTCTTAGTTTTATTAACTTTTCTTTTTGTTTGTTTTATCAAAAAAATTTATGTGCGCTACAAGTTAAGGGACATCAACATGTCGGGAAATAAAAGCCGATCTATTCGAGAGTTGATGTTGGAAGATGTGAATCAATCCATTCAAGAGTTTCTTGCACCCTTTGATGATTACCTATACCAACCGAGAAAAGCCCAAAGAGCCTATACTGTAGAATAATCTTATGCTATGTGTGGAGAACATCATGTGTTTGAAAATTGCCCTCACATTTTCAGTGCATATGACTACATGGAGGACCATAGAGGGAACCAACAGCAAAATTCTTCATGGTATGGTCAAAAAGCTCAATTTTTTTTTTACCATAACAATTTTTCCGTAGCAACAGATATGCCATGGCAATATAGTCCTTTTCAAGAGCATTCCAATTCCTTGGAGGAAACGTTGCTAGCTTCCTTGGCTAGACTTGACGGATCAATTGAAGAGATTCGAGAGCTATCAAAGTCCATGGATACGAGGATAGCTTAGTGGGATGCAACCTTAGGGGATTCAGAAGATCAATTGAGGAGATCCACATATGTTATGGATAACATGCACCAACAATTCATTCCTTGGGATACTGAAGTCCCAAGGCAAGAGGACAAGGAACAATGCAAGGAAAGCTCTCCGATGTGTGAGGAACAACTAAAACCTCAAAGTCGAGAGTATGTTGATGAGAAAGTCTGCCCAACACATGATGAGCCTGAGCAACAAATTGCCTCGGTAATGATTGAGGAGCTTGAACAGAGCAATGCCGCGACAACACTCTGTGAAGCTGAGGAAAACAATACTACAGCAAATTCTGAGGAACCAGATGCCCAGAAGGTTACAACATTGATGTTGAAGCAGGAATCTTTAGATTGCTCTCATCTACAGTTGCCATGGCAATTGTACGACCACATGCAAGATCAACGAGATGATAATACTTTGCCAATGGAATATGAACAGGTAATGGTTGAACCTTTTGAATTCTTTAAAAACTCACCTCTTCCATTGCAAGTATGTCTTGAGGAACCGATGTTGGTAGATTTAAAGCCATCAAAATCTCTACTGATGGAGATGTTTGATAGGCCAAAAGAAAAAGGTGTTTGGATTCGTAATGCTTTTCAGAAAATTGGTTCTTCCTTTGACTTACAAAAAATTTTGGCAACTGATTGCCATGGCAATTGGCTAGAGCAGCAATTGCCACGACAACGAAGGCTACAGGCAACCATGATAGAAGTCGACAAGAATGAGGTAATTGAATGGTTGGGAATGGATATAATTTTTCCTATTAATATATTTGTGCCTTTAGGAATAGTAGCAAGGTGGAGGGAATGCATGGACTACAAGGGAACATGGAAGAAAGACACATCCACCATGGTAATGCAAAGAGGAGTAGCTGGGAGCACATTGGCCCAATTATTTTGGGGCAATATTGTCACTCGATGGAGGGTGTGGATGGACTATAAGAAGTATCGAAAACGACTCTCCTCAATTTTTCTCAGATATGCAGTAACATTAGAAGATGCATGATGGCTCTCTTTTTAGACATGGTCGAAGACTTCCTTGAGATCTTCATGGAGGATTTTTCTGCTTTTGGTAATGCTTCGATAGTTGTCTCGGCAATTTAGAGAAGGTGTTGGCAAGATGTGAAGAAATCGATTTAGTGCTTAATTGGGAGAAGTGCCATCTTATGGTAGATGAAGGAATAGTGTTCGGCCACAAGATTTCATCCAAGGGGATTGAAGTAGACAAAGCCAAGGTGGACGTGATCAAGAGATTACCCCCACCAAGATAAAGTCTTCAATTTTGATGATTCTTTCGCCCAAGCATTCAAAACCCTAAAGGAAAAGCTTGCCTCATCACCCATTGTCGTTCCACCAGATTGGACGCTACCTTTTGAGCTCATGTGTGATGCAAGTTATTTTGCGGTAGGAGCAGTCCTAGGCCAACACACAGGAAATGAATAGAAAATCAAGTGGTCGATCACTTATTATGTCTAGAATGATATAGGGATGAGGATGCGGATTTAGAGATATGCGATGTTTTCCTGGATGAGAAACTTTTAGTTGCCTCGGCAACCATGGATGCACACACCTCGGCAACCCTTAACGCCTTGGCAACCCTCAACGTCGCAACATCTCTTGATGCGCATGCCTCGGCAACCATGGATGCGCATGCCTCGGCAACCCTCAACGCCACAACATCTCTTAACGCGCACGCCTCAGCAACCATGGATGTGCATGCCTCGACAACCCTCGACGTCGTAGCAGCTCTTGATGTGCATGCCTCGGCAACTCTAGACGCGCACGCCTCGGCAACCACTGATACGCATGCCTTAGCAACTATGGACTCGTATGCCTTGGCAACTCTAGACACACACGCCTCGACAATCTTGGGAGCAGTTGCCACGGCAACACATGTCTCGGTAATACCCTGGTACACGGATTTAGTTAATTTCCTTGTTTGTGGTATTTTACCTTATGGTCTTACTCACCAAGGGAAGAAGTGGTTCCGCCATGATGCTAAGCATTACTTTTGGGACGAGCCTCTTTTGTTTAAACAATGTGCAGATCATGTCATATGCCGATGTGTCCCTAAAGAAGAGCAGCAAAATATACTCTGGCAATGCCATTCTTCACCCTATAAAGGACATTTTGGAGGAACTTGTACCGCGGCCAAAGTTTTGCAATCCGGTTTGTATTGGCCAACACTGTACAAAGATGTCCAAGAGTTTTACAAGCAATGTGATCATTGCCAGAGGACGATCAATATCACCCACAAACCGATGAGCAAGCAGAAATTTCCAACCTGGAATTGAAAGGTATACTCGAGAAAGTTGTAAATCCCTCTAGGAAGGATTGGTCAGTAAGACTAGATGATGCACTTTGGGCATATCGCACTGCATTCAAAACACCCTTAGGTATGTCCCCCTTCCAACTTGTTTATGGCAAAACATGCCATCTACCGGTGGAAATCGAACATAAGGCATATTGGGCAATCAAGACCGTGAATACGGATTGGGAAAGTGCCAGGCAAAAACGTTTGTTGGAACTCAACGAGATAGAAGAATTCCGTGCAATCGCCTATAACAATGCACGAATCTACAAGGAGAAAACAAGCAATGGCATGACAAGAAACTATTACTGGGGCAATTCATGCCAAGGCAACTAGTTCTCTTATTCAATTCTCAGCTGAAACTTTTCCCAGGAAAACTAAAATCAAGATGGTCGGGACCATTCGAAGTTGTCAAACCATTCTCCCATGGTGCCGTGATAATCAAGTCCATTACCGACGAACATGAACTCAAAGTTAACGGACAAAGATTGAAGCACTACAATGGTGCCTATGTAGAACGTAACAAAGAAGTTGACACCTTAGGAGATGCATGAGCATGCTATCCTTTTGATATTTTCTTTTTAATTTTTTTCGAACTATTTTTTTCTATTATTTTTGGTTATTTTTTTCTCTTTATTTATTTTTGGAATTTTTAGGAGATATTTTATTTTTCTTCATTATCTTTAGTTTCAAGGTTTTCTTTGTTTTCTTTTCTTTTCCACAACAAGACTCACAACCACCATGCTAAAGAAATTCACTGTCGACTACTTGCCACAACAACCACAACAGAAACTGGCGATGCCCAAGCAACAACAACGGCTTCGGCAACTACTGATGCCCAGGAAAGTGAACCTGCATCAGCAAACATAGATCAAATCAAAGCAATGCTATTCACGCAGTAGCAGCCACAAGCATTCAACCACCGACCGAAAAATGAATCAAGCAAACGACATGAAGGAAACTTATCACTCGAGGTGACGACCTCTCCGACTAACTTATTTCATTTAGTTTATTTTAAATTTTGTTTCACTTTTACATGTATTGAGGACAATGTTTCTCTCAAGTTTGGGGGGGTGTTGGTTTCTAGTTAGTTTCATGTTTAGTTGCATTCATCATTAGCAATCACATATAGGTTGCATATGTTACTTGCCATGCCTTTAATTGGATTTAATTGCTTAAGACTTGTTGAATATCCAATGATGAATTTTTGCCACTGCACTTAATTGAAAGAACCTTTAATTTTAGGATTACATGAAAAGAACTTAGAATTTTACTATGATGCTGAATTTTTTACACGGTTGTGGGTTGTTGATTGAAAGAAACTTAGTGAACTTAGGTTGTTTAAAAATAGGGTAAATTTAAAATTGAAAATTTAAATTTAAATTCTTGCTAGAGGTGCTCGAAACTGGCTCTAGTAGTAAATACACTTTCTTGCTAGAGGTGCCCGAAACTGGCTCTAGTAGTTAATGCACATTAAAGAATCGCTAGAGGTGGCCGAAATTGGCTCTAGTCGACTAAAATAAAATGAGAAATTGCTTACGTTGCTAGAGCTGCCCGAAATTGGCTCTAGTGAAAATAAAAATAAATGCCTCTGTAATTAAATTGATAAAGCCTATTGTTCACATAGAATCTTGAAAATCAACTTGTACAAAACTATGCACACACATTGTCACGAGCATTATAGTTTGATTCCGGGTAATTTTTGTGTTATCCGAAAAATTAAAAGGTGATCATACTTTGTGCCACGGTTCTGAGGTTTGAATTCAAGTTTGAAGCATGTCTTTGATGATTAAAGTCTTGGCAGGTAATTGTTAGTTTGCATTGCTTGAGGACAAGCAATAGTTCAAGTTTGGGGGTGTGATAAGTGTTCAAAAGTACTATTTTTATTACCCTTTTTACTCATATTGTTGTTAGAATTAGGCTCATATTAGTTGCATAATTAGTCATTCAAGCATTAATTCATGTTTCTTTCCACTGTTGAGCTTGATTACATATCTTGGTGATTTTTGTGGAAAAAGATGCTGCTTTGGTGTGTTTTGTGTGTGTGTAGAATCACTTGCCTAAACAAGGCTAGAACCAGTTGTCGGGGCAGTGCATGAAGGAGATACCGAGCTAGTTGCCCGGGGAATGCGTGAAGGAGATACCGAGCCAGTTTCCAGGACAATTGTCGACAAAGAATAAGGTGATATGGTAGTCGAAATTGATGACTATACAAGCCCAAGATAACGTGGAGCAAAGCGAAATCCCAAAGGAGTTTGATTTCCATGAAGCGGTTAAAGAAGAATTAAATTCCAAGAAGATAAGAGAAGTTCCAGAAGGAATATAATTATAATAAAGAATTATATTCTTTAAAGATAATTTAATTCCAACTTAACTTCCTCCTCAAAGAAGGACTTTGACCTAGCCTTATAAATAGATCACCAAGCCGTCAACTCCAATAGAGCAAGAGGAGGGAAAATTTTGACAACCCCATAGGGCAAGAGGAGAGAAATTTCAACAAGAGAGCAATGGGAGAGAGTTCGATTTCTTCTTCTTCTTCTTCTTTGCTTCCATTAGATTCATGGTTTGGGGATCATTCTTGGCTTTTATTCTTGTTTGCGAGTGAATTGGGAGAGGATCTCGTAACTTCATCTATTTATCTAATATCGGGAGAGTTAGATTCAAGAAACGAATGAGTATGGTCTTTATTCAATCTATTGATGGTGAAGATTAATCCGGCTTAGGAATAAGTTAAGGATTTCAACGGCTAAGAGGAGCGCAACATTGGTTGTTGTTCACCCTTGATTCACGCAGGGATGTATTATCAAGGCATGCACAAGTAGCTAAAGTTTCGACTTAGGGATAAAAAGAAACCATTGAAGAACGCTCCGCCGAACCTTGAAGTTGCTGCCCAGCTAGTCGCCCAGGCAACCATCGATTAGTTGCCAAGGCAACCCCGCTGTGCAAGTTGCCACGGCAACTGAGTTGCCCTTGCGCTCTTTTACCAAGACGATTCAATCGTCTATCACACCTCAACTCACGATAACCTGGCCTATTCTTTCTTTTGCTTTCATATATTCTTTTAGTTTATTGCTTTTACTTTATTCGTTAAAATCAGCTCCTACTATCAATTGTGTTTTTACTTTTACAGTGCGATAACTAAAGCAAAGTGGCCCAAACCAATCCCTGTGGAGACGATACTCGATACTCATATGACTTTATTACTTACGACGTGTATACTTGCACAATTGCGTAGCACTTATTACACGTAACAGTTTCCGTTGACACGGGTAAAAAAGATTATTTTTGGGTGATTGTTGATCGGTTTACGAAGTGTGCACATTTTATGCCACTGCATACGACGTATACATTGGACAAGTTGGCAAACTTATATATCGCTGAGATTGTGCATTTGCACAGGGTACCTAAGTCCATTGTTTCGGATAGAGATCTGAGGTTTACAGTGAAGTTTTGGGAATGTTTGCATCAAGCTTTGGGTACAAGGTTAAGTTTCAGCACCACGTATCATCCTCAGTCGGATGGTTAATTTGAGCGTGTTTTCCAGGTTTTGGAGGATATGTTGAGGTGTTGCATCATTGAGTCCCAAGGAACCTGGGAGAAGCGTTTACCTTTGGTTGAGTTTGTGTATAACAATAGTTATCAAGTGAGTATACAGATGGCATCGTACGAGGCTTTATATGACCGGAGGTGTCGTACGCCTTTGTGTTAAGCTGAGGTTGGGGGAAAGCATGTTTCCTTATCGGATGTATTGAAAGACACGAATGAGAAAGTAAAGCTTGTGTGTGATCACTTGAAAGTGGCTGCGGATCAGCAGAACTCTTATGCGGATTTGAAGCGTAGGAAGATTAAATATGCAGTGGGTGATCATGTGTTCTTGAAAGTGTCACCGTGGATTTAAGTACCCAAATGTATCTTGTGTGAATCAGATATAAGTACAGCTCCAAGGCATCTTATCAAAAGAGTATATCTTATTACATCATAAGATGCTATAGTTCGAATTCATGTAGTTTCAGCAAGATTTAGTTCATACCATGTCAAGCATGTATTCAATTCCTTCATGATTCAAATTTCATATTCGGATTCTTAATCAATTGATAACTCAACATATGTTTCATAACATCTCAAATATACTCAATCACTTATAGCTTTCATAGCATATCAAGTGTACTCAATCATATATAGCTTTCATGGCATTTCAAACATACTCAATCACATATAGCTTTCATAGCATATCAAATATACTCAATCACATATAGCTTTCATAGCATATCAAATGTACTCAATCACATATAGCTTTCATGGCATATCAAACATACTCAATCACATATAGCCTTCATGGCATATCAAATATATACAATCACGTATAACTTTCATGGCATATCAAACATACTCAATCACATATAGCCTTCATGGCATATCAAATATACACAATCACATATAGCTTTTAATTTTTATACTTACCTAGGCATCCAAGCTTATTCATACGGGCAATTTTTAGCCAACAAGTAATCAAAATTAAACAAAACAAACATAAATAATCAAGGTAGTTTTAATCTACGCCGAGACATTAAACTACACTCTTCTTATATCCCGAAGTTATGGGATATCCTGATCCACTAACACATTCAAGCTTTCCTTCTACTTTAACCTTCAATTCCTTCATGATTCAAATTTCATATTCGGATTCTTAATCAATTGATAACTCATCATATGTTTCATAACATCTCAAATATACTCAATCACATATAGCTTTCATAGCATATCAAATGTACTCAATCACATATAGCTTTCATCAAACATACTCAATCACATATAGCTTTCATAACATATCAAATGTACTCAATCACATATAGCTTTCATAGCATATCAAATGTACTCAATCACATATAGCTTTCATAGCATATCAAATGTACTCAATCACATATAGCTTTCATGGCATATCAAACATACTCAATCACATATATCCTTCATGGCATATCAAATATATACAATCACATATAGCTTTTAATTTTTATACTTACCTAGGCATCCAAGCTTATTCATACGGGCAATTTTTAGCCAACAAGTAATCAAAATTAAACAAAACAAACATAAATAATCAAGGTAGTTTTAATCTACGCCGAGACATTAAACTACACTCTTCTTATATCCCGAATTTATGGGATATCCCGATCCACTAACACATTCAAGCTTTCCTTCTACTTTAACCTTACTTCCAGCATCCTCTTCCAATCTTTAGCTCAAACAATCAAAAATACATCCATTAATATACATGCTCCTCATCACATATTAACTCAATAAACTTAACCAATGTTATCATTCAAGCATTAGCTATACATATACTAGTCATTTCTTAATTCCATTTTCAATATAAGTCATTATTTCTAACTTTTAGCAACTTGAGCTATCATCAATGAACTGTTTCTCCAGAACAGAATATACACTGGAAATTAAAGCTCTTTACATCTTTATAAACTAGATTTAACCACGGTTTTAACAGTATAAGCCTCATAATTTAACAAGTTCTATAACAATTATGAGAATTTTGGAAGTTTCAAAACAGAAACTGTCCAGAGCAAAATCTGCCTCTAGAATTTCTGCACTACCTTCACTTAAAAATTCATAACTTTTGATTTAGAGATCGAAATCAATCACCGTTTGTTGGAGATTAAACTAGACTCACACATTGTTCTAAAAAAATAAAATTCATCTTCAAACTCAGCATATTCAATTTTCTACGAATTTCTAAACTTACTGCCAGAACAGAGCTTTTCTGGGCAGATTGCATTTGACCTTTGTTTCAATGATTCCAAGTACTTCAAAACAACATGTGACTTCAAATAATTGTAGGAGACATACAAATACCTTCCTAAACTTAAATTTCCAGCATCTTTTTCATTCACAAATATCCCTCAAAACATGATTTCATCCAATCTAACTCATCATCAATACTACTTTATCACTCTCGACTTTCAATCTTCATAAAACATTTAACCTATTTTATCATCCATTCAAGATATAACAAAATTTCTAAGATAAAGTTACTACGAACATGATGGGCTTACATATCCATGAAGAAGCATATAAATTTTGAAGGCCAAAAGCTGGAAACTAAAGCTCTCATTCAAGGTCTCTTTCCCTTTCTCTAATGGTGTTTCACGTTGGAAGGAGAGTTGAGAGAGAGATGGACAGCTAAAAATTTCTTCCTCTTTCATGAGTCTTACCCCATCAGCAAAGCCCTCTCCCTTTGTTTTTATTATTTTATTAATACAATATACATAGCTTAATTGACACATGGATTCCACCATGCAACTATGGCCAAATTACCCATGCAAAGTTTAACTTTTGTCCCCTCTACAAATCGATCCTACCCTATAATTCACTTGAATGCATATTGGTCACTAAATCACAATTCAATTAAATTACTTAAATACTTCTTTCAATTCTCATTCTAACTTGATCCACAATATTTGATTCTTTGACTAAACTACTTCTTGGCATACAATCCACACAAATCTTGTAGTATGCTCACTTAACAAATTCTTAATTGATCATTTACTCCTTTAGCCCCTTTCACCTTCAACTACATTGACTTACCTATTCAATTGACTTAAATTGAATCTTTAGCAATTCAAAGATAACATTATCAAGCATGTGACCACTTTGTAAAACTCCTAGCCCTATTTTAGGGGTATTACAATTCTCCTCCTCAGAAAAGAAATTCGTCCTCGAATTTTCACAAAATTTGATTCAGAGGTTTCGTATCTAACAAGAATATGGACTCTTCCCCTAATCCATGAAAAATTATCTTTCCTTATAATAACCTACCCAGATATAATGCTTACTTAACCATGTAAAGCATGTATTCAATTCCTTCATGATTCAAATTTCATAGTCGGATTCTTAATCAATTGATAACTCATCATATGTTTCATAACATCTCAAATATACTCAATCACATATAGCTTTCATAGCATATCAAATGTACTCAATCACATATAGCTTTCATCAAACATACTCAATCACATATAGCTTTCATAGCATATCAAATGTACTCAATCACATATAGCTTTCATAGCATATCAAATGTACTCAATCGCATATAGCTTTCATGGCATATCAAACATACTGAATCACATATATCCTTCATGGCATATCAAATATATACAATCACATATAGCTTTTAATTTTTATACTTACCTAGGCATCCAAGCTTATTCATACGGGCAATTTTTAGCCAACAAGTAATCAAAATTAAACAAAACAAACATAAATAATCAAGTTAGTTTAAATCTACGCCGAGACATTAAACTACACTCTTCTTATATCCCGAATTTATGGGATATCCCGATCCACTAACACATTCAAGCTTTCCTTCTACTTTAACCTTACTTCCAGCATCCTCTTCCAATCTTTAGCTCAAACAATCAAAAATACATCCATTAATATACATGCTCCTCATCACATATTAACTCAATAAACTTAACCAATGTTATCATTCAAGCATTAGCTATACATATACTAGTCATTTCTCAATTCCATTTTCAATATAAGTCATTATTTCTAACTTTTAGCAACTTGAGATATCATCAAAGAACTGTTTCTCCAGAACAGAATATACACTGGAAATTAAAGCTCTTTACATCTTTACAAACTAGATTTAACCACGGTTTTAACAGTATAAGCCTCATAATTTAACAAGTTCTATAACAATTATGAGAATTTTGGAAGTTTCAAAACAGAAACTGTCCAGAGCAAAATCTGCCTCTAGAATTTCTGCACTACCTTCACTTAAAAATTCATAACTTTTGATTTAGAGATCGAAATCAATCACCGTTTGTTGGAGATTAAACTAGACTCACACATTGTTCTAAACAAATAAAATTCATCTTCAAACTAAGCTTATTCAATTTTCTACGAATTTCTAAACTTACTGCCAGAACAGAGCTTTTCTGGGCAGATTGCATTTGACCTTTGTTTCAATGATTCCAAGTACTTCAAAACAACATGTGACTTCAAATAATTGTAGGAGACATACAAATACCTTCCTAAACTTAAATTTCCAGCATCTTTTTCATTCACAAATATCCCTCAAAACATGATTTCATCCAATCTAACTCATCATCAATACTACTTTATCACTCTCGACTTTCAATCTTCATAAAACATTTAACCTATTTTATCATCCATTCAAGATATAACAAAATTTCTAAGATAAAGTTACTACGAACATGATGGGCTTACAAATCCATGAAGAAGCATATAAATTTTGAAGGCCAAAAGCTGGAAACTAAAGCTCTCATTCAAGGTCTCTTTCCCTTTCTCTAATGGTGTTTCACGTTGGAAGGAGAGTTGAGAGAGAGATGGACAGCTAAAAATTTCTTCCTCTTTCATGAGTCTTACCCCATCAGCAAAGCCCTCTCCCTTTGTTTTTATTATGTTATTAATACAATATACATAGCTTAATTGACACATGGATTCCACCATGCAACTATGGCCAAATTACCCATGCAAAGTTTAACTTTTGTCCCCTTTACAAATCGATCCTACCCTATAATTCACTTGAATACATATTGGTCACTAAATCACAATTCAATTAAATTACTTAAATACTTCTTTCAATTCTCATTCTAACTTGATCCACAATATTTGATTCTTTGACTGAACTACTTCTTGGCATACAATCCACACAAATCTTGTAGTATGCTCACTTAACAAATTCTTAATTGATCATTTACTCCTTTAGCCCCTTTCACCTTCAACTACATTGACTTACCTGTTCAATTGACTTAAATTGAATCTTTAGCAATTCAAAGATAACATTATCAAGCATGTGACCACTTTGTAAAACTCCTAGCCCTGTTTTAGGGGTATTACAATTCTTCTCCTCATAAAAGAAATTCGTCCTCGAATTTTCACAGAATTTGATTCAGAGGTTTCGTATCTAACAAGAATATGGACTCTTCCCCTAATCCATGAAAAATTATCTTTCCTTATAATAACCTACCCAGATACAATGCTTACTTAACCATGTAAAGCATGTATTCAATTCCCTCATGATTCAAATTTCATATTCGGATTCTTAATCAATTGATAACTCATCATATGTTTCATAACATCTCAAATATACTCAATCACATATAGCTTTCATAGCATATCAAATGTACTCAATCACATATAGCTTTCATCAAACATACTCAATCACATAAAGCTTTCATAGCATATCAAATGTACTCAATCACATATAGCTTTCATAGAATATCAAATGTACTCAATCACATATAGCTTTCATGGCATATCAAACATACTCAATCACATATAGCCTTCATGGCATATCAAATATATACAATCACATATGAATTTCATGGCATATCAAACATACTCAATCACATATAGCCTTCATGGCATATCAAATATACACAATCACATATAGCTTTTAATTTTTATACTTACCTAGGCATCCAAGCTTATTCATACGGGCAATTTTTAGCCAACAAGTAATCAAAATTAAACAAAACAAACATAAATACTCAAGGTAGTTTTAATCTACCCAGAGACATTAAACTACACTCTTTTTATATCCCGAAGTTATGGGATATCCCGATCCACTAACACATTCAAGCTTTCCTTCTACTTTAACCTTACTTCCAGCTTCCTCTTCCAATCTTTAGCTCAAACAATCAAAAATACATCCATTAATATACATGATCCTCATCACATATTAACTCAATAAACTTAACCAATGTTATCATTCAAGCATTAGCTATACATATACTAGTCATTTCTCGA
The DNA here is from genome assembly GCA_019671005.1 of Hibiscus mutabilis. Lineage (NCBI taxonomy): Eukaryota > Viridiplantae > Streptophyta > Magnoliopsida > Malvales > Malvaceae > Hibiscus > Hibiscus mutabilis. Next base: position 25,981,960 of record CM033732.1, read on the forward strand.
TTCCATTTTCAATATAAGTCATTATTTCTAACTTTTAGCAACTTGAGCTATCATCAAAGAACTATTTCTCCAGAATAGAATATACACTGGAAATTAAAGCTCTTTACATCTTTAGAAACTAGATTTAACCATAGTTTTAACAGTATAAGCCTCATAATTTAACAAGTTCTATAACAATTATGAGAATTTTGGAAGTTTCAAAACAGAAACTGTCTAGAGCAAAATCTGCTTCCAGAATTTCTGCACTACCTTCACTTAAAAATTCATAACTTTTGATTTAGAGATCGAAATCAATCACTGCTTGTTGGAGATTAAATAGACTCACACATGGTTCTAAACAAATAAAATTCATCTTCAAACTCAGCATATTCAATTTTCTATGAATTTCTAAACTTACTGCCAGAACAGAGCTTTTCTGGGCAGATTGAATTTGACCTTTGTTTCAATGATTCTAAGTACTTCAAAACAACATGTGACTTCAAATAATTGTAGGAGACATACAAATACCTCCCTAAACTTAAACTTCCAGCATCTTTTTCATTCACAAATATCCCTCAAAACATGATTTCATCCAATCTAACTCATCATCAATACTACTTTATCACTCTCGACTTTCAATCTTCAATAAACATTTAACCTATTTTATCATCCATTCAAGATATAACAAAATTTCTAAGATAAAGTTACTATGAACATGATGGGCTTACATATCCATGAAGAAGCATATAAATTTTGAAGGCCAAAAGCTGGAAACTAAAGCTCTCATTCAAGGTCTATTTCCCTTTCTCTAATGGTGTTTCACGTTGGAAGGAGAGTTGAGAGAGAGATGGACAGCTAAAAAATTTCTTCCTCTTTCATGAGTCTTACCCCATCAGCAAAGCCCTCTCCCTTTGTTTTTATTATTTTATTAATACAATATACATAGCTTAATTGACACATGGATTCCACCATGCAACTATGGCCAAATTACCCATGCAAAGTTCAACTTTTGTCCCCTTTACAAATCGATCCTACCCTATAATTCACTTGAATACATATTGGTCACTAGATCACAATTCAATTAAATTACTTAAATACTTCCTTCAATTCTCATTCTAACTTGATCCACAATATTTGATTCTTTGACTAAACTACTTCTTGGCATACAATCCACACAAATCTTGTAGTATGCTCACTTAACAAATTCTTAATTGATCATTTACTCCTTTAGCCCCTTTCACCTTCAACTACATTGACTTACCTGTTCAATTGACTCAAATTGAATCTTTAGCAATTCAAAGATAACATTATCAAGCATGTGATCACTTTGTAAAACTCCTAGCCCTGTTTTAGGGGTATTACAATTCTCCTCCTCATAAAAGAAATTCGTCCTCGAATTTTCACAGAATTTGATTCAGAGGTTTCGTATCTAACAAGAATATGGACTCTTCCCCTAATCCATGAAAAATTATATTTCCTTATAATAACCTACCCAGATATAATGCTTACTTAACCATGTAAAGCATGTATTCAATTCCTTCATGATTCAAATTTCATATTCGAATTCTTAATCAATTGATAACTCATCATATGTTTCATAACATCTCAAATATACTCAATTACATATAGCTTTCGTAGCATATCAAATGTACTCAATCACATATAGCTTTCATAGCATATCAAATGTACTCAATCACATATAGCTTTCATAGCATATCAAATGTACTCAATCACATACAGCTTTCATAGCATATCAAATGTACTCAATCACATATAGTTTTCATGGCATATCAAACATACTCAATCACATATAGCCTTCATGGCATATCAAATATATACAATCACATATAACTTTCATGGCATATCAAACATACTCAATCACATATAGCCTTCATGGCATATCAAATATACACAATCACATATAGCTTTTAATTTTTATACTTTCCTAGGCATCCAAGCTTATTAATACGGGCAATTTTTAGCCAACAAGTAATCAAAATTAAACAAAACAAACATAAATACTCAAGGTAGTTTTAATCTACCCCGAGACATTAAACTACACTCTTCTTATATCCCGAAGTTATGGGATATCCCGATCCACTAACACATTCAAGCTTTCCTTCTACTTTAACCTTACTTCCAGCATCCTCTTCCAATCTTTAGCTCAAACAATCAAAAATACATCCATTAATATACATGCTCCTCATCACATATTAACTCAATAAACTTAACCAATGTTATCATTCAAGCATTAGCTATACATATACTAGTCATTTCTCAATTCCATTTTCAATATAAGTCATTATTTCTAACTTTTAGCAACTTGAGCTATCATCAAAGAACTGTTTCTCCAGAACAGAATATACACTGGAAATTAAAGCTCTTTACATCTGTACAAACTAGATTTAACCACGGTTTTAACAGTATAAGCCTCATAATTTAACAAGTTCTATAACAATTATGAGAATTTTGGAAGTTTCAAAACAGAAACTGTCCAGAGCAAAATCTGCCTCCAGAATTTCTGCACTACCTTCACTTAAAAATTCATAACTTTTGATTTAGAGATCGAAATCAATCACCGCTTGTTGGAGATTAAAATAGACTCACACATGGTTCTAAACAAATAAAATTCATCTTCAAACTCAGCATATTCAATTTTCTATGAATTTCTAAACTTACTGCCAGAACAGAGCTTTTCTGGGCAGATTGCATTTGACCTTTGTTTCAATGATTCTAAGTACTTCAAAACAACATGTTACTTCAAATAATTGTAGGAGACATACAAATACCTTCCTAAACTTAAATTTCCAGCATCTTTTTCATTCAGAAATATCCTTCAAAACATGATTTCATCCAATCTAACTCATCATCAATACTACTTTATCACTCTCGACTTTCAATCTTCATAAAACATTTAACCTATTTTATCATCCATTCAAGATATAACAAAACTTCAAATAGTCAGTGTACAAACGCATTGTACCATCATTCTTTTTCACGAAGAGAACAAGCGCTCCCCACGGAGAAACACTTGGTCAAATGAACCCCTGGTCAAACAATGCCTGAAGCTGCGCCTTCTACTCTTTCAATTCTTTTGGTGCCATCCTATAAGGAGCAATGGATACTGGTGTTGTATCCTCATAAGTCTCAATGCGAAACTCCACCTCCCTATTTGGAGGTAAACCCATCAACTCCTCAGGAAAAACTTTAAGAAAGTCGCACAAGGTTTGAATTTCCTGCACTAGAACACCCTTTGCTTCTGGATTCATAACAATATCCAAATAAGCTTGGCAGCCATCAAATATCATCTTCTCCGCTCTAACAGTCGAAACCACATTGGACATAAACTTAACATTCTCAGCAACCACCATAACTTCATAGTAGTCGGGAACATTCAGCAAAGATGCATACCACCATAACTTCATAGTCGTCGGGAACATTCAACATAAACTTAACATTCTCAGCAACCACATTGGATATCCTTTTGGATTCACAATACACAACTGCTCTGTGCACACTCAACCAATCCATACCAACATCTAAGATCTTGTGACTAACATGCCAATATCTAAGATCTCAACGGGAACATTAAGCAAAGATGCATGTTTACTCGAGATATATGAATGCATGGACCCTGAATCAATTAAAGATAACAATGATAAGGATTGCAAAGTAAAAGTATCGGCGATCACATCTGTGTCATTACGACCCTCACGGTGCGAAAAGACCCAAGTCAGTCCTCCACCTTTAGGTCTCACCGCTGCAGCATGTGCCATACCCCTCTGATGATCCTTGCGTCTCTAAAAATTACCCCTGCCACGGCCTCGACCCCTAGCAGGTGTATCAACCTGTGATGGTACATCTCTCGCAGCCCGAGGAAAATCACGTTTCAAGTGATCAGATGATCCACAAATCCAACAAGCTCTAGTATTACCCTAGTACATACCTACATGGCGCCTATCGCATCACTAATACTTCGGTGTAACACGAGCTCCCTGAACAACCTGGCCAACTCTACCACCACGCTTATTATCTGGCTTATGCCTCTTGTCCCTGAACCTCATATTCTGCCTCCTAGAATAGCTAGAGTCTGCCACTCTTTTACCCAAGTTTACACCCTCAGCCTGAACTCGTGCACCCAAGGACTGCTCAATATCCTTGGCCCGGTTGACCAATACATCAAAATCTATATAATCTGCCATAAGGTATGTCTTAATGTCCTTAACAAGACCATAATGAAACCTTTCACATCTCTGCTGGTCATCTGGAACCAACTCCAATGCATACTGACTCAACCAGACAAACTTCACCTCGTATTCAGCAACAGACAAGCTTCCCTCAGATAGCGACATAAACTCGTGCTTCTTCATATCCAAGTATTGAGCACCAAGGTACTTCCTCGTGAAAGCTCTCTGAAAGAACTCCCAAGTAACATCCGCCTCATGAACGCCAGCAATAGTGCTCACCCACCAATGGTATGCACCCCCTGCAGCAGAGATACAATGCAACCCAGTTTATGCTCCTCGTTGTATCCTATCTGATCCATAATGCGGACCGTCTTTTCCAGCCAACCTTCGACTGCCTTAGGGCTCAAACCTTGAAACTCCACACCTCCTAAACTCCTCAAACGCTCTAAGGGTAAACCATGATTTGCCACCACAGCAGGTGTCGGTGCCTGCGCCTGTACTCCAGCCATCGCTGCCTGAAAAGCTCCTGTTATCGCCTGTACTAAAGGAGTTAAATCGCTATCTCATTATTCTGCCCAATCCTAGCAGTATTAGCCATAGACTGTGTCTCACATCGAGCCATGCTTAAAAAAACATCAAAACACATTAGAGTTAGGCTAGCATCAGGCAAAGGATCCAAGTTAACTTTAAAATGCATTTAAAATCCTCGGTGATAGGTAATGTGTCCCCAATCATACCCCAACGGAACATTAAACAATCACCGAGCATTTTCACAATCACTGTGTAGTTCAAACAACATCAATTAAACAAGCAACAACATCCCAACTTTTCGCAAACCTGGCTCTGATACCAACAAATATGACCCCCTCGACACGGCCTAATTGCAAGACCGATCCGAGAAAGCTACATTAGGTTTATCGAGGCAAACTAGAAAGGTTCAACCCAAAACTCGTCCATTTTTTCTTTAAACTTGTCTAGATGCATTAATGCTTTCCTACATGTTCATACTGTTTGTTGGTGAGTACTCATCTCAATGGGGCATCGTAACGATATTCGATTGCCATAATACTGACTAGGGACCAATATGCAATTTTGACCAAAAAATGTAACGATATTCCATGCTTACATGCCAAAAATTAGCCCAATACGATCATCCAAACCCATTAAATTGCTTCTACAACATTCAGGGACTGAAACGAAAGAAAACAAAACTTTACTAAAGCCATTAACTAACTTAATTGCCATGGGTATCAGTACGCCCTCTCCAATTCGAATTCCAAAAATTCCAGTAGCCAACTCTTGTACCAGTACGACCCTGCGTACCGATACACCTTACCAAAACCAAAGGCTTGTACTGATCCTCAAACCCATGTACCGATCCCCTAAGCTAAATTTAGCCTTCCTATACTGATACACAAACTCGTGTATTGGTACGCTACTTTAATGATACACACCCGTGTCGCAACGCCTAGTCTGCGTACTAGTACCACAAGCCTGAAATGGATTCCCGTACCGATACGTGAACACGCGTACCGATACTCCTGGACCTAAATGGTCATAATTGGCTGATTTAGCATGCTTACCTCAATACTTTACCACTTCACTTAGCCATAAACTTTCATACAACAATATCTAAATGCAAATGCAACCTAAACAACATAAACTTAGCAACAAATTGGCTTCCACTCAACCAATGATATCCTAAAAGCATTCTTCCTAAAACACTTTGCCTTGCGACCCAAAATGCACGATTAAGCCATTCTTAGCATAAGCAACATACCAACACACTCAACATAGCATACTGAACTTGGTCCAGTCAGCACAAAATGGCAAACCACAAGGAAACTCTAGATGCATACCCAAGACACCATTCATCCACAACATCAACAAGTATTAACAACAAGCTTGGCAACATCAACCATCCACAATAACCAGCATAGAAAACCTACTCAAAATCTATAAGAAAATAGGATTAAACCCCTAAAAACCTTGGCGAACACATTGCCTTATTAACCGAAAATATAAACCAAGTTCAGACTCGAAGTAGTTTATCTCTTGGATACTTGCAAACCTTGCCTTTGCTGCCCCGAACTTAAATGCTCTACATCATTAGGAAAAGAGAGCGTTAGCACACACATGCTTAGTGAGGATGCTCATAAACAATGATGCATAAAACCATTTAAAAATCACATGCTTGCTTTTCACAAAACATGCTTACAACCTAAGCATTTTTCCATGATTCCAACCAAATCGAAGCACAATAACCTTTATAATGTCATAAACAATCCATGCTTGAATTCCAAAGCATTTTTACCAAACATGCTTATATTCCCAAGGCATTATAAACAAGGTTCAACACATGAACTTTCACATATATTGGCATTTATAGTGATCTGAATAGACTACCTCTATCTCATACACATATCGGATACACGGGTTTCTTATACCATGCCTAGTTAAACCGCACGATATCCCAAAACCTTGCCTAGTTAAACCACAAGATTTGACACCCTCGGCTTGTTAAACCGTGAGATTTCACCTTGCCTAGTTAAACTGCATGAGTACCGACCTTGCCTAGTTAAACCGCAAGAGTACCGACCTTGCCTAGTTAAACCGCAAGATCACCATTGATTTGGGTTGCCTAGTTAAATCGCTTGCCCTAAATGATGTCCCAACAGTTCGAGTGGCCTAGTTAAACCGCCATACCTCAACGACCCACGACCACGATCGATTTTGTTCATATTTTATAGTGCACTTTTAATCCTATGGCATGCCAACTATATCTGATTGTTTTCTCACCTTGTCACATAGCCAATATATCATTTACAAATCCATTTACTTATTGTTTACAATGCATTTCATAAAATACCACATATGCACATCTCATTGCCAATTCAATAACACCATTCCCATCCGGAATGAAGACCAATGCTTACAAGAATTTAATATACTTTTAAACCCCTGCATATGTACTCAAGATCGTGCTTTACCAGTAAGTAAAGCATACCATGTTTATCACCAAAACATGCAAACAACATGCTCATATCTAAACTGATATTCAAGAGCAAAATAAGGGAAACTTACTTTCGAGCTTAGTTAAGCATCTCACGCTTACCCTAAACTCCCAACAACATTTACAACCCTTTGTAAAGCAATTAAAACCATTTTCCACTCACCAATACACTTCGCTTTCCTTGCCAACGCGAAACAAGCTCTCGGCAAGCAACCAAACAACATCAAGCTTTGTCGCCTTGATTATCCCCTATTTTAAACACATACAACCAGAGGATAAATGCATTAAAATGCATTCAAACCATTGCCTAACAACAATCTCCCGCAACTCCCAAGTTGCCCACTCAAAAACCATCCGAAACATACCGAAAACACCATCAAACGTTTCCAAAACTCAACCCAAACATAAAACAACGATTCAAACCTTAAATCAACATCTAACAACATCCAAAAACCCTTTTTCTAACATACTTTTACCTCCAGTAAATATTAAACTCGAAAATCACCACAATAACTCAAAACTAGCAACCTAACTAATTAGAGATTCAAGAGTTTCGGGATTCTATTGATAAAAACAACTTATCAACATCAAAATATATCCAAAACATATATTAAATCTATCTCAATTACTGGAAATCATATCCACTTCAAAAATCACCATGATTCATCCAAATTTCCAAAATAACTCAATCAAACATGGATAAAACATTAAAACCACATTACAACTTATAAATCAAAGATCAAATACTTGGGAATATCAATAAAGAACCATTTAATAGAGGAGATCACGGACCTTACCCCTGTTATGTGATTTCTCCCTCAATTGGCTTGTTAAAAGCTAAGAAAATACAAAATTTCAATGAGATTTTCCAAAACAAAGTTAAAGGAACAAATTAAAATCAATAATCTGAGTGAAATGAGTTCTTTGCCTCTGGATTTTGATAAAGCTCTGAGTGTTTGGAAGAAAAGAAGTTGAGAGAAAAAGTTTAGGAAAAAGTTACGTGAAATTATTTTAAAGGCTAATAACTAACTGTAGATATTTAATCCATTTTAACAACCTTTTAAAACACATGATTAAAATGATTTAATTGAAGGGAGAAACCACCAGCAAACACTTTGTAGATTAGCTCCTTAAGGATTCTACATATTTGACCCTTTTGATTTTAGTCACTTAAAGTAGCATTCATGGACCTAATGAATAGAGTGTTCCAGCCGTACTAGGATCAGTTCGTTGTAGTGTTTATTGATGATATACTAATTTATTCGAAGACCGTGGAAGAACAAGATGCTCATCTGCGGATAGTATTGCAGACATTAAGAGAGAAGGAACTGTATGCTAAACTCTCTAAATGTGAATTTTGGTTATCAGAAGTATCTTTCATGTGTCATATTGTTTTGGCTGAAAGAATTTGTGTTGATCCTAAAAAGGTCCAGGCCATTGTCGAATAGAATCCTCCCAAGAATATTACTGAGGTTCACAATTTCTTGGGGTTAGCAGGATATTATAGATGTTTTGTGAAAGGTTTTTCGATGATTGCAACGCCGATTACTAAGCTATTACGGAAGGATGTACCTTTTTTTGGACTGATAAATGTCAGCAGAGCTTTGAGCAGTTAAAGTAGATTTTAACTAAGGCACCAGTACTTGTGCAACCAGACTCAGGTAAGGATTTTACCTTATACAGTGACGCGACCCATAATGGATTGGGATGTGTATTAATGCAAGAAGGTAGAGTAATCATATATGCTTCTAGATAGTTGAAAACACATGAAAGGAACTATCTGACTCATGATCTAGAATTGGTCGCAGTAGTCCTTGCTTTGAAAATATGGCATCACTATTTGTATGGGAGCGATGCTATATTTATACGGATCACAAAATTTAAAGTATTTAATGACGTAGAAATATTTGAATTTGAGACAAAGAAGATGGCTCAAGCTAATCCAAGACTATGATCTTGTTATTAATTATCACCCGGGAAAGGTAAATGTTGTAGCTGATGCTTTGAGTCGGAAGACATTTGCTGCTTTAAGAACATTGGATACTCAGTTGGCATTGTGAGATGATGGTGCTTTGATTGCAGAATTATAGCTTAAACCTACTTTGATAGCTCGGATTAAAGAACTTCAAAGTAAGGATGAAAAATGTTTAGCAATCTTGAAACAAATGGAAAGTGGAGAGATCAAAGACTATACAGTTAAAACCAATGGATGCCTTTATTATTGAGATAGAGTATATATCTCTGGTAATGAAGAATTGAAACGAGAATTGTTATATGAAGCTCATTATAGTCCATTGGCAATGCATCTAGGAGGTAATAAAATGTATCAAGATCTGAAAAGCACTTATTGGTGGCCAGGTATGAAAAGAATAGTGACGAAATTTATGGCTAAATGCTTGATGTGTCAACAAGTGAAAGCCGAACATCAAGTGCTATCGGGATGACTACAGCCGATAGCTATTCCACAGTGGAAATGGGAAAATATCACTATGGATTTTGTAACTGATTTACCGATGACTCCGAGCAAAAAGGATTCTATCTAGGTGATAGTTGATAGATTAACAAAGTCTGCCCATTTCATTTCCGTTCAGACAAATTACACAATGAATAAGTATGCAAATTTGTTTATCAAAGAGATTGTGCGGTTGCATGGTGTGCCTATTTCTATAGTATCAGATAGAGATCCGAAGTTTACTTCAAGATTTTGGAGTTCTTTACATGAGGCATTGGGAACTCGATTGAATTTTAGCACTGCTTTTCACCCTTAAACGGATGGCCAATCTGAAAGAATTATTCAAATTCTTGAAGATATGCTTAGGGCTTGTATGCTCGAGTTCGAAGGTTCATGGAATAAATATTTACCACTTGCTGAATTTGCTTATAATAATAGTTATCAAGCAAGTATAAAGATGGCTCCTTATGAAGCTTTATATGTTAGACGGTACATAACACCTTTGAATTTGTTTGAGCTCGAAGATCGTAAAGTCATTGGACCTGATCTGGTTACAAATGTTGAGGATAAGGTGAAGGTAATACAGGACAACCTCAAGAAAGCTTCAGATCAGTAGAAATCTTATGCAGATTTGAAGAGGAAACATATAGAGTTTGAGGTTGGTGAAAAAGTATTTCTAAAAGTTTCACCTTGGAAAAAGGTGTTGCGTTTCAGACGTAAAGGAAAATTAAGTCAGAGGATTATTGGCCCTTATGAAATATTGAAGAAAGTTGGTCATGTGGCTTATAAGCTAGCTTTGCCTCCAGAGTTGAGCAAGATTCATAATTTATTTCATGTCTCATTGCTTAGAAGGTATCGATCCCATCCTTCTCATGTAATATTATAGCTAGAGATTGAAATTCGGCCAGATTTGACTTATGAGGAGGAACCAATGAAGATTCTTCCTCATGGAACTAAAGAATTGAGGAATAAGACTATTCCATTGTTGAAAGTCCTTTGGCAAAACCATAAAGTGGAAGAATCCACTTGGGAGGCAAAGGACGCAATGGAAAAGCAGTATCCACATCTTTTTAAATTAGGTACGTTTTAAAATTCGATGACGAATTTTCTTAAGGGGGGAATTGTAATACCCCAATATTTGCATAGTGACTGAAATAAAAAATTAAAGTTTGGTGGTTTTAGTTTAGTGAATAAAACATAAAATTTCAAAGTTTGGTGGTCAAAGTGCAAAGTTGGGAAAAGTTTAAGGACTAACATGGTAATTTTCCAATAATTATTTTTATGGCAAAAATGAATGGTTTATCCCGATATAAGAATTTTGGTGGGAATCAGATTTTTGGTACGAGATTTGTGTGAAAAGCTATAAAAAGGATAAGTTTCAGAAATTAATTCGAATGATTATTCGAATTCGTAAAATTATGAAAATTTTATGGAAGTCTTAGAAAGACTAGAAGAATATGATATTATGGTTTTTCAATCTTTTTTATTCATTTTAAATTTGATTCTATGCAGTATTTGGTGAAATAGGTGAAAATGCCATTTTTGAAGATAAGTTGGTTCATCAAGGGCAAAATGGTCATTTTACCCTTACTTTTTGATTACTTATGATTATTATGGATAAGAATAAACAAATGTTGGCTTGTGATTGGTTATAACGCAAGGTTATAATGGTCTTTTGACTATTAAAGGCTTTTATTAATTAAATAAGGTAATTATAATGCCATTTGGCATTAAAATAGAATAGAAAAACTTGGAAAATCATCTCCTCTTCTCCTCCAAGCTACCGAATTCACTCAAGAACCTAGGTAAGAAATTTTGATTCAATTTTTAAGCTTCTATGGATAGATTTGAGCTTGACACATGAAACAAGAAATTGTTCTCCATTAAATTCTCTATCTTTTGGTATAAGTTTTGCATAGTTTTCAAGTCTCTAAGTTGAGTTTGGGGTTTAGGGTTGATGAATAGCATGATGGAACCTTAAGTTTTAATGGTTTTTCTTGTTGGAAACATGCTTGTGATGTTGTTTTGATGATTCAAATAATGAAAATTCCATGAATTGTGTTGTAGGTTGATTATGGGAAAATTGAAAAATTAGGGGAAACTCTTGCAAAATTTTTATTTGAAGTGGAAATGATTTTAGAAGCTTGAATATGATGTTTGGAGGTTGAATTTGTGCTTGAATCAAGTTGAGAAAATTGGTCAAGGTGACCTTTCATATTCGGCTAGTAGAAGAAAATTTGGGAAAATTATGGAAAAATTTTCCTAAGTTTAAGAATGGTTTAGAATGATAATATAAGGTGTTTGGAATGAAAATCCCTAATTATTGGCCATTAGGGACCAAAATGTAAATTTTGAAAAGTTTAGGGATTGAGTTGTCAAGCTTGTTTTTGAAGTATGCTATGTTGGAAAATAAAGTTAAATGATTGGAATGATGATTTTGAAGTTTATATTGACTTTAAGACCAATTGGTAATTTTTGGTAACTTTGAGGACCAATATGTAAATTTTTAAAGTTTGGGTCCTAAAGCATAAAGAATGAGAAATGAAAGGATTAAATTTGAAAATGATGATTAGAAGCTCAAAAGAGTCCATAGTGACTAAATTGGGTATTTTGAAAAAAAAGTCGGAGAGTTATGGAAAAGTGTAAAGAAATGTGATTCGAATATAGAAAGTTTTATTGGAATCCAGTTATGTATAATGGATAATTATTTTAGTTACATTCCATTATTTTGTATAGTATGAGTATCTACTCAAAAAAATTGCTTGTGTTATGTATTTAATATACATACAGATAAGAAGAAAACTCGTGATCGAAACAAGTTGAAGGACAAAGAAGGAGTTTCAGAATAGATACGTTTCTGTATAAATAACTAGTGAGGCATATAAGGTGAGTGCATTCATATGTTTCAAATATGTTTTGTTTAATTTCAATAATTCTATTTACTTGATTTTATTAAAATGATAACATGGTTTTTTGTATAAGTTATGTGATATTTTACAGGCAAAGAAAAAGGTTAGTACATAATAGGGATGAACTGCTCTATTATGTTTTGTTATGACAAATTATTATTGAATAATGGTGATATATGAATTGTTTATACATGATGATTTTACAAGTATTTGATATGGTTTTATTGCCCAAGTAATGATAGAGAGTTACAGTATAGTGGCATGCCATTAGAGGTCCAGTAGTCAAGGACTACGTGTAGCTACACACTGATCTTCGGATCCTATATGTTTATCAGCACTTATGTGCCTATATGATGCCGACACTTACGTGTCTATATGTTTATCGTCACTTTGGTGACTAGTGCTCAAGGAGTACAGACCTTGCATACTTTAGTTTCTCTTTATATAATTCTTGGGCCAATTACAAAGTTAAAGTACATGAAAAAATCACCATTCTCTTATATATGATGGTTTTGAACTAAAAGATGATTTAATATGATCTTTCTTAACCATGTTTTCATTTATTTTATTACTCAATTTTATGATTATTTTTAATGCCTCACTAAGTTATACTTAGCGTGTGTATTATGCTTGTACACACGTAGGTTGATCACGTGGTTCGTAAGCAGGAACGTTTTGGCATCATCCCGAAGTCGAAGGGAAATTACAGGTTATCTTAGTAATGCTTCGACATTCGATATCATATTTTGAGTAGTGACATGTATAATAATGGATTTGCATATTTTGTGTAAATGAGATTTTAAACTACTCATTAGTTTGTATGTTTATAACTTAAATATGGTTTAGAATTACTAGTACGTGATTTGGGATAGTTTACGGGTAGTTAGTAAGTTTATAATGGTACTAAACTCTACTAACTTTATATTTATTTATGATTATGGTAAAATATGGATTAGTGTTATTTATTAAGTGAGTTAAAATGGTTTATGAAAATTTTAGTGAACTCATTCTTGAAACATGTGAAAATAGTCTTGATGCTCTGTTTTATGCAATGACTTTGAAATATTGTTATAAATTCAACAGATTGATTTAGATGTTGAATTTTATATGTATGAACTGGAAATTGAGTCTAGTTTATTTTTAAAAACTATGAAAGATTTTGGGGTCTATGCCAAAAGTTATGAATTTTTATTCGATGCAAGGTCAGAATTTCCGGACAACAGAACTGCACTGTAGTGCATATTTAATGAATTTTCTGCACTTGTGTACTATGTGTTAAGATCTCTAATTTATATGGATTGATAGCCTGATGAATCTATTTTACTAGGAATTTTTCCGAATGAAGTTTTGAAGCTTACAAAAATTTATAATTTTTTTTAAGAAAAGACAGTGCAGGCTGCCAGATTTTTCAAAAATTGGAAAAATGAATTCTTATTTAATTAAGTAACACCACTGATTTGTGTTTGGTAACAAATACGAGAAAGTGGTGTTACAGGTCAGAAGTTTCTTAGGATTAGCTGGTTATTATCGGCGGTTCGTGAAAGAATTTTCAATGATTGTCGCGCCAATAACTAAGCTATTAAGAAAGGATGTGCCATTTGTTTGGACAGATAAATGTCAGGAAAGCTTTGACAAATTAAAGAGGATATTAACATAAGCTCTTGTTTTCCTACAACCATAATCTGGGAAGGATTTTATAATATATAGTGATGCATCCCATAATGGCCGGGGTGTGTATTGATACAAGAAGGGAAGGTTGTATCATATGCTTCTCGACAACTCAAAACTCATGAAAGAAATTATCCTACCCATGATTTAGAGTTGGTTATAGTAGTGTTTGCTTTAAAGATTTGACGCCACTATTTATGTGGTGAAAAGTGCTACATCTTCACGGATTATAAAAGTCTAAAATATTTGTTATCCCAAAAGGAGATTAATTTGAGGAAAGAAGGTAGATAAAATTGATCAAGAACTACGATGCAATTATTGATTATCATTCGGGGAAGGCTAATGTAGTAACAGACGCACTTAGCCTGAAAACATTTTCTGCTTTGAGAACATTGAATGCTCAATTGAAATTATAGGAAAATGGTACAATAGTGGTTGAACTTCAAATTAAGTCTACCTTGATAGGAAGAGTTAAAGAGTTACAAGCAAAGGATGAGAAATGCTTGGAAAAGAAGAAGCAAGTTGAACGTGCGAATCTAAAGACTGAAATAAAATCAAATGGATGCTTATACTACAAGGGATGTGTATACATTCCTAAAGATGAGGAACTAAAGAAGGAAATACTTTCGGAGGCACATTACAGTCCTTTTACTATACATCAATGAGGCAACAAAATGTATCAAGATATAAAGAGTCAATTTTGGTGGCCTGGCATGAAACGAGCTATCACCGAGTTCGTTGCTAAATGTTTAACTTGCAAACAAGTAAAGGCAGAACATCAAGTTCCATCAAGATTACTTCAACCAATTTTAATTCCATAATGGAAGTGGGAAAAGGTTATTATGGATTTTGTAACAGGCTTACCACTTCCGTACTACTTTCCATCCTCAAATGCATAGAAAATAAGAAAAGACTATTCAAATACTTGATGATATGCTCAGAGTGTGTATAATGAATTTTGCAGGCTCATGGGAAAAATATTTTCCAATAGCTGAGTTTACATATAACAACAGTTACCAATCAAGTATAAAGATGACACCTTATGAGGCATTATATGGAAGAAAATGTCGAACACCATTAAATTGGTTTGAACTAGAGGATAAAAAAATCATTTAACCATATCTTATTCAAGAAATGGAGGACAAGGTAAAGATAATTCAAGATAATCTCAAGGCCGCTTCTAACAAACAAAAGTTGTACTCAGATCTTAAAAGGAAAGATATTGAGTTTAAAGTTGGAGACAAAGTATTTTTAAAGGTTTCACCTTGGAAAAATATACTATGATTTGGAAAAAAAGGCAAACTTAGTCCAAGATTCATTGGTCCTGATGAAATTTTGAAAAGGGTTGGTCCAGTGGCATATCAACTAGCATTACCATAAAAAATGAGTAAGGTCCATGGTGTATTTCATGTGTCCATGCTTCAAAAATATCGATCAGATCCTTCGCATGTCATTACATTAGAAGAAATTGACATGCAACTGAATTTGAAATAAGATGAAGAACCTGTAAGAATCTTAGCTCAAAGAGAAAAGCAATTAAGGAACAAAAAGATTCGTCTAGTTAAAATTCTGTGGAGAAACCACAAAGTGGAAGAAGCTACTAGGAAACAGAGGATGTAATGAAAGAGCAGTATCTGTATTTTTTTATACGTAAAGAAAATTTGAGGAAAATTTTTCTTAGGGGGAGAATTTTAATACCTCAAAATTTTGGTTAGTGACCAAAATGAATAAAATGAAAGTTTGGTGACTAAAGTATAAACTTTGGAAAAGTTGAGGGACCAAAGTGTAATTTCCAAAAGTTATGTATTTTAACCCCGTAAATGAATAGTTTACCCCGAAGAATGACATTTTCTTGTTATTTGGATTTTCTATACAAAGTTTGTATTAATGGCTATAAAGCGATAAAGTTCAAAAAAATTTGGATAATCAGATCGAATTGAATATTCAAGATATTTTGAAGGATGATAAGGCAAGGTTGAATATGTCATTTTACATGTCTAAGATATTTTCTTTGTGTTGGAAGAATGTGAACCCTTAGATTTAAGTTGATTTTCCATGTTAAATATGAGTCGTTAGATGAAAAATGGTAAGATCGTAATTTTGGAAAATTACAAGGGTAAAGTTGATAAGTACTAACTTATTGGTTTATTTTTTATCATTGGATAAATATTTTGACAAGTGGCATGGTTTGGAGCTTTAGATTCCAGGGTAAAATGGTTATATCCCTTTTAGGAGGATATTTTTATAATTT
The DNA here is from genome assembly GCA_019671005.1 of Hibiscus mutabilis. Classification (NCBI taxonomy): domain Eukaryota; kingdom Viridiplantae; phylum Streptophyta; class Magnoliopsida; order Malvales; family Malvaceae; genus Hibiscus; species Hibiscus mutabilis. The sequence continues at coordinate 25,998,419 of CM033732.1, forward strand.
AAGGAAATAAAAGATGCCAAATGGCATAAAAATGAAGAAATATCTTCACCTTTCTTCATGCTTCACGTCAAGAAGAAGAGAGCAAGATGGAAAGCAAGGGATGAATTTGAAGCATTCAAGTAAACCCGAGAAATCAATAATTCAATAGATAAGGCAAAGGATCAAGCTTGGAGTTCCGTTAATTTATTCAATTTAGTTTGGGATAAGAAGTGTCAAGGTGAGTGCAATTGCATGCATATCATGACACATTGATGTTTTATACATCATTGGGATGGCTTGCGATGAGCCTACCCAAATTTTATTGTCAGTATATTTATGTCATGGAGCATATAATTGACATATTTTAAATATGTCAAAAGTTAAATATAAATGCATGGATCATTAGTTATATATGATGTTATATTATGAATGTTATTGCGGGTATGAACTGCCCAATGTTAAATTACGTTGATATACATTGCCATGGATGAAATAAATCTGGAATAATTGCCCAACTATGTCAATGAGGGACAGGTATAGTTGGCATGCCATAGAGTCCAGCAGCACGTTGCATACTCGGTTTAGCACTATTGTGTATATAAAGGACACTTAGTGCATATGGTGGGCACGACCTTATGTGTATTAGCAGTTCGGTTCATATTGGACTCGTGTACCCAGGGTCCTCATAGGCTTATATTATGGTTTATGGTTAATAAAAGATAAACAAGTGAATAAGCTTGTGAGCATTTGGAATAAATGACAAGTATATTTGTAAGAAATTTACATTTGGTTTATATTATGTTAACATATGATTAACATGATGGTAATACATATCTAGTGATCATGATGCATTTATGCATGTGTGGCATATTATGACAAATTCACAAGCATGAAAGTCTTATGACATTGCCATATAGTAAATCATTACTAATGCAATGTGAAAGTTGATGCATTAGCATATATCATGTTATCTAAACATCGTCGTAAAGTCGAATAAGTTTATATATTTTTTATTAACTTTGTTTATTGCCTCACTAAGTTCGTACTTAGCGTGTGTTGATTGTGCACACGTAGGTGGTTCGAATTATTAGACAAAGCAAATAGTTGTATCAAGTTCATAAATTTTCATCAAGCTGCCACACTAATGACATCCTAATTAAGGTTTTTAATTTATTTTAGTGTCATGTATAAATGGGATTCATTTGTCTATTTTAGTTCCACGTCCGATATTTTTTGAACAGTCAAATTTATTTTTTTAAAAGTAAAAGAGCTCCGATTTTGTGTATTAGTCGATATAAATATTTTTAAAAGTTTTAAAATTATTAAATTTTTGAATAAAAATAATGTTATTTTTCTGTTACAACTCTGACTCATATTCGGTAATTGAAAACGAGAATGAGGTGTTACAAGATATGCCTGACATCCATATTTCAGCAACTTATGCGCTTCCATGGCCGAAACCGTATTAGGCAAGAACTTTATATTTTTGCCCACAACCTCCACCTCATAATCATTAGCAAGCCTCAAAAAAACCTGCTTGGTCTCAAAATCAACCACAGCTCAATGCTCGAACAACCAATCCATACCCAAAATCACGGCAAAACCATGCAACGACAACTCCATCAGGTCAGCTGCAAACACGTGACCCTAAACCATCAGAGGACACCTCTGATACAACTTCCTTGTAACGATCATTTCTTCAAAAGAACTTGTCACTTGCATACCAACAACAAGCATTTCTACCGGTACACTAAGCAAATGTGCATGCTCTTACAATACATATGAATGTGTGGAACCATAATCTATCAAAGATAAAAATGACATAGACTGCAAGGTAAAGGTACCTGCTATCACGTCCATGTCATTTCTCCCCTCGCGATAAGCATAGATCCTCGCTGGCCCACCATCCTCCGGTTGAACTGCCACTGTGTGTGCCATAGCCCTCTGTCCCTCCACCCTCCGCTGGAATGTACCACGGTCGCGCCCACGGCCCCTAGGTGGTACATGTGCCTGCCTACCTCTAACAAGCAAAGGACAATCTCGTCTAATCTGTTCTGTCGACCCACAACTCCAACAAGAGTTTGCAGCCACAATGGTAGGAGCATGCCCTTCTCTGGCCAAACGCGGGCAATCTCACCTCAAATGTTCCCTAGAAACACAACCCCAACAACTATTATGCGTTGCTCGAACCTGAGCACCATGTTGCTGATATCCTCGTCCTGAACCATCTCCACCGCATCTTGCATCTGGTCGAAACCTCCAGTCACGGTGGCTCTTGGCTTGGCCATCCCCAGAACTATACTCTGTAGCTATCTTTCTCGAGGCATAACCTCCAACACGACGAGACAACCCCAAACTCTATTCTATATCCTTTACCCGAGATACCAAAACATCAAACTCGGTATACTCAGTGGCCAACATGAACATCTTGACCTTCTGCACCAAACCATACCGAAAATGATCACAACGGCGTCTCTTATCTGGCACCAACTCCGGTGCGTGATGACTCATCCGTACGAATTGCACCTCATACTCAGACACGGTCATACTGCCCTGAACCAAGGCCATAAACTCTTGTTTGTTGTCATCCAAATATCTAACAGCCAGATATTTCATTCTGAAGCTACCCTAGAAAAACTCCCACGTCACATCACCAGGTTCCATGCCTATGATTACTGTGGTCCACCAGCTATACACATCCCCTTGCAATAGGGAAACAACACATCCCAACTTGCGGTCATCCTTACACCCCAACTGAACCATGATACGCTCTATACTGGCCATCCACTCCTCAGCTGCCTCGGGTGACAACCCTCTATGCTTAACCCTTCTCAGGTTACACAAACCTCGAACAGCAAACCTAAATTAGCAGCAGCAGGTGCCAGAGCAGGTACGTGAGCTCCAACCATCGCGGCCTAGAATGCTCCTATCATAGCCTGAACTAAAGCGTCATGTCCCCAAACACAAGACCAGATGGTGCAGGGGGTACTTGTTCAACTCCCTCATGAGGATTACACGGAGGAGCCAGGAAATCCTCAGGGTGTACTAGCTCGCCCTCAACTCCCTACCCTCCAGTTGCAGCGTTTCTGCTAGATCACAACTCTCTCCTAAGTGGAATAATCTAAAACGTATCTAAGGCATAATAATTACACAAAACAAAAACAATCAGGCCAGCTACAAGCAAGGATCCAAGACTACCATTTAAAGCCAAAATCATTTCTTTGACATAGTAAAGTGGCAATGTGTCCCTAATGTACCCAAACATAACATAATTCAAACACCATACATGTAAACAATCACCGTACATAGCAAACATCATGTTTAAATCATCAACAGTATTCCAATTTTCGAAAACCTAGCTCTGATACCACCAAATGTAACCCTCCTTAGCTAGGTTTAGCCGAAAGACTAAACCGAGCGAGCTACATTAGGGTTTACCAAAATAAACCCCAAAAAAATTCAAATAAAATGGTCCATTTTTTCTTTTATCTTATCTAAAAGAATGATTAGGTCCTAAGGTATTCATACGAGTTATAGTTTAAATAGCAACTCAATCGGCCGTCATTTTGACATCTAGTTGCTCGAAAACCAATTATAAGGACTAAAGCGTAATTTCCAATTTTTATGAGGACTTTCATGAAATTAAAATTACAAATACTCAATTAGTCATGTTGCATGCCTTCATGTTAAACCTTAGCCCAAAATAATCATTCATATAAATTTAATTGAACATTCAAGAAATAGGACTAAATTGTAAGGATTTCGAACTATAGACACTTATACAACTAAAATAACGGTCTGCGTACGGGTATGGGTCACATGTGTTTCGATATGGCACAAAAGACAAAGGCATACCGATACGGTCCCTATGCGTATCGGTACATACTTGTATAATTCCAAAATTAGGATTCCAATAGCTAAAACTGTATCGATACGAAAACACGTGTACCAAAACGAGCACTATTTTCTCTCTATGCGTACTGATACGGTTACCAGGCGTATCAATACGCGTAGGCTATTTTGAACACTTGGAGCCTGGACGAGTCCCCGCGTACCGAAACATGAGGGCCTGTACCGGTACGCTACTGTAATGACCTCTAGGTCTAACATATAACCATTTGGCTCACTCCAAACAACATTAACACTTAGCCAAACATCAGATAACATCAATAATATGCTTGAGCATCAACATATCAATCATAAAATCCAAACTAGCTCAACTAGCATACTCAAACACAAAAACTAGCGGCATGCTTCCTAGACCACATTTAAAAACCAACATCCATGTCCCAAACACTTAAAACACATTACAAGTCCAAAACAATAATTAAAATTTGAAACAATAGGGAGTTCCTCAAAAACCCTCCCAAAACCTCCATGGACACATTGCCATTATTACTATTCGTTAGTATCCAAACCATACATTGAGTTCAAATCTTAGGATTTCCTTTCTAGCTTCTTTGTTGTCTCAAACCATAGTTTTTCTGCATTGATGGAAAAAGAGAGCGTAAGCACACTAGGCTTAGCGAGGAATGCTCAAACAACAACCATCATCAATGCATTTAAAAACCATCTCACAAAACATTTGTAAAATACATTTCAAAGCTCTCTTGAATCATCATCTCATTATCATGCCCTATCAAAACTGTTAGGATGATCAATCGACAACGAATGGCCAAGAGGGGGTGAATTGGCAATTAAAAATTTGAAGGGAAGCAAATGGAAAATGAAAAATTGAAGACACGAGAATTTATAGTGATTCAAGCTTCTAACAAGCTCTACATCCACTACCTTAGCTCCCCACCAAGGATTTCAAACAATTCACTACTAAATTTCTCCCTTCTTCTAGGCTAAGGAGGCAACCGTTACAATGGATCAAAGCTTTCTACCCAAAGCTTGATCAAGGTTCACTCTTTTTCAAGAAGTGGTTTACAAACACAAAAATATCCTCTCAAAGGTGAATTTGTTTTCCCAATTACAAGTGCTCACAATCCGAAACTTGAATCTAAAGATTACAATGAAAATACACAAGTTGGGTGTAAAAAATTTGACTTTAAAAGCTCAAAGTGGTTGGATTTTGCTTGAATGCTTGAGAGTTGTTCAATGGATGTTCAATAGTTGTTGTAGCAGCTTTGGAGACTTGAATTTATACCCTCTCATTGATTTCTAACCATTTGGGTGGTTGAGGTCATCAATAGAGCCGCTGGGGAAAATTTTTCCTACAATAAATGCTGTCTGGTAACCTACTGTATCAGTACATGAAGAGCTGTATCGGTACCTGTCAAAAGAAGAAAGAGCTGTTGTACAATAGAGTATCGATATGCTTCAAGGCGTATCAAAATGGATAAAGAGTAAAAATAGGGACTTATCGATACAATATAATCGTATCGGTATTTTTGCTCATAGGAATCTGAAGAAAAAGTCTAGTAAAAATGCATCGGTACGCCTAGGGGCATATCGATATGGGTTAGCCAATTTTCAAAGTTTGTTGATTCCCATAACTGACAAGGCAAAATTCATATTTTAAATGCAACGATTTTTGAAGATCTTAACACCCTGTATCGATACAGTGTAGACCGTATCGATACGCTTAAGTAATAACTTAAAACAGATGAATGTCGTATCGAAACATACATATATGTATCGATTCGCATAACCTAAAATACAAGCCCAGATGAAGGCTGTCTCGAAACGGGCATTGCCATATCAAAATGGTTTGCAAAATTAAAATTACAGTAGTGAAAAATCGTATTGAAACACCTAAGGTGTATCGATACGCTGGCTGTATTTCTTGAATTTGGCTTTGAAATACTTAGAGATATTTTTTGGTTTAAGTCTTGGACTTAGAAAAACTTTTCCTTATCATTTTGTGAGACTTTTGAATACTTAAAAATTTATTTTCTTTTACAATTTAGTCCTTAAACAATTTGTTATATCAAAACCGAATATAGGTTTTATAATCTCCCCCTTTTTGATATAACAAAACCAAAGTAAAATTTTAAGTAAATTTGAAAGGTTTGAAAAGTACTCCCCCTTATTTTAAGACTAAATGACTTTGAAATTTTTTAGCTCAATTACTTCTCCCCCTTTTTTTAGATCAAAATCAATAGGATATAAAATTAAAGCAATAGATATAAGCAATAAAGTAACTCCAAGCACTTAAAGGGAACAACATATGCATTAAAATTCAAAGCATAATTCAAAACAACATAATCAAATCCAACTTAATTCCAAAAAAAGATAAACCAAAGGAAATAGCATCAAAGCATAGAAGTTCATAAAATAAAGACATAGGTGCATAAAACTAATCCTAATATGATATGATATGCAAGATACCTAAGGATTATCTTCATCGTCTTCATCTTCTTCATCTTTATCTTCATCTTCATCTTCATCACTGGAATAGGTTCCAAGAGATTGGCGCCACTCTCCATGAAAAGCGATAAGAGAGATATCCATCAAATTTTGGTGATTCTCAATGCCAGTCATTCTTTCCTCCAAAGATGTGAAACGTGTGTCAATCACGGCAAACCCGAAGGTCATTGTAATATCTAAAGATGCAATAGAAGTGCTTAATGATGTGAATTGCTCGTTGAGATAGGCCATAAGAGAATCATGAGAAGGTTGCGCTACTGAAGCTTGAGGAACCAAAACCGCTTGAGGAGCCGCCATCGGATTGGGTTGAACACCACAAGGAAAATCGGCATTCTGGGCCCATTCTCCATCATAGAATGCAAACTTTGCGCGGCGGAGAGAATGGTCGTCAATAAGATCGATGAGAACTTCAGAAACATCATAGAAGCAATCAATTTCAATCTTGTGAAATAGAAAACTCAAAGCGGTGCCATATGTGAAGGATGAAACAAGAGTTGTATGGCAATTTTACACAAGAAAGACGATCTCCGCAAACATTATTTGACCAAGGTTCTGTCGTTTACCCTCACGAAAGCATCAGATCTAAAAGTCATCAACTTGACGGATCATTGAGAACTTTCTACCAGATGGACAAAACCACCAAGTGATCATAGGGTGAAGGATGCGATGATGAGCATCGACCACAGTTAAGGAACCACTAAGGACATGTCCTAAGGAATCCTCATTATCAATTCCCACATTCTCAAAACCCAAAAAGTTTGTTAAAACCGATGAATCAATTTGAAACTTTTTACCCATAAGATAAGATTCGATAGCAGCAACTTCGAATTTATCTTCATTATAAATACACTAGGCATTTGAGTAAAAAATTAAAACAAGGTTTCGGTACAAAATCCCGGGTAAGGCTAAAAATTTCATAAACTTCCATTGTTCCACCAACTCAAGATAACGAAATTGAAATCTTTAGGAAGATAAAATCGGGATCGAGATAGTACGCTCACGGTGGATTTTAAATTTTTTATAATGTTTAAAATGATCCACGACATTTGGAAATCTTGGCTCGTTAAAATAATTTTGGAAAATATGGGTAAGGTTGGGTCTATTACCAATAATTTTGAGATTTTGATGAGAAGGAATGGAACTAGAGGCCGTATCTTTTCTTTGTCTTTTCTTAGGACCCATGACCTGAAATCAAAATCAAACAAAAAACAATGTATGCATAAATCAACATATTCAATCCAATAATCAAGGTATTGTTAAAAGTCTATATAATATAGTTTAAAAATATATATAATTATAAAAAGAACTTTTGGTAAAATAAAATTTGAAAAATAATGTTGAAAAACTATACGATATAATTTTATATTAGAACAAAAAAATTCCAGTTTTGAAAAAGTTTTTACAAAATCTTTGAAAAAACAATGTTATGTACATTCTAAATATATAATTTTGAGAAAAATATATAAATAAGAATGAAAATTGAAAATAAAGAAAGTTAGGGTTTATACCTTGAATAAGGATTATGGAAGAATGAGAAGATGATGATGCATAAGCTTAATGACATAGCTAGGGTTTGATGAGAAATCCAAAAGCCCTCAAAAGATTTTAAGATTTGTGTGAAAAAATAGAGAGACTTTAGAGGTTTTTATAGATAAAAATGTATCTAGGGTTTGAGATAAAAGTTAGAATTTGAATGAAAGTTGGAAACCCTCTTTTAAAGCCCATTTAACTCTCTAGCGGTTACCCATACCGATACGCCATGTGGCATATCGAAACATAATTTTGAAATGGTTATTAGTCGTTTCGATATGCGACTCCATATCGATACAATTAAAATCATATCGAAACACATTCAAGAACCCATATCGATACGTGAAACATCGTATAGATACACTTGTGCCTGAAAATGTCATTTTTGGCATCAAGTAGCTCAATAATTCAAACTTAACTGAATCTATATGCATGGAAATGATATGATATCATCATGTATGAGCATAAATAGTTGCATAGTCCCCCTAGCAACAAGCATATATGCATATAGGAGCAAAAACACATAAGCAATGCAATCAATCAAATTCAAGCAATTTTAAGACCAAAAAGGCTTTAAGGCTCAAGAAAGGCTAGTTAAACTAACTCTCTCCTAAGAGGCCAAAAATGCTCTTTAGCTAATGGTTTGGTAAAGTTATCTGCTAGATCATTTGGAGTGTCTACATATTCTAGAACAACATCGTTTTTCAAGACATGATCTCTAATAAAATGATGCCTTATCTCTATGTGCTTGGTTCTAGAATGTTGGATGGGATTCTTAGTGAGACATATGGAACTAGTGTTGTCACATTTAAGATGAACGGTACCTACATCAATTCCATAATCTAAAAGTTGTTGCTTCATCCAAAGGACTTGAGCACAACAGCTTCTAACTGATATATATTTCGCTTCGGTGGTAGACAGTGCTACACTATTTTGTTTCTTAGAGAACCAAGATATAAGCTTACTATCTAGGAATTTACAAGTACCAAAGGTACTTTTTCTATCTATCTTACAACCTCCATAATCTGCATCTGAATAAGCATGCAAATCAAATGAGGAATCTCTAGGATACCAAAGGCCTAAACAAGGTGTATCTCTAAGGTATCTAAAGATTCTCTTAATGGCTATAAGGTACGATTCTCTAGGACTATCTTGAAATCTAACACACAAGCAAACACTAAACATAATCTCAAGTCTACTTACAGTAAGATAAAGCAAAGATCCAATCATAGAGTGATAAAGCTTTAAATCAACACACTTACCTCCTTCATCTTTGTCAAGCTTTGTAGAAGAGCTCATTGGTGTGGCTTGAGGTTTCACATTCTCCAAGTCAATCTTCTTGAGCATGTCCTATGGTAGACTTATTACTAGGCCTATCAACTAATGTCCATACTTGACTTCTCTCAGATTTATTTAATTCCTCTTGAATAGCCAATATCCAATAATCATCTTTTAATGCCTCTTTGATATTTTTAGGCTCAATGCATGAAATAAATGCAACATTGGAAACATTTTCAAGAGAGAGTCTAGTGGTTACCCCTTTGGATGGATCATCCAAGATCTCACTACCTTTGACATAGTTGAACTCTCTTGAGTAGGAGACCTCATTTTCCTCTAGAGTCATGTTCTTCAAGGCTTATATAGGTGGATCTTGTGGTTCATCTTTTGATTAAACTTCGTCTACCTTTGATGATTGTCCTCCACCATCATTGGCATAAAAATTCCTACATCATCGTCATCACAAGAATCCTTCATCGGAAGGAGGTTATCATCGAAAACCACATGTATAGACACTTCTACTACAAAAGTTCTCTTGTTAAATACAAGATAGGCTTTATAGTTTAAAGAATAACCTAGAAAAATATCTTCATCACTTTTAGCATCAAATTTGCCTAAATTATCTTTTCCATTGTTTAAAACAAAATATTTACGACCAAATGGATGAAAATAGCTAATGTTAGGCTTTTTGGTTTTGAGTAGTTCATGAGGAGTTTTCTTTAAAATAGACATAATCATTACTCTATTTATAATATAGCAAGTCGTATTAGTGGCTTCTGCCCAAAAATATTTAGGCAAATTGTTTTCACAAAGCATGGTTCTAGCCATTTCATCTAAAGTACAATTTTTCCTCTCAACAACCCCATTTTGTTGAGGTATTCGAGGGGCTAAAAAATTACGGCTTATACCACTTAAGTTACAAAACTCTTCAAAACCTAGATTTTGAAATTCGGTTCCATGGTCACTTCGAATATGTGAAATAGATTGACCAAAATTGTTTTGATTTGCTTTTGAAAATCTAATGAATTTTTCTAAAGCCTCATCCTTGGTACTTAAAAATAGAACCCAAGTATATCAAGAATAGTCATCTACTAAAACAAATGCATATAATTTTCCACCCAAGCTAGTTGTCCTAATAGGGCCAAAAAGATCCATGTGGATCAATTGTAAAACGCTACTTGTAGAAACATCATTAATAGGTTTGAAAGAAACTCTTTCATGATTTCCTTTTGCACAAGCATCACAAATTTTGTCATTTGAAAACTTTATTTTAGGCAAACCTCTTACAAGATCATTTGAAACCATTTTTCCAAAACACTCATGCTTGCATACCCTAGTTTTCTATGCCATAACCATGAATCATGCTCATTATTAGCAACAAAACATGCATTAAAATATGAATGTCATCTAAAGGCACCATGTAAATGTTTCCTATGCGATGACCAAAAAGTACAATTTTGTAGGTTTCGATGTTTATAATTTTGCAACCATATAAATAAAAAATCACTACAAAACTTTTATCCCAAAGTTGGCTTATGCTTAACAAATTATGTTTAAGACCATTGACATAGACATTTTCAATAAGTATGGAAGAGTGATTACCAATAGAACCAATTCCTTCAATTTGGCCTTTGGAGTTGTCACCAAATGTCACTAATCCTCCTCTCTTTAGATTTAGTTCTGAGAATCTACTCTTGTCTCTGGTCATATGTCTCGAGCATCCACTATCAAGGAACCACGAATTTGCACTTGAAGCTTTGGCCTTGTAGCAATGCTCCCCCTATAGACAAAGATTAGGTCTTAATTTTTGGTACCCAAATCATTTTGGGTCCATGAGTATTAGCTCCCAAAATCTTGTTTCCCTTGGGAATCCAAGAAGCAATAGCATAAATATCATTAGAAGCAATTAGGTCCTTAGAAACCCAAACACTTCTAATCCTTTTACTTCTAGAGGGCCTTTGGAAGCCTCTTTGTTTGTAGCCATCAAAGTTCTTTTTCACATAGTTGGGTTTTGAAGATTGTGCTTTTTCAAAACTAGATTTCCCAACTTTGTTCAAGGAAGCTTTGAGATCATTCACCTCCTTGCGGTAATGATCATGAAACTCGGAAAGAAGGTTGTTTAAATCAACATTTTCCTTTTCAAAATAAATTTGATTTTCTTGCAAATCATAAACCTTCTTTTCAAGTTTCGAGTTGGTTTTAGAAAAATAATCATTTTCTTGTTTTCCAAAATCGATTCCTTGAATTTTTCTACCAACGCGTCATAAACCTCTTGCAACTCATTTTAAGCTTCTTGAAGCTCATCAAATGTAAAATCGAAAGTGGATGAGTTAGAGATTACCTTAGGATCTTCTTCAAGAGCCGTGAGGAAAAGATTGTCCACTTCTTGCTCCTCTTCATCGGACGATTCCTCATCTCTCCAAGTAGCAACATAAGCCTTGAGCTTCTTCTTCTCCTCGAAGCTCTTCATTTTGAGTTGAGGATAATCGGTCCTTATATGCCCGACTTCTTGCACTCAAAGATATGAGTTGATCATTCTCCTCCTCCTTGTTCTTGAAGCCTCATCTTCGATGGAACTTTCTTCCTCTATTGGACTTCATGAACCTTGTGAACCTTTTGGCTAGCATAGCCATCTCTTCATCTTTCTACTAACTCGAATCACTCTCTTCAAGAAAAGCTTTGAGAGCAATACCGAGTTTTTTCTTCTCCATCTCCTTCTTATCTACCATATTTTCTTCTCTTTTCTTTTCTTCTTCTCTTCCTTGCTTCATGATCTCATGAGTAAGAAGATAACCCATAAGAGCATCAAGCTTCAAGGTCTTCAAATCCTTTGCCTCGATGATGGCGGTCCTCTTCCCATCCCATGACTTAGGAAGGAAGTAGATAAGCTTCCGAACAAGCTTGTCTTCGGGGACGATTTATCTGAAGCCTTTAAGATCGTTGACAATGACGAAGAAGCAATCGAACATCTTGGTGACGCTCTCATTGGGCTCTATCTTGAAGTTCTCATAACTTAAGTTGAGGAGTCCAATATTAGTCTCCTTTAAGTCGTTGGTTCCTTTATAGGTGGTCTCGAGCTTGTCCCACACCTCATTTGCACTTGTAAAAGAAGACATCTTCGAGTACTCATCGGGTCCAAGCACACAAAAGAGAATGTGCAAGGCCTTGTCATTTACTTGCAACTTCCTTCTTTCTTCATTGGTCATTTCTTGCTTGGCCTTGGGAACATGCCTCTCTCCTTCTTGATTTATCGGGATAGATGTTCCATCTTCAATTACATCCCAAAGGGCATAATCATTGGATTTAATGAATAATCTCATTTGGTTATTCCAATACAGATAGTTGTCTCCATTGAAGAATGACGGTTTAGTGATAGATTGTGACTCAAACATGTTGTGGCCAGAAGTAGACGCCATGGCTTGAATGTTAGTTGATTGAATCACCTCTAGGAATGTCTCAAGTGGATGTTAATCCCTCAATGAGTTAGGCTCTGATACCAATTGTTAGGATGATCAATCGACGACGAATGGCCAAGATGGGTGAATTGGCAAGTAAAAAATTAAAGTGAAGCAAATGGAAAATGAAAAATTGAAGGCACAAGAATTTATAGTGGTTCAAGCTTCTAACAAGCTCTACATCCACTTCCTTAGCTCCCTGATAAGAATTTCAAACAATTCACTACTGAATTCTTCCCATTTTCTAGGCTAAGGAGGCAACCGTTACAATGGATCAAAGCTTTCTACCGAAAGCTTGATCAAGGTTCACTCTTTTACAAGAAGTGATTTGCAAACACAAAAATATCCGCTTTCTGCTCAATTACAAGTGCTCAAAACCCCAAACTTGAATCTAAATATTACAATGAAAATACACAAGTTGGGTATAAAAAAATTGACTCTAAAAGCTCAAAGTGGTTGAATTTTGCTTGAATGCTTGAGTGTTGTTCAATGGATGTTCAATAGTTGTTGTAGCAGCTTTGGATACTTGAATTTATACCCTCTTATTGATTTCCAACTGTTGGGTGGTTGAGGTCATCAATAGAGCCATTGGGGACCTTTTTTCCCGCAATAAATGTTGTCTGGTGACCTACCGTATCGGTACATGAAGAGCCATATCGGTACCTGTCAAAAGAAGAAAGAGCCATTGTGCAATAGCGTATCGATACGCTTCAAGGCATATCAAAATGGATAAAGAGTAAAAATAGGGTGTATCGATACGGTGTAGCCGTATCAATACGGTTTTTGCACACTAGAATCTGAGGAAAAAGTCTAGCAAAAAATGCATCGGTACGCCTAGGGGTGTATTGATACGGGATAAAAAAATTTCAAAGTTTGTTGATTCCCATAACTGACAAAACAACGGTCATATTTTACAATCAAAGATTTTTTATGATCTTAATACCCCGTATTGATACATTAGAGACCGTATCGGTAGCTTAAGCAATAACTTAAACCCAGATGAATGTCGTATCAAAACAGACGTATCCGTATTGATACGCATAACCTAAAATACAAGTGCAGATGAAGGCAATATCGAAACGGGCATAGCCGTATCGAAACATTTTGCAAAATAAAAATTACAATAGTGAAAAACTGTATCGAAACACCTAAGGTATATCGATACGCCTGACATATTTCTTGAATTTTGCTTTGAAATACTTATAAATAATTTTTTGTTTAAGTCTTGGACTTAGAAAAACTTTTCCTTGTCACTTTGTGAGACTTTTGAATACTTAATTTTTTTTACAATTTGGTCCTCAAACAATTTGTTATATTAAAATTAAATATAGGTTTTACAAAAATCATGCACTTAACATTTCAAAACAAAATATCAAACCATATGCAACATGTATCATGAATCCCACAACAAAATCCCATTTTTCTACCCTCAATTTAAGCTTTCCCATGCATACTACCAATGCAAGGCTTAAAGAGTAAAACATGTTTAAATCACATTAAACAACATAATCCATCTCATGATACATAAACAATTATATTGGCTTCCAAGTGACCATTTACCAAGTTCCATTTACCAAAACGTAACATCGGATACACGGATTCAATAAGTGTTCCCTCAACACTTGACAAAAATCTATCGGTAACCCAAGGTTCATACACGGGAGTATTCGGTACATATAAACCCATCTACCGTTGTGACACCCGTGGTGGAGTATTCGGCACTCATAAACCTAGGGATGGCAACGGGCTGGATCTAGACCGGATCTAGTTGGACCCAGATCCAGACCTATTTTCACATACTGGATCCAGACCCGCCCCGGATCTACGAGTCTAGAAAATTAGGACCCGGATCCAACGGATCTCACGGATTCGGGTCCAAAACGGGTCTATTAAAAAGAAACCTTTCGACCTATTTTTAACGTAATAAAACTGTCATTGACTAATTTCACATCACATCTCCAATGGAGAAAAGATTAATTTCAATACAACTACTAATAGAATAAAAAACGATAAACTAAAGTCTCAAAACAAACTCTAACAAAATTACACAAATGTCTTCTGAATAACACAAACATTAAAAAATGTAGATCATGAAACATTCCATTGTCACAAGCTGAGTACCGTACTTCTACCTCCTTAGGGTGCTAGTCGTCATCACTACATAAATCATAAACATCCTAAAACAAACAACAACCAACCAAAGAGAAAATTTTGTTTAATGAAAATAATATTTGTGAAATTTAAATATTAATATTAAGGTGGGTTTTTCTATAAAGGGGTAAACAAATCCAAGTTCGAATCTCAGTGTCAGATCCAGACCCAGATCCGTACTTTAATCAGAGGACTAGATCCGGCCCGGATCCATCGGGTCCAAAATTTTAGGATCAAAACCCTATAAAATGAATATGGATCTATGAATTCGGGTCAGGTCCAAGATCCATTGCCATCCCTACATAAACCCCTCAACAACACTCATCGATACGATGTTTAATCCACTAACAAGAGTTTACAGTACCGTACAACCCCTAAACTATTAGGGTACTTGGATAGAGTATTCGGTACACCGTATAAACCTCTCAACATCCAAGGCACCTTTTTATAGTGCACTATCAATCCTACGGTCGGTAAACTATATCCGATTTCATTTTCAAACCATTTCATAACATCACTTGCCAATATAATTCATTTCAACATCAACTCACTATTTTCATATGCATCTACCATAACCATTAAACCAATGCATCAACCTTTGCATTAAACAATGTTTATGAACATTAACAAACCGTGCATTATTCCCAAATTCATTAACATCTTTTTAAGACCAAATTCCAGCATTAAACCATGCTCAATATATGCATAAACAATGAGTAATTAAAACATGTCAAACAAGTGCATCAAACTATCACCAAAATCGAGTTCGAGAGAGAATCCATCCTTTTCTTACTTCTGAGTTTAGATCAGCGTTTCAAGCTCAATCTAAACCCCCAAACACAACTTTCAAACCTTTTTAAAGTTGAAAACATGTTTCCATTCACTGACTCGTAACGCCTCACTTGCCGATGCAACAAACACACCTCTAAAGCTTCCGAAACTCACGTTTAAGCTTGAGGTTCAGACTCCCCTTCTTTTAATCACACAAAAACAGAGGTACATTGCATCAGAATGCAATCAACATCACAAAACCTCAATATCCTTAACCTAAAATCACTCCATAACTCCCAAAAATTAACAACAAACCTCTTCCAAACATAACCAAGTCATAATCAAACGTTTCAACACTTCAATCAACATCTAAAAACACTTTTCAAACATCCTTATATCTCTAGCATTCAATTAGCCACCACAACTCCTCAAAAACACAAAGCTAGCAACCTAAAAAATTAGAGATTCATATAGCTTCGAGATTCCAATATTAAAACCAACTTATCAACATTATAAAACATCAAAATCATGATTAGAACTCATCAAGAACCCAACAAAATAGATCCAAAACAAAAATCTCTTGTTCTCGTCAATTAAACCTTGATTTTCTAAATTTCCATAATTAACTCATCAAAACTCGTTAGAAAGCATTAAACACCGATCAAATACTTGGGAATTTCAGTAAAGAACCAATCATTAGAGGAGAAGAACAAACCTTACCTCTGATAGATGGATTTCCTCTCAATTGGATGTTTTACTCTTGAAAACAAAGGAAAATCAATGATATTTTTGGAAAACAAGATTGAAGAATCTATTAGAAGTCAATAGTTAATTAAATCAAGAGCATTACCTTCAATCTTTGATGAAAAACGAGTGTTTGGCCGAAGAAAATTTGAGAGAAAGAAAGTTACGTCAAAAGTGGTTTTAGAAAAATAATTACCCTTTTATTAATTAAATCCCTTTAATCATTAATTAAAAACTCATTAAAATAAACCAAATTGAGAGAAAATTCTGGTAAAAACATTTAGGTCAAATAGCTCCTTTAAGATTCAAAGTTTTGATCCTTTTACAAAACAGTCACTAAAAACAATTTTTAATCTTTACATTTTAGTCACAAGCCAAAATGTTCAATTTCCAAAACTCATTTTCCAAAATTGACTTTACCAAAAATATCCATATATTAAATAAGGATTTTTAGACATTTTTCTCGCACCAAAAGTATTTATTCTGATTTTAATCCTGAATCTGACTTGAATCTCTAATCCCAGTCCATTGGACCGTCTAACCCACTAGGAAAACTCATAAGCCCAAAACCAGGGCGTTACATGGATACGGGTTTAACTGCGAGATTTTTTAAATTTAGCCCAAAAGCTAATTTATAAAGCTTTTGGACGAATTAGACTTAGCCCAACCTAATTATTAACATTTAAATTATGTTTTCAGGGTTTTATATACTTTAGGAACCAACCACCCTTCTCTTAAGCCGTTAGATCAAGTCCAATTCAATGGGCCAGATTTCGTTGTTTATTTTATTCATTCTTAGCTTTAGGTTAAAGTCATCTTTCTTCTATAAAAGGATGATGTTTCTTCTTTGTTTTTCAGATTTTCATTGATTAATAAGAAGTTCTCTTTTGATATTTTAGTCTTCTTTGAATACGTGTTTGCAAGTATTCGGTAAACTTGTCTAGAAGCCATCTTCAATGTTTCAACTCGGTTGATTGTTGTTGATCTTCACACTTTGGGTTGCCCAATCAATTGTGGTTAGGAAGGTTTATTTTAAGCCATATCTCAGAGGTTGTCTAGTTAATCATGACTATGAGGGTTCCGCGGGCAAATTCCTCAATTCTACAAGCCATATTCATCTCTTCTTCACTTCCAAACACCATCTCCATCAAATTACAAATCTGGAAAATTTCAGCCTTCTTTTTATTTTATTCTTATTATTCATCATCTAACCCTTCTTCTTGACTTTGTTTCTTAATTTTCCAGCCTTAATTCTGAAAATTTTAATAAACGCCCAACAAGTTTCTCTTGAAATTTCAGATTGGTGCCTAACTTTCTTGATTGAGTCTAAAGCCCTATGTTTGCTTCCAAGCCATCAAATTGAAGGTTCCAACGTATAAAGGCATCCTCACATTAGGTACGCCCTTAAGGCAATTTATATTGAGATCAGTACGCGACGTACCGTACGAGTATGGGTTTGAGCTACTAGAATCCCCAAATTTTGAAATGTGCAACAGGGATCGGTATGCGAGTAACCGTACCGATACAGATATGCCACATTTTCTCGTACCGACATGGTGCAAGCCTGTATCGATATAGGGTTAGTTAACTCTGGTATTTTTATGTTGTGTTTTGGACTCTTTGCAAATTGGTCACTATTTTTGTAATGCTCAATTGATGATGATCTTGTGATCCAAATTTGGTGCAAATTCACACAATGGCATGTAATGAATCTAATTAAAGGCTGGTAATGTCAATTTGTAATTAGCCGCTTTAATTTATAAAATTTACATTTTGGTCTCTAAAGTGTTAAGTTTTACAAATCGAATGCTTGATTCGTCTTCTACTGGTGTTCATAATACCTTAGGGTTAATTAAGCATCTAGGAAAGATAAAAAAGAAAAAATGGATTGGTTTATGTTATTAGTTCGGGTTTGCTTTGGCAAACCTAATGTGCCAAATTTTGAAATGTGCAACACGGATCAGTACGAGAGTAACCGTACCGATATGGGTATACCACGTTGACTCGTACTGATAAAGTGCAAGCCTGTATCGATATAGAGTTAGTTAACTCTGGTATTTTCATGATGTGTTCTGGATTCTTTGCAAATAGTCACTGTTTTTGTAACGCTCAATTGATGATGATATTGTGATCCATATTTGATGCAAATTCACACAGTGTCATGTAATGAATCTAATTAAAGGTTGGTAATGTCAATTTTTAATTAGCCCCTTCAATTTATAAAATTTATATTTGGTCCCTAAAGTGTTAAGTCTTGCAAATCAAATGCTTGATTTGTCTTCCGCTGATGTTCATCATACCTTTGGGTTAATTAAGCATCTAGGTAAGATAAAGAGGAAAAAATGGATCGGTATAAGTTATAGTTTGGATTTGCTTAAGGAAACCTATTGTGGCATCCTTTATTCGGTCTTGGTGGCTAGGCGGGGTCAAGGGGGTTACAATCGTAAATGTCGTACTCCTATCTGTTGGACTGAGCTGTATGAAAGGAGGACTTTGGGTCCTGAGTTGGTCCAAGAGACTGACGAGACTGTCAAATTGATCTACGACTATCTGAGGGAGGCGTTTGACACACAAAAGTCTTATGCTGATTAGATGAGGAAAGATATTAAGTTCGAGGTTAGTGATCAGGTCTTTCTAAAGGTATCCTCGTGGAAGAAAGTTTTAATATTTGGACGCAAAGGCAAACCGAGTCTAAGATTTATTAGATCGTATTGGATTGTAAAGAGAGTTGAACCAATTATCTATCTACTTGAGTTGCCTTCACAACTTAGTCGTATCCATGATGTTTTCCATGTGTCTATGTTGAAGCAATACCACCTAGATCTGAGTCATATTATTCAGGTTCAAGATGTGGAGTTGAAGCCAGACGTTTCCTATGAGGAGGAGCCGATAAAGATTTTGGATCTTGATGAGAGATTTTTAAGGAATATGTTGCGCGTAATAAGTGCTACGCAAATGTGCAAGTATACACGTCGCAAGTTATAGTATAAAAGATATCGTCTCCACAGGGATTGGTGCCACTTCAAGAATCTAGTCTCTTGCACTGTAAAAAGTAAAAACACAAGTAAAGGATTATAGGAGTTTTAACTAATAACTAATCTAGAAAGCAATAAAGTAAAAGAAAAGATGAATTCAAATGAGAGAGAGATAGGCCAGGTTATCGTGAGTTGAGGTGTGATAGCCAATTGGATTGTCTTGGTAAAAGAGTGCACAGGCAACTCAGTTGCCGTGGCAACTTGCACAACGGGGTTGCCTTAGCAACTAATCGATGGTTGCCTGGGCAACTACTTGGGTGTCTTGGCAGCAATCTTCAAGGTTCGGCAGAGCGTTCTTCAATGGTTTCTTCTTATCCCTAAGTTGAAACTCTAGCTACTTGTGCATGCCTTGATAATACATCCCTGCGTGAATCAAGGGTGAACAACAACCAATCTTGCGCTCCTCTTAGCCATTGAAATCCTTAACTTATTCCTAAGCCGCATTAATCTTCACCATCATTGGATTGAATAAAGATCATATTCATTCGTTTCTTGAATCTAACTCTCCCGATATTAGATAAATAGATGAAATCACGAGATCCTCTCCCAATTCACTCGCAAACAAGAATAAGAACCAAGAATGAATAAACCTTGAAATAGAAAAGTGCAAACTCTTATTACCTAAACAAAAACCAATAGTTTCTCACAACCACAAAACACAATAACCATAACCAAGTAGATTTAGTTCATGTCTAGGTTCCAAAGAAACACAAGATAAACAATCCCTAGCATGAACCCAATCGAACAAGGAAGAAAAGATAAAGCTTGTCGAAAATCCCTTGCCCTAGATGCTTGTCGAAAATTCTCTCCTCTTGCCCTACTTGGACTTGTCGAGATTTCCCTATTGCTCTCCCCTTGGATTGTCGAAATCTCCTTGCTATTTATAGGGCTAGGCCAAAGTCCTTCTTTGAGGAGGAGTTTGAGTTGGAATTAAATTATCTTTAAAGAATATAATTCTTTATTATAATTTTTCTTTAATCTCTGCATGGCAATCAAATTCCTTTGGGCTTGGGCCTTGCTCCATGTCATCTTGGGCTTGTAAAGTCATTAATTTCGACATCCCTATTGCATTTTCTCTTTGTTGACAATTGCCATGGCAACTGGCTCGGCGTCTCCTTCATGCATTGCCCTGGCAACTAGCTCGACATATCCTTCATGCATTGCCCTGGCAACTAGCTCGGCATTGCTTTGGCAAGTGATCCTGCACATACACACACAAAGCACACCAAAGCAGCATCTTTTCCACAAAAACTACCAAGTTATGTAATCAAGCTCAACGATGGAAGGAAACATGGATTAATGCATGAATGGCTAACTATGCAACTAATATGAGCCTAAGTCTAACAATAATATGAGTAAAAAGGGTAAGAAAAATAGTACTTTTGAACACTTATCACACCCCCAAACTCGAACTATTGCTTGTCCTCAAGCAATGCAAACTCATAATTACCTGCCAAGACTTCAATTTTCACAAACTTTGCTTTGAACTTGATTTCAATTCTCTGAACCGGGGCACACAGTATGATTGGCTTTTTATTTTTCAGAAAACTGAGGAGTTTCTCAGAATCAAACTATAATGCTTGTGAGTGTGTGCGGAGTTGTGTGCAAGTTGATTTTTCGGATTCTATGCAAACAAGAGGTTTTCAAATTACTTCATTGGGTTCTTTTTAACATGTTTTAGCTAGAGCCAGTGTTGGGCACCTCTAGTGTTTTGTTTTTAGTTTTCTTAAGTTAATTTAATCGACTAGAGCCGGTTTCGGGCACCTCTAGTTAAATTTTTTTTAACACATTCTAGAGCCAGTTTCGGGCACCTCTAGTGAAAATTTTTTAGCACATGCTAGAGCCAATTTCGGGCACCTCTAGCATTCATCCAATTTTTATTCTAATCCCCCAATTTGTTAATTATCAACCTAAGTTCACTAGAATTCCTTAAATCAATCAAACCACAACAGTGTTTCATCAAATTTAGCATCATAGTAAAATTCTAAGTTTTTCCATGGTTATCCTAGAATAAAAATTCTATCAGTTAAGTGCATTGGAAAAGTCATCATCGAATATTCATCAAATCTAAGCAAATCTTGTTCCAATTAAAGGCATGGCAAGCAATTTATGTATCCTAAATGTAATACTTTAAGATGATTGAAACTAAACATGGTAATAACAATGCCCCCCTCAAACTCGAGTGAGGCATTGTCCTCAATGCATGCATAAAAATAACGAAAAATAAAAATAAAAATGCATACGAGGACTTACTCCGAGAGTTCGTCACCGCAGATGATTAGTCTCCTTCTAGTCGGTGTCTTGATTCTCTTGCTTGAACGTGATGGTTGTTTTCTTGTTGTCGGTGGTGGAATCGATCCTCGTACTGGGTTGTCCTCATCGTCCTCTTCATCAATGTCAATGGCTTTTCGCTTGGAGGATTCAATTGGTTCGGTCTTTATTGGTTCAATAGAGGACTCGTCCGAATCTGAAAAATCAAAAAATGATTTCGTAGGAGTTGATTCGGGTATAGGTGCTTTACCTTTGGCTTTTGCAGTGGTTGCCGGGATGTCTTTAGCTTTGGTTGCCGTGGCGACTGCTTCATTGGTTGGCGGGGCAAGGATCTCGGCGGGAAAGATTGGGAACGGCATGCGATTGTCCGGGTACTTTTCTAGGATGACTTGGGTGATGACATTGTTGTGCTCCTTCATGTACCGCATGAACATTAGTTGCCGATCTTCAATTTGCCTTAGGCGGCTTGCCAATGGGTGCAAAAGTGCTTCAAAGTGTCCCGGGGTTGGTGGCCGAGTTGCCCTGGCGTTAGGTGCTTGGGTATTAGGGATTGCCGCAGCGGCAGGAGTTCTTGAAGAATCTCCCGGTGCCTCTCCCATTAGCTTTCGGATTAGTGCTTGATTCCAACCAGACTTGGGTAGGGCCTTTTCATCGGTGGACTCACTCGGGACATGCATCTCCTTGCATAGGTTAGAAATTAAGCAAGGGAAGAAAAGAGAACCTTTATCTTTTGAGCTGCATACAAAAATCTCATCACAAATAATTTTTCCAATGTTAATGATGCGATTATGCAAAATAGAATGTATGAGAAAAAGACGTGGTATATCAACGGTAGTATTGTGTGTGAAGGGCATTAAAGAAGTTTTAACAAACTTATTCCATAGTTTTGCCTCAGGTTTAAGCCGAAGGCGATTTACCGTGCCCTTGTATTTACCGTTGTTCCAATGAGTTCCCGGTTGAGTGAGTTCTTGAAGCACCTTGTCGAGTTGCTTGGGATTGATTTTGTCAACGAAGGCTTGATGCTCGTCCTTCTCAATGTAAAGTCCGTAAAAGGTGTTGATGCTTTCGGGACTTATAAGTATGGCCTTGTCACGAACAAAAACATAAGGATTATCCGGGTTAGGTGAGTGAGCATAGAATTCTCTTACCCATGAGATGTTACCCGGTTCCAGTTGATGGCAAAAGATTTGCCACTTTTGATGTGCAATCCTCATGAAGATGAATGGTTCAAGGCCGAAATCTTGATGAGAGTTGGAGTATTCAAAGCCTTGTTCTTCATGAATCTTCCGGCTTTCAAACTTGGATTGAAATCTTTCTTGAACCACCGGTGTAGCAAACTTCTTGTATCTTGGTTCTTTGGAGAAACTTGGATGAACTAAAAGTTTAATCTTGGATTCCATGTATAATCTTGGTTGTGAGTAAAAAAAAGAAAAGAAAAGAAAAGAAACTAAAAAGTTGCAAGATATAAAGTAGGAATAGGTTAAGGGTGATGGGTTTTATAGAAAAGATAAGTGGGTGGGATTAGGGGAAAATGAAAAAAGGGTTAGGGTTTGGTAGAAGTTGTCGACAAGGGGGTTTTGGTTAGGATGAATTGGAGGCTTTATATAAGCCTTAGATTCAGCCCATTAGTTTCCTTGTTGAAGATGTTTTCCTACTTGGTTTAGAATTCCTTCTTTATCTTGAACTTCTTTTCCTACAATTCAAAGACAAATCAAATAAGGATTAAAATTAAAGATAAACTAATAAAGAAAATAAATAAAGATGTGTAATAGGATTCTTAAACTTGAATAAAAAAAATCTATCCTAAAACTACTAATAATCAGAAAAGTAATAAAATAATAAAAAAATCGAAAAAAATAAAAAAATAAAAAAATCAAAAAATAAAAATAAATAAAAATAAAAATAAAAATATCAAAAGGGAGAGCATGCTCATGCATCTCCTAAGTTGACCACTTCCTTGTTACGTTCCACATGGGCACCATTGTAGTGCTTCAATCTTTGTCCATTAACTTTGAATTCATGGTTGTCAGAGATGGACTTGATTATCACAGCACCATGGGAGAATGGTTTGACGACTTCAAATGGTCCTGACCATCTTGATTTCAGCTTTCCCGGGAAAAGTTTTAGCCGAGAATTGAATAGGAGAACTAGTTGCCCTGGCGTGAATTGCCGTGGCAATAGTTTCTTGTCGTGCCATCGCTTTGTTTTCTCCTTGTAGATTCGTGCATTGTTATAGGCGAGTGCACAGAATTCTTCTATCTCATTGAGGTCCATCAAACGCTTTTGTCCGGTACTTTCCCAATCCATATTCACGGTCTTGATTGCCCAATATGCCTTGTGCTCGATTTCCACCGGTAGATGACATGTTTTACCATAGACAAGTCGGAAGGGGGACATACCTAAGGGTGTTTTGAATGCAGTGCGATATGCCCAAAGTGCGTCATCTAGTCTTAATGACCAATCCTTCCTTGAGGGATTTACAACATTCTCGAGTATACCCTTCAATTCCCGGTTGGAAATTTCTGCTTGCCCGTTGGTTTGTGGGTGATATGCCGTGGCGATCTTGTGTGATATGCCGAAGCGTTGCAACATCTTGGCAATTAGTCTGTTGTCAAAATGCTTGCCTTCGTCGCTGATAATTGATCTCGGCATCCCAAACCGTGTAAATATGTTTTTCTGCAAGAATCGTTGCACGGTCTTGGAATCGTTGTTGGGAACTGCAGCAGCCTCCACCCATTTAGACACGTAGTCGACAACAAGTAGAAAGTAGAGGTTGCCGAATGAAGATGGGAAAGGTCCCATAAAATCGATCCCCCATACATCGAACAGTTCCACCTCGATGATGTTCTGGAGTGGCATCTCATGTCGTCTAGAGATATTGCCCGTCCTCTGGCAACGATCACATTGCTTGTAAAAGTCTTGGGCATCTTTGTACAATGTTGGCCAATAAGAACCGGATTGTAGGACTTTGGCCGCGGTACGAGTTCCTCCAAAATGTCCTCCATAGGGTGAAGAATGGCATTGCCGGAGTATATTATGTTGCTCTTCTTTAGGGACACATCGGCGTATAACCTGATCTGCACATTGTTTAAACAAAAGAGGCTCGTCCCAAAAGTAATGCTTAGCATCATGGCGGAACCGCTTCTTCCCTTGGTGAGTAATGCCATAAGGAAAAATACCACAAACAAGGAAATTAACTAAATTCGCGTACCAGGGTATTGCCGAGGCATGTGGCGACTGCTCCCAAGATTGCCGAGGCGTGTGCGTCAAAGACTGTTGCGGCGTTGAGAGTTGCCGAAGCGTGTGCATCCATGGTTGCCGAGGCGTCGAGGGTTGCCGAGGCGTCAAGGGTTGCTGAGGCATTGAGGGTTGCTGAGGCAACTAGAATTTGTTCATCCGGGAATACATCGCATATCTCTAGACCCGCGTCCTTCTCCCTATTGCGTTCCAAACGTGATAAGTGATCGGCCACTTGATTTTTTGTTCTTTTCCTGTCCTTAATTTCAATATCAAATTCTTGTAAAAGTAATATCCAACGAATCAAACGAGGTTTAGCATCCCTTTTAGCAAATAAGTATTTGATTGTCGAATGGTCCGTATGAAGAATTACCTTTGTACCAATTAAATAGGATCGGAACTTGTCAAATGCGAAAACTACAGCTAGTAACTCTTTCTCCGTTGTTGTGTAATTCACTTGAGCACCATTAAGAGTTTTACTAGTATATCACATGGAAGGTCTTACCTATGCGTTGGCCTAAGACTGCTCCTACCGCGAAATCACTTGCATCACACATGAGCTCAAAAGGTAGCGTCCAATCTGGTGGAACGACAATGGGTGCTGAGGCAAGCTTTTTCTTTAGGGTTTCAAATGCTTGGGTGCAAGAATCATCAAAATCGAAGACTTTATCCTGTTCAAGCAGATTACACAAGGGTTTAGTGATTTTAGAAAAATTATGAATGATCCTCCTGTAAAAACCTGCATGTCCGAGAAAACTTCGAATTTCTTTAACCGAACTTGGTGGGGGTAATCTCTCGATCACGTCCACCTTGGCTTTTTCTACTTCAATTCCCTTAGATGAAATCATGATGCCGAGCACTATTCCTTCATCTACCATAAAGTGGCATTTCTCCCAATTGAGGACTAAATCCGTTTCTTCGCATCTTGCTAACACTCTCTCTAAATTGCCGAGATAGCTGTCGAAGTCATTACCAAAAACCAAAAAATCATCCATTAAGATCTCAAGGAAGTCTTCGACCATGTCTGAAAAGAGTGCCATCATGCATCTTTGGAAGGTTACTGGGGCGTTACACAATCCGAACGGCATCCTTCGGAAGGCATAAGTACCGTATGGGCATGTGAAGGTTGTATTTTCTTGATCTTCTGGTGCTATGGCAATCTGATTGTAACCTGAATAACCATCAAGAAAACAATAAAAGGGTTTACCTGCAAGACGGTCAAGCATTTGATCAATAAAGGGTAATGGGAAGTGATCTTTCCTAGTGGCTTTGTTTAGCTTTCGATAGTCCATACAAACCCTCCAACCGGTCACAGTCCTGGTTGGGATAAGTTCATTATTTTCACCGCTTACCTTTGTTATACCTCCCTTTTCGGTACACATTGTACCGGACTTACCCACGCTACTATCGAGATGGGGTATATAATGCCGCGTCAAGCCACTTGATGATTTCTTTCATTACAACCCCTTTCATGGCATGATTCAGTCTCCTCTGGGTCTCAATTGAAGGTTTGTGATCATCTTCCAACAAGATCTTGTGCATGCACACCGCCGGGCTAATTTCCTTCAAGTCGGCAATTGTCCACCCTATTGTCTTTTTGTGTAGCTTCAACATCTTGATCAGCTTCTTTTTTTCGCTTTCAGCTGTAACTTAGAAGAAATAATTACAGGCAATGTATTATCGGTCCCTAAGTATACATATTTTAGTTGCTCTGGCAATTGTTTCAACTCAAGAATTGGTGGATGTTCAATAGAGGGTTTTTCGAGCTTACCTTCCTTACCTGAGTAGTCCAGTGGTTCAAAGTATGTACCTGGTCGATTGACTAGCCAATTTGCCTCTTCTGGTTGTTCCTCATCGACCGATTCTTCATACTCCTCATGTTCCTCTTGATCAGTAATGTAGTTGCCGAGGCAACTAAATTCCTCATCGAAGTTAAACTCTTGTCGTGGCATGAAGAAGTTGGCATTCTTCTGGATCATCGGCATGCCTTAGTGTTTGGAACACATTTAGTTTAACTTGCTGGTCATTCACCCTCATTGTGAGTTCTCCCTTTTCAACATCAATCAAGGTTCTCCCTGTTGCTAGGAATGGTCTCCCGAGAATGATGGGTGCATGCTCATCTGCTTCACAATCCAAAACAATAAAGTCAGCGGGAAAAATAAATTTATCAACTTTTACCAGTATGTCCTCGATTTTTCCCTCTGGAAGCACATAGGATATGTCGGCTAGCTGCAACATGACTGTTGTAGGTCTTGCCTTCCCGATTCCTAGTTTCTGGAAAACCGATTTAGGCATCAAGTTTATGCTAGCCCCAAGGTCGCATAATGCTTTCCCGACATAGTGATTTCCAATGGAACAGGGTATTGTGAAACTTCCAGGATCCTTCAACTTGGGTGGCATACGATTGTCCAACATTGCCATGCATCCCTCTGTCGCGGCAACTGTTTCAAACTCTCTTAGCCTTGTTCTTTTGGACACAATGTCTTTGAGAAACTTGGCATAGTTTGGCATTTGTTCAATTGCTTCCACCAATGGCAAGTTGATGTGGACTTGCTTTAGGATATCAAGAAACTTCTTGAATTGGTATTCTTGCTTTTGTCGCTTCAACCTTTGTGGGAATGGTGGTGGAAGTCGGATATCTTCGATCCTTTCATTGGTTTGAAACCTGATTGACGGCATTGCCGGGACATCTGGAGTTGCCGAGGCATTATCAACTGGGGTTGCCGAGGCATGCTTATTGCAAGTTGCCGAGGCATCTTCAGGGTCGGTTGCCGAGGCATGCTTATTGCCGGTTGCCGCGGCAATTCCTGGTTCAGCATCTAAGGCTTTGCCGCTTGGTTCGTCTTGATCTTTTTGTGGAGTTTTGTTTGACGAGCGGGTTTGAACCTCTCTAAGTTGTTGGCCACTTCTAGTGGTGATCGCCTTACATTGCTCATGGCCAGTTCCTCTTGCGACTTCAGTATCGCTAGGTAAACCTCCTTGTGGTCTAGTATTCAGACTTTGAGCAAACTGTCCGACTTGATTTTCCAATGATCTGACTGCCGCCTCTTGGTTTTACAATCTCATCTCGGTCCTGTTAATAAAAGCATCAGTTCTTTTTATGATATTACTATTCTCAGCCATATAAGATTCAGTTTTCATCATAAAAGCATTTAGAGAATTTTTCAAAGAACTAGATGTTGTCGGTTGTTGCTGCGGCATCTGTTGCCGTGGCATATTCTGCTGGAATCCCGATGCTTGTACATTTTAATTGTTCTGGTTTAGAGCATTGTTGGGATTACTCCATGAAAAATTCAGGTGCTTCTTCCAAGCTGGATTGCATGTATTGGACATCACGTTGTTGCTCCGATTGTAGTTCCCCACATAGAAGCTGGATTCCGGATTCTGCATACATTCAGAAGAATTATGGTTATCACCACATAACTCACAAAAAGAATCCATTACCTTGACTTCATGTGTGTTGTTTGGTTTTTGCATGTTCTGGACCATCTTGGTTAAAGCGGCCAATTGTGCCGAAATTGAATATGATGATCCTAGTTCATGTATTGTGGCTTGGTGTCTAACTCCTCCTCTTCTAGTAGATGGGAATTGATAGTCATTCTTGGCCAGCCTGTTTAAAATTTGCATCGCTTCCTCCGGCGACTTATCTAGGAGTATGCCGTTTGCCGAGGCATCTAGCATCATCCTTGTTGGTGTATTTACGGCGTTGTAAAACATTGTTACTTGAGTCCACACCGGGAATCTGTGTAGAGGGCATTTGTGTAGAAGTTCTCTATATCGCTTCCAAGCCTCGTACATGGATTCATCATCTGCCTGCCAAAAAGAAGTAATGTCGTTACGAAGCTTATCAGTCAAATTTGTAGGATTAAATCTAGCAAGGAAATCATGACAAAGATCAGTCCAAGATGCTATGGATCCGGCATGAATGCTATTCAACAATGTTTTCGCCCTATCCCTCAGTGAATAGGGGAATAATCTTAATCGTAGGACATCGGGGGTGACTCCGTGTATCTTGAACGAGTTGCAAATCACGAGGAAAGATTTCAGATGTTGTCGTGTATCTTCAGTTGCTGAGCCGCCAAATTGACCTACTGTGTTGATCATATTAAACATTACCGGTTTCAACTCAAAGTGGTCGGCTTCAATTTCAGGTGCGACAACTCCTGGGTTAAGTCCATCAAGATCTTCTTCAAGATAGTCTCGAATAGTTCTGTTTCGTGCAAGAATCACTCCTCCTCCTGCTCGAACATCTTGATTCATATTGCCGTCTTGATTTGCGATTGCTTCTTTTATCCTTCGTCTAAGTCTTTGTAAGGTTCGTTCGATTTCTGGATCAAAGGGATATTCTGGTGAAGTCGGTCTTGCCCTGGTCATATACCAATGCAAAACCAAAGTTTGTTAGCCCTTTGAATTTTAAACAAGAAAAATAAAAAGAAAGTGCAAGAAAATAAAAACAAAGTCGCTATTGCCAATCCCCGGCAACGGTGCCAAAAACTTGTTGCGCGTAATAAGTGCTACGCAAATGTGCAAGTATACACGTCGCAAGTTATAGTATAAAAGATATCGTCTCCACAGGGATTGGTGCCACTTCAAGAATCTAGTCTCTTGCACTGTAAAAAGTAAAAACACAAGTAAAGGATTATAGGAGTTTTAACTAATAACTAATCTAGAAAGCAATAAAGTAAAAGAAAAGATGAATTCAAATGAGAGAGAGATAGGCCAGGTTATCGTGAGTTGAGGTGTGATAGCCGATTGGATTGTCTTGGTAAAAGAGTGCACGGGCAACTCAGTTGCCGTGGCAACTTGCACAACGGGGTTGCCTTGGCAACTAATCGATGGTTGCCTGGGCAACTAGTTGGGCAACTACTTGGGTGTCTGGGCAGCAATCTTCAAGGTTCGGCAGAGCGTTCTTCAATGGTTTCTTCTTATCCCTAAGTCAAAACTCTAGCTACTTATGCATGCCTTGATAATACATCCCTGCGTGAATCAAGGGTGAACAACAACCAATCTTGCGCTCCTCTTAGCCGTTGAAATCCTTAACTTATTCCTAAGCCGGATTAATCTTCACCATCATTGGATTGAATAAAGATCATATTCATTCGTTTCTTGAATCTAACTCTCCCGATATTAGATAAATAGATGAAATCACGAGATCCTCTCCCAATTCACTCGCAAACAAGAATAAGAACCAAGAATGAATAAACCTTGAAATAGAAAAATGCAAACTCTTATTACCTAAACAAAAACCAATAGTTTCTCACAACCACAAAACACAATAACCATAGCCAAGTAGATTTAGTTCATGGCTAGGTTCCAAAGAAACACAAGATAAACAATCCCTAGCATGAACCCAATCGAACAAGGAAGAAAAGATAAAGCTTGTCGAAAATCCCTTGCCCTAGATGCTTGTCGAAAATTCTCTCCTCTTGCCCTACTTGGACTTGTCGAAATTTCCCTATTGCTCTCCCCTTGGATTGTCGAAATCTCCTTGCTATTTATAGGGCTAGGCCAAAGTCCTTCTTTGAGGAGGAGTTTGAATTGGAATTAAATTATCTTTAAAGAATATAATTCTTTATTATAATTTTATTCCTATTAGAACTTCTCCTATCTTCTTGGAATTTAATTCTTCTTTAATCTCTACATGGCAATCAAATTCCTTTGGGCTTGGGCCTTGCTCCATGTCATCTTGGGCTTGTAAAGTCATTAATTTCGACATCCCTATTGCATTTTCTCTTTGTCGACAATTGCCATGGCAACTGGCTCGGCGTCTCCTTCATGCATTGCCCTGGCAACCAGCTCGGCATATCCTTCATGCATTGCCCTGGCAACTAGCTCGGCATTGCTTTGGCAAGTGATCCTGCACATACACACACAAAGCACACCAAAGCAACATATTTTCCACAAAAACTACCAAGTTATGTAATCAAGCTCAACGATGGAAGGAAACATGGATTAATGCATGAATGGCTAACTATGCAACTAATATGAGCCTAAGTCTAACAATAATATGAGTAAAAAGGTTAAGAAAAATAGTACTTTTGAACACTTATCAGAATACATGTATCCCGGTGATTAAGGTTCAATGGAGTAGTTGTAGTCCCGCAGAAGCTACCTGAGAGACTGAGGAATCAATAAGGGAGTAGTTTTTGCACCTATTTGACTCAGGTAAGTTTCGAGGATGAAATTTCTTTAGGGGGAGAGTTTCAACACGCCTAAATTAATAAGTTAAATAATAATAATAAATAAAATAACATGGGCAAAGATAAAAATGAGGATATTGCTACCATGAGGTGTTGAACCATTGACCTTGGGTGTGTAAACCAAAGGCCTTAACCATCTGAGCTAAGCCATCCTTGGGGGCTTAGTTCCACCAATTTTCTTTTAAGATAAGCTTTAAAATGTCTAACCCAAGTATTGAATAAGAGTTTGACTCCTCACCTACCGAGTTTAATGCCATTTTGAATCTAAACAAAAAAAATATCAAATCATTTTAGAATACCTAGAGCCCTCACCCACTCCCCACACCGATCACACCTGGTCTCACTCACCTCCAGCACGTGGCATGCACCGCCACTATTAGTTGAGCCACCGTTCTACCCTAAGCCCAATACCATCAGCTACTCACACTGTCGTACTGTTGGTTGTTGTAAAAGTTGTCTTGAAGGTTCGGTTAAAACCATAAAGCTCTCATTGCTTCTTTCAACCGCCTACGCCGTCCGTGTGAGTCATTTCCTCCTACAACGAACTCCGTAGGCTGAGGCAAACAAAGTCGTACCCTTCGATCTCTGTATCATCTCTGTTAGAGCACCGTCGAAAAAGCTTAAAACCTTTCGGTTTCTCTTTGTTTCGACCAAGATCTTCGAAGATTTAAGGCTTGGTAAGCTGTTCAAACTAAAAATATTATTAAGTTCTGCTATTTTTGGCTTGTTTGGAGCATTTTTTGGTCTGATAAGTGGCATGTGGTCGTCACGCGCCATTAGAAGCGACTTTTGGCAGCCATTATGGTCACAGTTGATCTAGACCAGTCTGGCCGGATAGACCAGTTAAGCCTTGAACTTAGCGAGTTTGGCTCGAACCTGACCTGGTCAGCCTAATCTTGAACCAGCCTACTCAGGCCTAATGGCCTCTAACCTAGACCCAAACTGATATTAGCCCACACCTGACCTGAGTCTGACCCTTTTAACCCAACCCATTAACCGAGTTAACCCAATTGAGTTAACTCTCCTGAGTTAACTCAACTGAGTCAACCCTATTGACCATTGACTTTGATCGTTGACCATTGAATCCAAAAAGTTAACTTTTCCCAAAAACTCATATTCTGGTTTTTAACATTTTGAGTACATTTTTAAGTATGTTTCATGAAATCCTAACCCAAAAGCCTCTAAATCTGAATATGCGTATGTAATAAGTTATTTCATTTAAGAGAGCTTACATTGAATTCGTCTACTCAGCCTAGCTCCTCTTGATTCCCTCACCAGTGTGCACTCGTAGTTACTCGTATAATCTTAAAAACTCATTGAAATTATTAAATTAGAATTTATTTTCTTGTAGTAACATTGTTTCATTATGATCTAGGATCTAGCACTGCTGCAGAGCATAGCGAGAAAGGTGCCCAATAGACCCTTTTGGCCAACTTTTTGAGGTGTGTTTCGTGTGTGCTGTATTACTATTTTAAATAATCTGTTGAAATGATTTTTCTGAACATATATGGAATGATCTTTGATTTGAACATTACTACTTTTTTGTTTTGAAAGCATGTCTACTTTATATGTTTGAAAGTATACCTTATGTCTGATTTGAATTGAGATATTTGATTTCTATCAGCTTCATGATTTTCTAATGATGCTACATATTGTTCTAAACTAATTTAACTGGGGTATACTTTTTTGGTATGATTTGAAGTCTCTGCAGGTACAACCATGATCTAGCTGGTAAATCCTTCAGTTAAGCTCCTATGCCCAATGGGTAAGTCCTCTTAGGTCGGCTTTTATGCCCACGAGCCTAGGGTAAGTCCTTTAGGATGCAATGTTTGGGGGATTGGATATCGGTGTTCGATTGAAGGGTAGCTAGGTTTTATTTGAAAACTTTGGTTTCCCTTATAACATTACTTACTGAAGTGATTTATGCAAATCTAAAATATTTAAATGCTTTATCTACACTTACTGGAACACACTAAGCTCCCTAGCTCACACCCTAAACTTTCTCTTTCATATACTTTTGGATAGGCTTCCCTAGGACTTGGCACTTGGAGGATCGACACATTAAGTTCACATATTTTTTGTAATATTTCTATCTTTTAGACTATCAATATCAGGATAACATGAGTCTATATTTTGAAACTGCTTACTTTACCACCTTGCCCGATGTGGCATTATTTTTTAGCCTAATTCTGATATAGTTTTAAACTGATTAACTATTATTAAATATATATGGTTTATAATTGCTATCTAAATTGAACATTAAACCTTTATATTTTTCTTGGAATTTTTTAGTATGGAATGTAATGTGACATCCCTGAATTAGACTTAATGTATAGGTCAGGTCTAAGGGGTTATAGTTTCCATTAAATCTTGCTCCTAAATACTCCTAACTAACCCCCAACTCATTCCAAAGGTTTGCTACAGTGGTTTTGGTCGTCCAATGACCCAACAATCATGTCTATAACATCAAATTAGCATAAAAATATCATCTAGACCATACCACCCATAAACATGCTCTTCCACCCAAAACACAATGTAACACAAGCAAAATAATTACATTTAGGAAAAGTAGAAAATACTTGAGCTAGAGATGTACTAACCTCAACAACAGCTCCAAAATCCCTCTTCAAGCAAGCTTCATTCACTTCTTTCCTTTTCCTTTGTTGTAATGCCCCAGTTTTGGGCCTAGCATTTTAAGGCTAGTTAGACGATCCAGTGGACTGGGTTAGAGAATCGAGTTGGATTCAGGAGCATATATTTTTTTGAAAGATAAAAAATGGAAAAATGTTTAAAAATCATATTTTAATATATTAAGAATATTGGTGAAAGCAATTTTGGAAAATAAGCTTTGGAAGGGTGACATTTTGGCTAGTGACCAAAATGCAATTTTTGAAAATTGTTTTTAAAAGGTGGCTATTTTGTAAAGAGTCAAAACTTTGAATATTTAAGGAGCTATTTTACCATTTGATCTAATTTGAGTTTTCCCTTAATTAGGATTATTTCTAAAAGAGTTTTAATTAAAGAAATTAATAAGGATTTAGTTAAAAAGGTAGTTATTTGTCCAAATCATAATTTGATGTAACTTTCTTTCTCTCATATTTTCTCTCAAAATACTCTCATCCAAACACTATTTTTCCTAGCAGAGATTCAAGGTAATGATCTTGTTTCTTTATTCTTTGATTTTCTAAATGATTTTTTTAACTTGTTTTATCATAAATCTTATTGAATCTCATTGTTTTTCAAGAGGAAAACATCCAATTAAGGAGAAACTCACTCATTGGAGGTAAGTTTCGTTCTTCTCCTGTAATGAAAGATTTTTTACTGAAATTACCAAGTTTTTAACTCTTTTTATATGTTTTTAATTGATTAATTATAGAATTTTGCTTAATTGATAGAATCTTGTTAGGTTGTTAGTTAATGGTTTTGGGGTTGTTTTTTGAGTTTAATCATTATTGGAAGTAAAAGGATGTTGTAAAAGGGTTTTAAATGTTATTTGATGAAGTTTGATGTATTGAATCATTATATTATGGCTGGGTTAAGATTGAGAATTGTTTGAGGTTGATTTCGGTAAATTTTGGATGAGTTTTGAGTGGGCATCTTTAGATCTGCGAGATTTTGGTTTGAAAAAGAGAGTTGGATGCATTTTAATGCATGTTTCCTATAGGGGATAATCAAGGCGTAGCATCTTGAGGTGGTTTGTGGCTTGTCGAGAGCTTGTTTCATTGTGGCAAGCGAGGCGAAGTGAAATCGGTGAGTGGAAATGGTTTTAAAAGTCTTTCATGGGTTTGAAAGTGGGTTTGGAAGTTTAGGTTAAGTTTGAAACACTTACCTAAGCTTGGAAGTAAGTTTCCCTCCTTTGCTCTTTAATATCGGTTCGGATATGAGCATGTGTGATTCATGTTTTAGTCGTAAACATGGTTGGTTTTACTTACTATACATGCATGGTTTTAAGTACATTTGCAGTGTTTGAAAAGTATGTTAAATGCAAGTGAGTATTGGTTTTTATTCCGGTTGGGAATGTGATGTTGCTATGGCAATGTGATTTGCATATGTGGGGATTTTGTGTAATACATTGTAAAACAGTGAGTAAATGGTTTTGTAAATGATATATTGGCTATGTGACAAGGTGAGAAAACATTTGGATATATTTGGCATGCCATAGTATAAAGTGCACTATAATATGTTTAAAAATCGATCCTAGTTAAGAGTCCTTGAGGTATAGCGGTCAGCTATTTAGACTATGTTGTTATCACTTGGGTTGAGCAGTCGGTTCCCCTTGTTGATGTAAAGCTTGCGGTCGGCATGGTTGTAAAATTATGTGGTCGGCATAGGGTAGTCTTAATAATGATCGGTCATTAATGGAGATCCGTGTATCTGATGTTTAAAGTTAATGGTCGGTTAACTAAAGATTAGCGGTCGGCTAAACAAGGATAGTGGTTGACTATATGGGGTCACTATAATTGCCAATATATGAGAGTTCTATTGTTAAATCTATTTTTAATGCTTTGGGATTTAAGCATGGTTTATGATTTAATACTTTGGGATTTAAGCATGGAATATACTTGATGTTGCACAAGGTTATTATGCTTGATTCGGTTGGAATCATGGAAAAATGCTTTGGTTGTAAGCATGTTTTTGGAAAAAAGCATATGGTTTTCAAATGGTTTTAATGCATCATTGTTGTATGAGGACCCTCACTAAGCAAGTGTGTTTACGCTCTCTTTTTCCTAATGATGCAGAGCATTAAGGTTTCAGGGTAGCAAGAGGCAAGGCTAAGTGATCCAAGGATATTTACAAGTTTGAGTATGAACTCGGTTTATATTTTGGTTAATAAAAAAATGGGTTCGCCATGGTTTTTGGAAGTTGTAATTCTGTTTCCTTATGAATTTTAAGTATGTTTCTATGCTGGGCTTTGAGGATAGTTTGATGTTGTTAAGTTTGATGTTAACCCTTGCTTATAGTTGTGGATGATTGGTTGCTTATGTACGCATCTAGAGCCTCCTTGTTGATTACCATGTTGTGATGGTTTGAGCATGTTTATTATGCTGTGTTGCTTGTGTTGGCATGTTGCACATGATGAGAAGGGTTTGTTTGAGCATTTTGGCATGTTTGGGAAAGTGGTTTAAGAAGCATGCCTCTAGAGTGATCTTTTAGAAACATGAGTTTGCTTTAAGGTGTTTAATCTTAGTATATATGTGAGTTTATATATTTATGGTTGTTTGTATGCGTGTATGTAAGTTGCTATGACCCAAATGCATCTAGATTCGAGTGAAAAACTAGATAAATTTAATATTACAGGCCAGGCATATCGTTACGTCTAGGCAAATTGGAGCAACCATTTTGGTACGGGGGTGATGATTCGGTACAGTCTGTTGTTACAGGAAATCCTTCTTTTTGAAACTAAGCCCGCGCACCGAAACCCTTGCTTACCGTATCAGTACGGTACTTAATAAAAGTACTAGGGAATTTTCTAAACAAAAAATGTACCAGTATGGTACATGGCGTACCAAAACGAGGCTGCCACACCGTATCGATACTAACCATAGCCTATCGATATGGGGAAGGTTGTTTTGGGTTTCTTTTGTTTTAGTCCCTAGGTCTTGTTTTATTAATTGAATGATCATGGTTGATCGTATTGAGCTGATTTTTGACATGTAAGAATGAAATATATTTAATTGAAGGTTGGTAACTTAAAATAGGGAAAAGTTCCTGTATATTGTTGAAATTGCAATTTAGTCCCTAAATTGTGTTTGTGTCTAATTGGATATCGTTTCAATTCCTGATTGAGATGTGTTCTCACCTGTGAACAGTATGTACATTTAAGAAAGTAATAATGCATCTAGACAAGATAAAAGAAAAAAATGGTCACATTTTTGGTTTCATCTTCTCGGTTTACTTTGGTAAACCTAATGTAGCTTTCTCGGTTCGGTCTTGCGACTAGGCCGAGTTGAGGGGGTTACATTTGGTGGTATCAGAGTCGGGTTTGCAAAAAGTTAGGATGTTGTTTGATTAATTAATGTTGTTTGAGTTGCACGGTATTATGGATATATTCGGTGATTGTTTAATATCATGATAGGGTATGAATTGGGGACAGATTGCCTATTACTAAGGTTTTAAAATGCGTTTTAAAGTTGTCTTGGATCCCTGCCTTATGTTAGCCTGACTTTAATGTGTTTTGATGCTTTTGATAGCATGGCTCGACGTGAGACACGTTCAATGGTTGGTAATGTCAGAGTTTGGTAGAATGATGTTGAGGAAGAGAATCCCCCTAACGTTTTATCTCCTCATCCTCCATTGGTTATGCCTGCTGATGTTGGGGCTGGTGGTGTACCCCAGGCTCATCAAGTGCTAGTGTTTGGTGATTTGACCCCATTAGTTCAGGCGATAACGGGAGCTTTTCAAGCAGCGATGGTTGGAGTGCATGCGCAAGCACCGACACTTGCTGTGGTAGTTAATCCAAGGTTACCCTTAGAGCGTCTCCGTAGTTTGAGAGATGTTGAGTTCAGGGGTTTGAGCCCCGAGGCAGCTGAGTGATGGATGGAGAGTACGATTCGTATTCTAAATTAGATGGGTTGTAATGATGATGTAAGCTATGTTGTACTGTGTCGTTGTTGCATGGTGATGCTTATCATTGGCGGGTGACCACAATTGCAAGTGTTCTGAAGGTGGATGTAACTTGGGATTTCTTTCGAAGAGCTTTCAAGAAGAAGTATCTTGGCTTTGAGTATCTGGATGCGAGGAAATGTGAGTTTATGGCCTTGGAATATGGTGGCATGTTCGTGGCTGAATATGAGGTGAAATTTGTCTGTTTGAGTCAGTATGCCTCAGATTTAGTTCTAGACGATCTTGAAAGGTGCAACAGGTTTTGCTATGGGTTGGTGAAGGATATCAAAACATACATGTTGGCTGTGGACTACAGAGATTTTGATGTTCTTGTGAACCGCGCTAGGGATATTTAGCAGTCCTTGAGGGTAACAGGACAAGGTTTGAGCATGAGCTCTAACAAGCATAGGGCTGATTTTGGAAATTTTAGGAAGCAGAATAGTTGGTTATGTGATAAGAAGCATAGGTTGGATCATAGGCAAGGTGCCGGTGTTGGCCATGGTAACCAAGGTGTTCGTATTATATCTGAGTGTGAGCATTGTGGTAGACGCCACACGGGTAAGTGTTGGGGAAATACCATGAGTTGATAGATATGGGGAAATACCGAAACTCGCGAATCTCTAATTGTTTAGGTTGCTAGAAGTGTGTTTTTGTGGTGTTATGATGGATGTTTAATTGTTGGAAGTATTTGGATGTGTTAATCCTATTTTTGAGTGTTAATTGATGATTATGGAAGTGTTATATGGTTAGGTTGTGGCTGGGTTGTGTTTAGAAATGATTAGATGATGATTTCGGTTGTTGTGGTTGGGTAATTTTGAGAGGATTATGGAAGTCCGTGAGGATATGTTGTTGCAGTGTTTTGAATGCATTGAGATGCATTAATCCTCTGCTGTAATGTAGTTAAAATGGGGAAGATTGATCCTGAAGTGTTTGATGAAGCTTTGGAGGCTTCGGATGCTTGATTTCGTGTCGGCGAATCGAAGTTTAGCGTATCGGTGAGTAAGAATGTGGATTCCAGCTTAGGAATGTTATAAAGGTGGTTTATGTGAGTTTAAACTTAGCTTGATACGCTGGTTGAAACCCGGTTGTGCAAGTATGATATGGTTTAATGCACTTGTTTTGATTTATATATTACCTACTGTTAAAGAATGTTTTAAAGTATATGAAATATTGTTTTAAGCATGAAATGCTGAAGGATGCACATGGTAAGTGATCCTTGTAAGTATATGGTTTATACTTGTGTTTTAAAGCATGGTTGTTGCTTTGGAAAATTGGTTGGGTTAATGCTTGTTGAAAACACTTAGGTAAATGGTAAATGGTTAATTATATTGGCAAGTGATGTGGTTTTAAAATTGTTATCAGATATAGTTGTCCAGCCATAGGATTGATAGTGCACTATAATAAGTTGCCTTGGATGTCGAGGGGTTTAGATTCGTGTACCGAAAACTCCATCCAAGTAACCAACGATAGAGGGGTTTTACAATACCGTATACTCCCGTTAGTGGATTAAGCATCTAACCGAGGCAAGGAGTTGGTGTCCCCGTGGGTTGAAAGTGTACCCAGTTGTTAGGTACCACGATTGTGATTGTATCGCTATTTCCAATTGAGATGGCTTGAAGTGTTGGGTCAACACTTGTTGAATCCCTATATCCGATGAACTCTTTTGGTAAATGAACTTGGTTAATGATCACTTGTGAGCCAATATAATTGTTGACATATCATTGGACTGTTTTTGTTGTATAATGTGAATTATACATGTTTACTCTTTAGGCTTTGCATATGGTTGTTATGCATGGGAAGGCTTAAATTGAGGTTGAGCAATGGGACTTGTTGTTGGTTAATGATAGTTGTTGCATATGGTTTATTATGTTGTTTTAAAGATGTTAAGTGCATATTTTAAAGGTATGATAATGTTTTAAGAGATGATTGAAATGAGATTTTAAGGTAATGTTGAAAAATGATTTAAATGTATTGATGGAGTGTTGTTTTGAGCACTTCTCACTAAGCCTAGTGTGCTTACACTCTCTTTGTCCATCAATGCAAAGAATTAAAAGCTTGGGAAGGCAGCGAGAAGCAAGGGATCGGTACAAGACTTGGTAACCAAAGTATGTTTGAACTAGACTATAAGTAATGAGGGCAATTAGGGTTCTGTTGTTGGTTTGGGAGAGGTTTTGGTAAACTCCCTGTTTGAGCAAGTTTGTATAGCTCCTCTTGAATTGTAAATGGCCTTTATGGTTTGATTTTGGTGATGGTTTCGAGTTTCATGTTTTACTTGGTTGGTTAACTTGGTTGCATGCCTATAGATTTACATTTGATGTAAAATGCCTTGAAATGTTGTTGAATTTGCGATGTAATGTTATGGTTGGATTTTAGAATATGTTGGCAGTATGTTAGAGGCATGTTAGAATGTTTTGGTATGGTTGAAAGCTTGTTAAACCAGCAAAAATAGAAATTACAAGTCTAGGCATATCGGTATGGGTGTCTCCTTTTCGGTACGGGTAAGCCATTTCAGGCTTAGCACACCGGTACGCGGGCAACCAATTCGGTACAGACAAAGGCAAAAATGGCCAGCGTTTCGGTACACGAGAAGGCATTTCGATACGGTAAGGGTTTTTCAAGAGAGGTGTTTTGATACGCTCAAGGCGTCTCAAAACGGTATTTGGTCACTGGAATTATGGATTTCAAATGATGATAGGCATGTCAAAACACCCCTTGCCGTATCGGTACGGTGACCATTAAGTCTGTTATTTGGAATCTTTTTAAACTTTGTTTTCTTGCATTTTAGTCCCTGAATATTGTGGATGCAATTGGTTAATCATTTTGAGCTGAATTTTGACATGTAAGCATGTAAGCTATCTAATTAAAGGCGGGTAACTTAAAATTGGGTTGAGTCCTTGTAATTTTTAGGATTTTCAATTTGGTCCCCAATTTGCATTTGGGTTCAATTGGATGTCAAATTGATGCCCGATTGAATTGGATTTTCACCAAAGATCACTATGTACACATAGGGTAACAATTATGCATATAGACAAGATAAAAAGGAAAAAGGGGCACGTTTGATGGAACACCCCCTACCCGGTTTGGCAGGAAACCGATTTGGGAGCGTTACCAAGAAACGATACAAGCAAGAACGAGCAAGGAAAGGCTAACTCATCCCTATTAGATGAGTTACTTAACTAACAAGCAACCAAGGAATCATGTCTTATTACGCAAGCAATCATCTTTACATGATTTTTTTCGAAACCTAAACAAACAAGCATGCTTCATTTCATTTCTTTGCTTTTTATCTTGATACATGTGACATTTCATACGTAACTTGTTAAACATGATTAATGGAACGTACCTTAATTCCAAGCAAGCCAAATGTCATGCCTTACCTTTTGGCATTTACCAATCAACTTATAACAATACATATACATGTTATGCTTATACAATAGACTATGTCATCTTACAAGATATTCGAATGGCACAAGGCTAGGTGATCATTTTGAACATTCATTATAAACATAACAACATGCGCAGCAGCATTCTTTCAATTCATAGAACTTAAGTTAATTACTTCATTTACATTATCAACCAGAGTCATAGCATGGAAGGCCATTCAAGATATATATACATATATACAAGATCTAGTACTCAAAATGCATGCACAAGACATTCTATACACTATGTGCCACCAACTAGGGGAGTACAAAACAAGTATGTATCGTACTTTAGCAAAATCTTGTGTCTTGCTTCAAGCTCAAGAATACATGCTTCAGGATCAAGCAACGATCGAATCATCTAACCTGTGGTTGGGAAGGATGAAAACGAGAGTGATAAGTACAAGAATGTACTCAGTGAGGTAGTAACTAGTTCTAACCCATTTGTTTTATCAAGTTAGGTGTTAATTAATGAAGAATGATCCAATTAAGGATTTCAAGGCAATTCGAATAGCACAAGATGCAAGAGACATTGAATCACAATTCATACTTTATCCATTTTAGGAAATCTAAAAATTCTTGGTCACATATCAAGTAATTTGAGTAATCAAGGATTCATGTCAAGATTTAAGTAGTTCATGTCAAGCAATTCGAATAATCAAGGATTCATGTCATGATTCAAGTAGTTCATGTCAAGCAATTTGAATAATCAAGGAATTCATGTCAATATTCAAGTAGTTCATGTCAAGTAATTTATATATTCAATGTGATATTAGCTCATTTAATATCTTTAACACAATTCTTCGTTCTTAGTTTGATTAGGTAATCAAGTCTCCAACCAACTGTCGCGACAAGATGTACCGTAGTACGCAAGATGTACCGTAGAACTGGTCAACCCTCCTATTGTGGCCAAAGACCACACAAACGTACCCTCCATCTATCGCCAATTAGGGGCCTTAGCCCTGGACCGTAGTTCACCCTTACACAATGAGCTCTAGACTCTAAGGCATGCCCTTCTACCTATTCAACTAACAACCAAGGTTGTTTGATTACACTTTATTCATTCAAGGATTTCAAGATTATACAATTTAAGATCATGTAGTCAAGAATCATTTCAAGCAAGTATAGCAATATTATGCTTTAGCCCTTACGCCAATTGAGCCTTAGATCTTTAATTTCATTTCGCATTTCATGTGTTTCATGCTCAAAGCAATTCATTCATGTTCATGTCAGTACATTTCATGTTTCAAACAATGCATTTCATGTTCAAGACAATAAACTCAATTAGTATTCAATAAATCACACCCAAGGCATAAAGAATCAAGAAATTCTAATTGTACAACAAGTCAAGAATATAGACAAGTTCATATTTTATATTATTTCATACTTCCCTTATAAATTATATTGAAGTTAATTTAGGTTCATTATCATGACATATTCAAGCAAGAGAGTAATCATGCATATTTTGTTAGGACCTAAGTCCTAACCTTACTTGTAAACTACACTCACAATACTCCAAGCTTAGCTAGTCTTGTATCCAAATCCCCTTGTGTTTGCCACTAGCTTGGCCACTCCTATCTTCTTCCACAAGTTTTACTCCTTGCTCTATCAATTCATACAAGTAAATCAAGGTCAATACAAGTACATTCACTTATTCAAAACAAGACAACAATGCACATAATTCATTCATTTCAAACATCAAGGCTGCTGCCTAGAAGCTTGAGCACTACTTACTTAATTGTACTTCTAACCATATAAGCCTTGAATTTTAATTATTTATCAATTAATACATTTTTTTACTCAAAGATAGGGTAATTACAACACTGGACAGCTTGCACTATCCTTAGTGTTTCATTTCTACAATCCATTCCACAAATCCAAATTCAATTCCGTTTTTCCTAATGAATTTAGACATATTAAGGCACTATCCGTTAAGTTTTCAGCCTTAAATTCCATTTTTACAATTTTTAGTGATTTTTCAAAGTTGTTGCCCAGAACAGAGCATTCTGGGCAGATTACACTAGTTGGTGTTTCTAGCTTCTTATTCATTCAAGCCATGATTCTAACATTATAATTCAACTTATATACATATTCTTACATGTCTAGGTCAGTCCAATTCACCTATAAACATGATCAAAACAGGGCATTATGTACAGCCAAGCAAGTTTACCCATTTCCACTAGCAAAACAGTTTCATTCATTGTTACATTGAAATCATACTAATTCAATACCTAAATTTCCTATAATTTTAGCAATTTTCAACATTCAAGTTTCCAGCAACATACACATCTTAAATTACTCTTTTATTCTCACATGAACATAGCAATTGACATGTACATTATTCGAAACAACCAAGAAAATTTCCAGCAATTTAACACAATCTATCAATTGTTTATATACTCTATAAATGCTTAAAAGAAAGACATGATCCTAGAACATTTCTTTCAACAATTAAACAAATTCAATCTTAACATAAGATCAATCTAATACATGGCTAAATAAATTTAATACCTTTCTTCTAAAACAAGTACAAGAGTGACCTAGTCGGTCGAAGTCTTGAGCTCCTAAGAATGGTGTAAAGTTCTCCCTTTTTCTCCCTAAGGTTCGGTTATGAGAGGAAGAAGGAAGGAAGAAGATGATGTTCAATTGTGTTTCTCTTTCTTTCATTTACAATGGCCGGCCATAACACTCCCCCTTGCCACATGTGATTTTACCTTGCCACTTGTGTTCCACTATTACATAGTGGTCTAATTACACATGCAAGTTTGTGGTTTCACTCTTATTTCAATTTGGTCCTTTTAGTTTGGCACTCAATATTTCTTTCTTTTCACATTGGTCCTTTTAGTATGGCTTTACAATTTGGTTAGCCTACTCTTCCAACTTTCATTTTGGGTCCCTTATTCCTTCAATTAACTTTCACTTCTTTCAATTCGATTAACACATAATTTTAATTAATCAATGATTTAGATAGTGGTAACCTTCCTAGGCCTGGTTTAGGGTGTTACATTTGAGTTGTATATTCACGGTTTACTTCGGTAAACCTAATGTAGCTCGCTTGATTCGGTCTTGCGATTAGGCCGGGTCGAAGGGGTTATATTTGGTGGTATCAGAGCCAGGTTTGTGCTAGTTGGGAGTTGGTTTGATTGTTGTGATGTTATTGTGAGCTATTATCTGATGTTTAATATGCACAGTGATTGCTTTGTGCCATGTTGGGGGTGGGAAATTAGGAAACACATTGCTTTATTATTATAGTCTGAAATGTTATGATTTTGAATGGAAGTCTTGGATTCTTGCATAAAGCTGGCCTAATTGTTTTGTATTTGAATGATTATCATGCCTTAGATATATTGTTAGCGCGATGGTATCGAGGAGAGAGTTACGATCTGGTATGATAGCTGCTGCCACTGGGTAGGAGATTGAGGAGAATGTTATACCTCCTAGAGGGTTGCCATATCCCCCACCTAATCCACCATAGGTAGTAGAGCAGGTACCACACGCGCCAGCTGGGCCAAGGATGGGTGATATGGCACCGTTGATGATCGGTGCTTTTCAGGAAGTAGTTGCAGGTGTCCACGTGCCGGAGTTGACCATCAGTAGTTGGTCAGGGTTTGCCACTAGAGCATCTTCACAGTTTAGACAGAGTTGTGTTT
Organism: Hibiscus mutabilis; assembly: GCA_019671005.1. Taxonomy (NCBI): domain Eukaryota; kingdom Viridiplantae; phylum Streptophyta; class Magnoliopsida; order Malvales; family Malvaceae; genus Hibiscus; species Hibiscus mutabilis. Next base: position 26,043,120 of record CM033732.1, read on the forward strand.
CGAGGCTTGTCACCTGAGGCTTTTGAGGGATGGTTGGCCAGTACTGAGAGGATACTGGGTTAGATGGGATATTCTTATGCCCGTAAGCTGGGTTATGCTATGTCCCTGTTACAGGGTGATGCGTATACAGGGTGGACTACCACGATATCTGGTATGGAGATCGAGGATGTAACCTGGGAGTTCTTTTGTGGTGCTTTCTGAAAGAAGTACATGGGAGTCTGATATCAGGATGATAGGAAGCGTGAGTCCATGGCTTTGGTGCAAGGCAGTATGTCTGTTGCTGAGTACGAGGTGCAGTTCATGAGGTTGAGCCAGTATGCACCTGAGTTAGTTCTTGATGACTGTATGCGATTTGATTGATTCTGCCACAAGCTTGTGCGGGAGGTTAAGACATAAATGCTCATTGTTGATTACACAGATTTCGATGTGTTGGTTTTGCGAGCTAAGGATGTTGAGCGGAATTTGGGCATGGCTTCGGGGTTTCGGGGGCTTTAGCTCTGGTAAGAGAGCGGCTGATTCCAATAGTGGTGGTGGTCAGGCCAAGAGACACCGTGATCGGAGGTGTTGGTGGACATGGAATCCAGGGGCAGGGTGCCCAGGTTAGAGCTCCGTTTAATACCTGTTGGTTTTGTGGATCCCGAGATTATATGAGGCGAGATTGTTTGCGTTTGGCCAGGAAGGGTCAAGCACATGCGTCTGTTTTGGCGAATGCTTGTTGGAGTTGTGGGTCTGGCAACCACCTGAAACGTGATTGTCCTTTGTTGGCTGGAGGTGGGCAAGGCACTGCACTTGTTATAGCTCCGCTGTAATACCCCAAAATTTACTAATTTGATTAAGGGTTATTTAGTACTAAGATAATAGCTTAAAAGCTAACTTAGTGACAAAAATGTAAAAGTTAGGATTTCTTTAATTATATGTTTTGGGAAAGGAAATTTCTAAGGTTTAAAGGTATCATGTGATAGATAGTGAATTGAATAAGGCATTCTTAATGTTTGGTTGAATCCCAAGGAAAATTGGAATGGGAATTCAATTTAAAAGTTTAGGGACCAAAATGAAAATTTTGAAAATTTTATGGCTAAAGTATAAACTTTGGAAAAGTTTAGGGACTAAAGATGCAATTCCCCAAAATTTAAGGGTTTTTATTTCATAAATAAATAGACCACCTAAGGATGTGGATCGAATGTGAAGATTCTGGTTTGATCCGATGTTTCTATCATTGGGAATTTACAGTCAAAGTTTAAATTGAATTCGGATATCCGAATTGAATCGAATAATTATGATATTTCATCATAAGATAGAGGAAGGTTATAAAAGTTTATTACAAGTGTTGAGAGTATTTTAGTTCGATTCAAGATGAATCATACAATTTAATACCGAGTAAAGAGATTAATTATCGATATATCAGATCGAATGGAAAAATCGAGAGACTGATCCAAAAGCTATGGAAAAGTCATAAAATGCTATTTTAAGAATATTTTATTATGGTTGGTTGAATTCTAACTAGATTTAGTTAGATAGTAATGGAATGACAATTTTGGAACAAACTAGTAAATAAAGACTAGTTTGAGGGCAAATTGATCATTTGGCCAGAATGGAAATTTTGAAATATTTGAAAGTTACAAAGGACAATTTTGGAAGAAGGAAGTTGAAGATTTAATCTTGGCCCTTGATTGATGATAAGATCAATTTCAACCGTTGGATCAAAAGGGCAATTTAGTAATTTCCTATTTGAATGAATTTAAAATTCATTTTAAATTACAAGTGGCATAATAGAATGAATTGAAAACAAAGGAGCAAAAAGATGAAGACTCTTTATCTTAGTACTTTCGAAAATGAGGGAGAAAAGGAAAAAAATTCCAAGCTCGATTCAGGTGCCGAAACTCAATTTTTAGGTAATCTTTCGAACTGCAAAGTTGTTATACTCTTCGAACTCTATCTTTTGATGTAAATAATTCATGGATTTCATGTTTTATTTATGATAACTTTTCATGAGAAGAAGTTAGGGTTTATGAAACATGGATTCCATGATTGAATTCAAGTTGGAATTAAGCTAGTATGATGTTAAAATCATGTTATTGAGTTGGGATTTAAACCCTACATATTTTAGTTTGTGTGGAGAAGATTAAGATTTATGGGTACAAGTTTAATTTAGGGTTTGTGATGTTGGATTAATGATCTAGTAAGCTTGAATTGTTGTTTGGAAGCAAAACTCTAAGTTAAATTATGTAGGGACCATTTCAGCAAATTGAAAAGTTGAAGGACCAAATCTGAATTTTTAGAATTTGGAGTGTATTTATGTTATTAATGATGTTAGAGACAAGAAAATGAAGTTAGAATGCTAAATTGATGTTGAATTGAATTAGTGACCATTTTGATAATTTGTCAAAGTTAAGTGACCAAATCAAAATTGAATTTTTGTATGGGGGCTAAATCTGATTTTTAGTTGTAATGATGGAATTAAGGTAGTAATGTTGAGTTGAGGACTAATTTCCAAAGTTAAGCAGCTTGAATCCTTATCTTTGCATTTTAGTGACTATTTCGGTAAAGAAGGAAAAATTACGAAGAATTATTGTGAATAATTATTTGATGAAGAAGGTCATAAGATGGTGGTTTAAAGCAATTAATTGGACTGAATTGAAAAGTAGAGAAATAAGGAGAAGTTAGTTTAAAAGTTGATGTTGTTTATGGAAGCTATGTAGAGAAACTGGTTTATGGCAGTGAGTTTGAAAATTCACCATAAATTCTAAAAAAATGGTTAGATGGTGAATTTTATATCGATGTAAAGATTTGTTCGTCTAGTTTCGTTTCCAACAAACGAAAACGGATTTCGAGTTCCGAGTCAAAAGATATGAATTTTTAAGTGACGAAAGGTCAGAAAACAGAACACCAGTCTGTTCCGAATTTCAGCACTATAACTGACTTTGAAAATTTGTCATAAATCGTACAAGATGAATTTGGAATATTGATTTTTATGGGTGAAAATCTTATCGAATCTAGTTTCTTTCAGAATAAATGGATTCGAATTCCGAGTTATAGATTATTTTATAGAAATATTTCTTTGAAGGTACTGCAAAATGCCAGAAAATGAGAATTGATACACTTTGTATCTAAGGTTGATTAGTAAGCTTGAAAGGGGTTAATGGAAGTTCAAATTTGTCACTATGGACCATAATGAGCTTTTGAACAATACAAGGAAGAGAGGAAAATGTTTGGAAATTTTTATATTCGAATGATTATATTGGACCATATGTCTAAGATATTGTTAGATTGGGATCTAACAAATATTTCTTTATTTGATTTATGAAGTTCAAGTTCAAACCAAGAGAGGTTAGAGGTGTAATGAAGAAAAAGTTTAAAGAGCACTTAGTGAGACATAAAAATAAATGGCCCAGGTGAGTGCAATTGCATGCATATCATAATACATTGATATTTATGTCATTGAATATATGATTGATATAATGTGAATATGTCAAGATTTGAGAAATAAAATGAATTGATCGATTGATTACTTACATTGATGAAATTGAAATGTTATTTCGGGTATGAACTGCCCAATGTTGATATATATATTGATATATGTTGTCATTGATGATATAAAGCCCAATGTATGATATAGAGATTCGAAGGTATAGTTGGATATCCATGAAGTCATAAATAGTTGTATAAATATTCGAAGCACTTCAGGTAAAGTGCAAATTTATTCTAAGCACTTTAGGTAAAGTGCAAATTTCATTAATGGTATACTCCGGTAAGTATATCGAAGCACTTCGGTGCGAAGCACTCCCGGAAGAGTGCAATAATGCACTATACTCAAGTAAGTATAGGGAGGATGACTCGTATACATAGAATCTCTTAATTCGATACCTTGGGCTGAGTAAATTGAAATGAATCAAAGAAACGAAATCATAATCTTGAAAGCTTGCAGATAGAAATGAAAAGGTATTGGTAAGCATTGAAAGCTTACGAATGTAAATGGCAACGGTATTGGTAAGATCTAATCTTACTACCTAGATATTCATATATGCTATTACATATTTACTTATGTTAAAGAACATGAAATGGTAAAATGATCATATGTATTATTATTTATTCACATTGATATTTATGTCAAATTACATTTGAATATGAATTATTGCCTCACTAAGTAAATACTTAGCGTGTGACTGTTTCACACATAGGAAAGAAGAAATGGTTGGAATAAGGAGCATAAACGGATATCATTAATCAATAACAGGTACATCAATATCAGTAAGATATCTTTTGGCACTGTTTTATATTTACTAGTTGACATGTATATTAAAATGATATGCCTGCTCTGATAGAATTTGTATTTTATTTGGTATCTGGATGATTTTTAAATCAAGCAGTTTTTAGGCAGTTTCACTAATTATATAAAGTCAAATTTAATTGATAAGTTGCTGCCTGAAATTAAACTTGATTTAAAGATGGAAATATTATATTTAAACATTACGCGATTAACTACATTTGTAAATAAAAACTAAATATATTGTAATATTTTTAAAGAAACAAAATTTTACCAAATTACAAATGTAGAGGGTTTTACAAATATTTTGTGATATCTCTGACTCGTATTCAGTGATGGATACGAGAAAAGGGTGTTACATCTGCAGATAGGTCGAGGTCGAGGTCGTGGTCGTGGATCGTTTTAGCGTAGAGATGGCAAACAGAGGACTGTGGCTCATATCGTTGCTATCCAGCTTGGGGGAGGTGGACCAGCTAGGGTGTATGCGCACCGAGAGGATCGCAATGACACTGATGTGATTGCAGGTACTTTTACCTTACAGTCTTTTTCGTTGTATTCGTTGGTTTATTCTGGTTCTACCCATTCATACATCTTGAGCGAGCATGCACAGTTGCTTGATATATCTGTTGAAATTCTTAATGTGGGTGTTAGAGTAACTAGTTCTCTTAGGGAGACGGTCGTGGTTAGGAGGTTGTATCGTAGGTGTCCGCTGATGGTTCAGGGATATGAGTTTGCCGTGGACTTGATGGAGTTTCCATTCCATGGTTGTGATATGATATTGGGTATGGATTGGTTAATGGATCATAGAGTTGTGGTAGATTTTGAGACCATACGGATATCCTTGAGGTTGTCTGATGATTTTGAAGTGGTAGTTGTTGGTGAGAATACTAAGTTCATGTCTAATACTGTTTTGGCTTTGGAACCAAGTCGAATGTTAGATTCTGGATGTCAGGCTTTTTTGGACTACGTTATGAATCATGGTTCAAAGGAGTTGAAGGTGCAGGATATTCGCACCGTATGTGAGTTTTCGAGTGTTTTTTCAGAATCATTGTCGAGGTTGCCACCAGACCTTGAGGTTGAGTTTGGCATTGAGGTCTTTGTGGATACAACACCAGTGTATATTGCTCCATATCGTATGGCCCTGAAGGAGTTAAAGGAGTTGAAGACGCAACTGCAAGAGTTGCTTTATCGAGGCTTTATTAGACCTAGTCTTTCACCGTAGGATGCACCGGTGTTGTTTCTAATGAAGCATGATGGTATGTTGCAGATGTGTATAGACTATCGGCAACTAAATAAGTTGACGATAAAGAACAAGTATCTCTTGCCACTGATAGATGATCTGTTTGATCAATTCAGGGGTGCCTCAGTGTTTTCTAAGATTGATTTGAGGTCTGGGTACTATCAGTTGAAGGAGAAGGATGGGTATGTGCCCAAGATAGTTTTTTGCACGAGGTACGAGATTTATGAGTTTTTGGTGATGTCGTTTGGTTTGACCAATGCACCGGTTGCATTCATGGACATGATAAATCGTGTGTTCCATGAGTTTTTGGACCAGTTTGTGGTTGTGTTTATCAACGATATCCTTATGTACTCTCGTACCGAGGAGGATCATGATAGACATTTACGGATTGTTCTTCAAACGTTGTTGGCTAATCAGTTGTATGCCAAGTTAAGCAAATGTGAGTTTTGGATTAGGGAGGTTGTTTTCCTTGGGCATGTTGTGTCGGCCGAGGGAATTCGTGTTGATTCGCACAAGGCTATGGCTATGATGAGTTGGAAGGTGCCTAAGTCAGTGACAGAAGTTAGGAGTTTCCTTAGGTTGGCTGGTTATTACCGTAGGTTCATGGAAGGGTTTTCCAATTTGGCCGTTCATTTAACCAAGTTGTTGCAAAAGAATATTCGGTTTGAGTGGATGGAGGATAGACAACGAGCTTTCGAAAGGTTGAAGGAAGCTTTGACACGAGCTCTAGTCTTGGTTCAACCTGAATCGAAGAAAGCAGTTCGTTGTTTATAGTGATGCGTCATATATTGGGCTTGGTTGCATATTGATGCAAGAAGGTAAGGTAGTTGCGTATGCATCTAGGCAGTTGAAGGTGCATGAATGTAATTTCCCTACTCATGATCTTGAGCTTGCCGCAGTTGTGTTTGCCTTGAAGATCTGAAGGCATTACCTCTATGGCGAGAAGTGTGTAGTTTATACGAATAAAAAAAGTCTAAAGTATTTGATGCCCTAGAGGGAGCTAGCTGAATCTTAGGCAATAAAGGTGGTTAGAGTTGCTTAAGGATTATGATCTAACCATTGAGTATCATCCGAGTAAATCTAATGTTGTAGCAAATGCTTTGAGTAGGAAGGTGGCTGTGGAGTTGAGAGCTATGTTCGCTCAGTTAAGTTTGACGAGTGAGGGTGGATTGTTGGCTGAGTTGCAAGTGAAACTGTCCTTGCTGCAGTTGATCAAGGAGAGGCAGCCGTATGATGAGAATTTGGTGTCGCATATAAAGGATATCATGGATGGAAATCCTATGGATTTTCATTTTAATAATGATGGGGTGTTGTGTTTTAAAATCAAGTTGTGGTGCCTGAAGATGACGAGTTGAGGTGTACCATTATGACCGAAGCGCATGCTAGTCCTTT